>JASTWF010000172.1:864864-889685 GCA_030390025.1 Squalus acanthias | reverse complement strand
CGCGGAGGATGGATCCAGTGATATCAGACAGTGTATAACCCGGGGAGGATGGGCCCAGTGAGATCAGGGAGTGTGTAACAGGGGAGAATGGGCCCAGTGAGATCAGACAGTGTGCAAAACGGGGTGATGGGCCCAGTGAGATCAGGCAGTGTGTAACACGGGGGGCATGAGCCCAGTCAGATCAGAAATTGTGTAAACCGGGGAGGGTGGGCCCAGTCAGATCAGCCAGTGTGTAACCCGGTGTGGATGGGCCCAGTGAGATTAGAAAGTGTGTAAACCGGAGAGGATGGGTCCAGTGAGATCAGACAGTCTTTAACCCGGGGAGGATGGGCCCAGTGAGATCAGACAGTGTGTAACCCGCGCAGGATGGGCCCAGTGAGATCAGATAGTGTGTAACCCGGAGAGGATGGACCCAGTGAGATCAGACAGTGTGTAACCCGGGGAGGATGGGCCCAGAGAGATCAGACAGTGTGTAACCCGGGGAGGATGGCTCAGTGAGATCAGACAGTGTGTGACCCGGGGAGGATGGGCCAACTTAGATCAGATAGTGTGTAACCAGGGGCGGAGGGGCACAGTGTAATGAGACAGTGTGTAACCCGGGGAGGATGGGCCGAGTGAGATGAGACTGTGTTTATCCCGGAGTGGATGGGCCCAATGAGATCAGACAGTGTGTATCCCGGGGAGGATGGGCTCAGTGAGAGCAGACAGTATGTAACCCGGGCAGGATGGGCCCAGTGAGATCAGACAGTGTGTAACCCGGGGAGGATGGGCCCAGTGAGATCAGAAAGTGTGTAACCAGGGGAGGATGGGCTCAGTCAGATCAGAGAGTGTGTAACCGGGGAGAATGGGCCCAGTGAGATCAGATAATGTGCAAAACGGGATGATGTGTCCAGCTAGATCAGACAGTGTTTAACCAGGGGAGGATGGGCCCTGTGAGATCAGGCAGTGTGTAACCCGGGGCGAAT
This sequence comes from Squalus acanthias, assembly GCA_030390025.1. Classification (NCBI taxonomy): domain Eukaryota; kingdom Metazoa; phylum Chordata; class Chondrichthyes; order Squaliformes; family Squalidae; genus Squalus; species Squalus acanthias. The sequence goes on along the minus strand of JASTWF010000172.1, from coordinate 888,720 downwards.
GGGCCCAGTCAGATCAGAAATTGTGTAAACCGGGGAGGATAGGCCCAGTCAGATCAGCCAGTGTGTAACCCGGGGTGGATGGGCCCAGTGAGATTAGAAAGTGTGTAAACCGGAGAGGATGGGTCCAGTGAGATCAGACAGTGTTTAACCCGGGGAGGATGGGCCCAGTGAGATCAGACAGTGTGTAACCCGCGCAGGATGGGCCCAGTGAGATCAGATAGTCTGTTACCCGGAGAGGATGGGCCCAGTGAGATAAGACAGTGTGTAACCCGGGAAGGATGGGCCCAGTGAGATCAGACAATGTGTGATCCTGGGAGGATGCGCCCAGTGTGATCAGGCAGTGTGTAAACCGCGGATGATGGGCACAGTAATATCAGACAGAATGTAACCCGGGGAGGATGGGCTCAGTCAGATAAGGCAGTGTGTAACCCGGGGAGCATGGGCCCAGTCAGATCAGACAGTGTCTAACCAGGGAGGATGGGCCCAGTAAGATCTGACAGTGTTTACCCCGGGGAGGATTGACCCAGTGAGGTCAGAAAGTGTGTAACCCGGCGAGGATGGGCCCTGTGAGATCAGACAGTGCGTAACCCGGAGAGGATGGGCCCAGTGAAATCAGACAGTGTGCAACCCGGGGAGGATGGGCCCAGTGAGATGAGAAAAGGTGTAACCCGGGAGGATGGGCCTAGTGAGATCAGACAGTGTGTAACCGGGGAGGATGCGCCCAGTGAGATGAGAAAAGGTGTAACCCGGGGAGGATGGGCCTCGTGAGATCAGACAGTGTGTAAGCCGGGGAGGATGGGCCCAGTGAAATCAGACAGTGTGTTAAACGCGGAGGATAGTCCCAGTGAGATCAGACAGTGTGTAACCCGGGGAGGATGGGCCCAGTCAGATCAGACAGTGTGTAACCAGGGGGGATTGGGCCCAGTTTGATCTGACAGTGTGTACCCCGGGGAGGATGGGCCCTGTGAGGTCAGAAAGTGTGTAACCCGGCGAGGATGGGCCCTGTGAGATATGACAGTGTGTAACCCGGAGAGGATGCGCCCAGTGGATTAAAACAGTGTGTAACCAGGAGAGGATGGTCCAGTGAGATCAGACAATGTGTAACCCGGGGAGGATGAGCCAGTGAGATCAGACTGTGTTTTACCAGTGGAGGATGGGCCCAGTGAGATGAGAAAAGGTGTAACCCGGGGAGGATGGGCCTCGTGAGATCAGACAGTGTGTAAGCCGGGGAGGATGGGCCCAGTGAAATCAGACAGTGTGTTAACCGCGGAGGATAGTCCCAGTGAGATCAGACAGTGTGTAACCCGGGGAGGATGGGCCCAGTCAGATCAGACAGTGTGTAACCAGGGGGGATTGGGCCCAGTTTGATCTGACAGTGTGTACCCCGGGGAGGATGGGTCCTGTGAGGTCAGAAAGTGTGTAACCCGGCGAGGATGGGCCCTGTGAGATAAGACAGTGTGTAACCGGAGAGGATGCGCCAGTGGATTAAAACAGTGTGTAACCAGGAGAGGATGGTCCCAGTGAGATGAGACAGTGTGTAATCCGAGGAGGATGGACCCAGTGAGATCAGACAGTGTGTAACCCGGAGAGGATGGCCCCAGTGAGATCAGACAATGTGTAACCCGGGGAGGATGAGCCCAGTGAGATCAGACTGTTTTACCAGTGGAGGATGGGCCCAGTGAGATGAGACTGGGTGTGACACGGGGAGGATGGGCCCACTGAGATCAGACAGTGTGTAACCAGGGGAGGAGGGGCACAGCGTAATCAGACATTATGTAACCCGGGGATGATGGGCCCAGTGAGATCAGACAGTGTGTGACCCGATGAAGGATGGGCGCAGTGTGATCAGACAGTGTGTAACCCAGGGATGATGTGCCCAGTGAGATCAGACAGTGTGTAACCCGGGAGGATGGGCCCAGTGAGATCAGACAGTATGTAACACGGGGAGGATGGGCCCAGTGAGATCAGACAGTGTGTAAACCGGGGTGGATGGGCCCAGTGAGATTAGAAAGTGTGTAAACCGGAGAGGATGGGTCCAGTGAGATCAGACAGTCTTTAACCCGAGGAGGATGGGCCCAGTGAGATCAGACAGTGTGTAACCCGCGCAGCATGGGCCCAGTGAGATCAGATAGTGTGTTACCCGGAGAGGATGGGCCCAGTGAGATCAGACAGTGTGTAACCCTGGAAGGATGTGCCCAGTGAGATCAGACAGTGTGTAACCCGGGGAGGAAGGGCCCAGTGAGATCAGACAGTGTGTAACCCGGGGAGGATGGACCCAGTGAGATCAGACAGTGTGTAACCCGGGGAGGATGGGCCCAGTGAGATCAGACAGTGTGTAACCCGGGGAGGATGGGCTCAGTGAGATCAAAAAGTGTGTGACCCGGGGAGGATGGGCCAACTTAGATCAGATAGTGTGTAACCAGGGGCGGAGGGGCACTGTGTAATCAGACAGTGCGTAACCCGGGAAGGATGGGCCGAGTGAGATGAGACTGTGTGTATCCCGGGGTGGATGGGCCCAATGAGTTCAGAAAGTGTGTATCCCGGGGAGGATGGACTCAGTGAGATCAGACAGTATGTAACCCCGGGTAGGATGGGCCCAGTGAGATCAGACAGTGTGTAACCCGGGCAGGATGGGCCCAGTGAGATCAGACAGTGTGTAATCCGGGGAGGATGGGCCCAGTGAGATCAGACAGTGTGTGACCCGGGGAGTATGGGCCCAGTGAGATCAGAAAGTGTGTAACCAGGGGAGGATTGGCTCAGTGAGATCAGACAGTGTATAACACGTGGAGGATGGGCCCAGTGAGATCAGACAGTGTGTAACCCGGGGAGGATGGGCCCAGTAAGTTCAGAACGTGTGTAAACCGCGGAGGATGGATCCAGTGATATCAGACAGTGTATAACCCGGGGAGGATGGGCCCAGTGAGATCAGGGAGTGTGTAACAGGGGAGAATGTGCCCAGTGAGATCAGATAGTGTGCAAAACGGGGTGATGGGCCCAGTGAGATCAGGCAGTGTGTAACACGGGGGGCATGAGCCCAGTCAGATCAGAAATTGTGTAAACCGGGGAGGATGGGCCCAGTCAGATCAGCCAGTGTGTAACCCGGTGTGGATGGGCCCAGTGAGATTAGAAAGTGTGTAAACCGGAGAGGATGGGTCCAGTGAGATCAGACAGTCTTTAACCCGGGGAGGATGGGCCCAGTGAGATCAGACAGTGTGTAACCCGCGCAGGATTGGCCCAGTGAGATCAGATAGTGTGTTACCCGGAGAGGATGGGCCCAGTGAAATCAGACAGTGTGTAACGCGGGAAGGATGGGCCCAGTGAGATCAGACATTGTGTAACCCGGGGAGGAAGGGCCCAGTGAGATCAGACAGTGTGTAACCCGGTGAGGATGGACCCAGTGAGATCAGACAGTGTGTAACCCGGGGAGGATGGGCCCAGAGAGATCAGACAGTGTGTAACCCGGGGAGGATGGGCTCAGTGAGATCAGACAGTGTGTGACCCGGGGAGGATGGGCCAACTTAGATCAGATAGTGTGTAACCAGGGGCGGAGGGGCACAGTGTAATGAGACAGTGTGTAACCCGGGGAGGATGGGCCGAGTGAGATGAGACTGTGTTTATCCCGGAGTGGATGGGCCCAATGAGATCAGACAGTGTGTATCCCGGGGAGGATGGGCTCAGTGAGAGCAGACAGTATGTAACCCGGGCAGGATGGGCCCAGTGAGATCAGACAGTGTGTAACCCGGGGAGGATGGGCCCAGTGAGATCAGTAAGTGTGTAACCAGGGGAGGATGGGCTCAGTCAGATCAGAGAGTGTGTAACCGGGGAGAATGGGCCCAGTGAGATCAGATAATGTGCAAAACGGGATGATGTGTCCAGCTAGATCAGACAGTGTTTAACCAGGGGAGGATGGGCCCTGTGAGATCAGGCAGTGTGTAACCCGGGGCGAATGGGCCCAGTCAGATCAGAAATTGTGTAAACCGGGGAGGATAGGCCCAGTCAGATCAGCCAGTGTGTAACCCGGGGTGGATGGGCACAGTGAGATTAGTAAGTGTGTAAACCGGAGAGGATGGGTCCAGTGAGATCAGACAGTGTTTAACCCGGGGAGGATGGGCCCAGTGAGATCAGACAGTGTGTAACCCGCGCAGGATGGGCCCAGTGAGATCAGATAGTCTGTTACCCGGAGAGGATGGGCCCAGTGAGATAAGACAGTGTGTAACCCGGGAAGGATGGGCCCAGTGAGATCAGACAATGTGTGATCCTGGGAGGATGCGCCCAGTGTGATCAGGCAGTGTGTAAACCGCGGATGATGGGCACAGTATTATCAGACAAATGTAACCCGGGGAGGATGGGCTCAGTCAGATAAGGCAGTGTGTAACCCGGGGAGCATGGGCCCAGTCAGATCAGACAGTGTCTAACCAGGGAGGATGGGCCCAGTAAGATCTGACAGTGTTTACCCCGGGGAGGATTGACCCAGTGAGGTCAGAAAGTGTGTAACCCGGCGAGGATGGGCCCTGTGAGTTCAGACAGTGCGTAACCCGGAGAGGATGGGCCCAGTGGAATCAGACAGTGTGCAACCCGGGGAGGATGGGCCCAGTGAGATGAGAAAAGGTGTAACCCGGGTTGGATGGGCCTAGGGAGATCAGACAGTGTGTAACCGGGGAGGATGCGCCCAGTGAGATGAGAAAAGGTGTAACCCGGGGAGGATGGGCCTCGTGAGATCAGACAGTGTGTAAGCCGGGGAGGATGGGCCCAGTGAAATCAGACAGTGTGTTAAACGCGGAGGATAGTCCCAGTGAGATCAGACAGTGTGTAACCCGGGGAGGATGGGCCCAGTCAGATCAGACAGTGTGTAACCAGGGGGGATTGGGCCCAGTTTGATCTGACAGTGTGTACCCCGGGGAGGATGGGCCCTGTGAGGTCAGAAAGTGTGTAACCCGGCGAGGATGGGCCCTGTGAGAGAAGACAGTGTGTAACCCGGAGAGGATGCGCCCAGTGGATTAAAACAGTGTGTAACCAGGAGAGGATGGTCCCAGTGAGATCAGACAATGTGTAACCCGGGGAGGATGGCCCAGTGAGATCAGACTGTTTTACCAGTGGAGGATGGGCCCAGTGAGATGAGAAAAGGTGTAACCCGGGGAGGATGGGCCTCGTGAGATCAGACAGTGTGTAAGCCGGGGAGGATGGGCCCAGTGAAATCAGACAGTGTGTTAAACGCGGAGGATAGTCCCAGTGAGATCAGACAGTGTGTAACCCGGGGAGGATGGGCCCAGTCAGATCAGACAGTGTGTAACCAGGGGGATTGGGCCCAGTTAGATCTGACAGTGTGTACCCCGGGGAGGATGGGCCCTGTGAGGTCAGAAAGTGTGTAACCCGGCGAGGATGGGCCCTGTGAGATAAGACAGTGTGTAACCCGGAGAGGATGCGCCCAGTGGATTAAAACAGTGTGTAACCAGGAGAGGATGGTCCCAGTGAGATGAGACAGTGTGTAACCCGAGGAGGATGGACCCAGTGAGATCAGACAGTGTGTAACCCGGAGAGGATGGCCCCAGTGAGATCAGACAATGTGTAACCCGGGGAGGATGAGCCCAGTGAGATCAGACTGTTTTACCAGTGGAGGATGGGCCCAGTGAGATGAGACTGGGTGTGACACGGGGAGGATGGGCCCACTGAGATCAGACAGTGTGTAACCAGGGGAGGAGGGGCACAGTGTAATCAGACATTATGTAACCCGGGGATGATGGGCCCAGTGAGATCAGACAGTGTGTGACCCGATGAAGGATGGGCGCAGTGTGATCAGACAGTGTGTAACCCAGGGATGATGTGCCCAGTGAGATCAGACAGTGTGTAACCCGGGGAGGATGGGCCCAGTGAGATCAGACAGTATGTAACACGGGGAGGATGGGCCCAGTGAGATCAGACAGTGTGTAAACCGGGGTGGATGGGCCCAGTGAGATTAGAAAGTGTGTAAACCGGAGAGGATGGGTCCAGTGAGATCAGACAGTCTTTAACCCGAGGAGGATGTGCCCAGTGAGATCAGACAGTGTGTAACCCGCGCAGCATGGGCCCAGTGAGATCAGATAGTGTGTTACCCGGAGAGGATGGGCCCAGTGAGATCAGACAGTGTGTAACCCTGGAAGGATGTGCCCAGTGAGATCAGACAGTGTGTAACCCGGGGAGGAAGGGCCCAGTGAGATCAGACAGTGTGTAACCCGGGGAGGATGGACCCAGTGAGATCGGACAGTGTGTAACCCGGGGAGGATGGGCCCAGTGAGATCAGACAGTGTGTAACCCGGGGAGGATGGGCTCAGTGAGATCAAAAAGTGTGTGACCCGGGGAGGATGGGCCAACTTAGATCAGATAGTGTGTAACCAGGGGCGGAGGGGCACAGTGTAATCAGACAGTGTGTAACCCGGGAAGGATGGGCCGAGTGAGATGAGACTGTGTGTATCCCGGGGTGGATGGGCCCAATGAGTTCAGAAAGTGTGTATCCCGGGGAGGATGGGCTCAGTGAGATCAGACAGTATGTAACCCCGGGTAGGATGGGCCCAGTGAGATCAGACAGTGTGTAACCCGGGCAGGATGGGCCCAGTGAGATCAGACAGTGTGTAATCCGGGGAGGATGGGCCCAGTGAGATCAGACAGTGTGTGACCCGGGGAGTATGGGCTCAGTGAGATCAGAAAGTGTGTAACCAGGGGAGGATGGGCTCAGTGAGATCAGACAGTGTATAACCCGGGGAGGATGGGCCCAGTAAGATCAGACAGTGTGTAACCCGGGGAGGATGGGCCCAGTAAGTTCAGAACGTGTGTAAACCGAGGAGGATGGATCCAGTGAGATCAGAGAGTGTCTAACCCGGGGAGGATGGGCCTAGTGAGATCAGAGAGTGTGTAACCGGGGAGAATGGGCCCAGTGAGATCAGGTAATGTTCAAAACGGGGTGATGGGCCCAGTCAGATCAGACTGTGTGTAACCCGGGGAGGAAGGGCCCAGTGAGATCAGACAGTGTGTAACCCGGGGAGGATGGACCCAGTGAGATCAGACAGTGTGTAACCCGGGGAGCATGGGCCCAGTCAGATCAGAAATTGTGTAAACCGGGGAGGATGGGCCCAGTCAGATCAGCCAGTGTGTAACCCGGGGTGGATGGGCCCAGTGAGATCAGACAGTGTTTAACCCGGGGAGGATGGGCCTAGTGAGATCAGACAGTATGTAACCCGCGCAGGATGGGCCCAGTGAGATCAGATAGTGTGTTACCCGGAGAGGATGGGCCCAGTGAGATCAGACAGTGTGTAACCCGGGAAGGATGGGCCCAGTGAGATCAGACAATGTGTGACCCTGGGAGGATGTGCCCAGTGTGATCAGGCAGTGTGTAAACCGCGGATGATGGGCACAGTAATATCAGACAGAATGTAACCCGGGGAGGATGTGCTCAGTCAGATAAGGCAGTGTGTAACCCGGGGAGCATGGGCCCAGTCAGATCAGACAGTGTCTAACCAGGGAGGATGGGCCCAGTAAGATCTGACAGTGTTTACCCCGGGGAGGATGGGCTCAGTGAGAGCAGACAGTATGTATCCCGGGGAGGATGGGCTCAGTGAGATCAGACAGTGTGTAACCAGGGGAGGATGGGCCCAGTGAGATCAGAAAGTGTGTAACCAGGGGAGGATGGGCTCAGTGAGATCAGACAGTTTGTAACCGGGGAGGATGGGCCCAGTGAGATCAGACAGTGTGTAACCCGGGGAGGATGGGCCCAGTAAGTTCAGAACGTGTGTAAACCGCGGAGGATGGATCCAGTGATATCAGACAGTGTATAACCCGGGGAGGATGGGCCCAGTGAGATCAGGGAGTGTGTAACAGGGGAGAATGTGCCCAGTGAGATCAGATAGTGTGCAAAACGGGGTGATGGGCCCAGTGAGATCAGGCAGTGTGTAACACGGGGGGCATGAGCCCAGTCAGATCAGAAATTGTGTAAACCGGGGAGGATGGGCCCAGTCAGATCAGCCAGTGTGTAACCCGGTGTGGATGGGCCCAGTGAGATTAGAAAGTGTGTAAACCGGAGAGGATGGGTCCAGTGAGATCAGACAGTCTTTAACCCGGGGAGGATGGGCCCAGTGAGATCAGACAGTGTGTAACCCGCGCAGGATGGGCCCAGTGAGATCAGATAGTGTGTTACCCGGAGAGGATGGGCCCAGTGAAATCAGACAGTGTGTAACGCGGGAAGGATGGGCCCAGTGAGATCAGACATTGTGTAACCCGGGGAGGAAGGGCCCAGTGAGATCAGACAGTGTGTAACCCGGTGAGGATGGACCCAGTGAGATCAGACAGTGTGTAACCCGGGGAGGATGGGCCCAGAGAGATCAGACAGTGTGTAACCCGGGGAGGATGGGCTCAGTGAGATCAGACAGTGTGTGACCCGGGGAGGATGGGCCAACTTAGATCAGATAGTGTGTAACCAGGGGCGGAGGGGCACAGTGTAATGAGACAGTGTGTAACCCGGGGAGGATGGGCCGAGTGAGATGAGACTGTGTTTATCCCGGAGTGGATGGGCCCAATGAGATCAGACAGTGTGTATCCCGGGGAGGATGGGCTCAGTGAGAGCAGACAGTATGTAACCCGGGCAGGATGGGCCCAGTGAGATCAGACAGTGTGTAACCCGGGGAGGATGGGCCCAGTGAGATCAGTAAGTGTGTAACCAGGGGAGGATGGGCTCAGTCAGATCAGAGAGTGTGTAACCGGGGAGAATGGGCCCAGTGAGATCAGATAATGTGCAAAACGGGATGATGTGTCCAGCTAGATCAGACAGTGTGTAACCCGGGGCGAATGGGCCCAGTCAGATCAGAAATTGTGTAAACCGGGGAGGATAGGCCCAGTCAGATCAGCCAGTGTGTAACCCGGGGTGGATGGGCACAGTGAGATTAGTAAGTGTGTAAACCGGAGAGGATGGGTCCAGTGAGATCAGACAGTGTTTAACCCGGGGAGGATGGGCCCAGTGAGATCAGACAGTGTGTAACCCGCGCAGGATGGGCCCAGTGAGATCAGATAGTCTGTTACCGGAGAGGATGGGCCCAGTGAGATAAGACAGTGTGTAACCCGGGAAGGATGGGCCCAGTGAGATCAGACAATGTGTGATCCTGGGAGGATGCGCCCAGTGTGATCAGGCAGTGTGTAAACCGCGGATGATGGGCACAGTAATATCAGACAAATGTAACCCGGGGAGGATGGGCTCAGTCAGATAAGGCAGTGTGTAACCCGGGGAGCATGGGCCCAGTCAGATCAGACAGTGTCTAACCAGGGAGGATGGGCCCAGTAAGATCTGACAGTGTTTACCCCGGGGAGGATTGACCCAGTGAGGTCAGAAAGTGTGTAACCCGGCGAGGATGGGCCCTGTGAGTTCAGACAGTGCGTAACCCGGAGAGGATGGGCCCAGTGGAATCAGACAGTGTGCAACCCGGGGAGGATGGGCCCAGTGAGATGAGAAAAGGTGTAACCCGGGTTGGATGGGCCTAGGGAGATCAGACAGTGTGTAACCGGGGAGGATGCGCCCAGTGAGATGAGAAAAGGTGTAACCCGGGGAGGATGGGCCTCGTGAGATCAGACAGTGTGTAAGCCGGGGAGGATGGGCCCAGTGAAATCAGACAGTGTGTTAAACGCGGAGGATAGTCCCAGTGAGATCAGACAGTGTGTAACCCGGGGAGGATGGGCCCAGTCAGATCAGACAGTGTGTAACCAGGGGGGATTGGGCCCAGTTTGATCTGACAGTGTGTACCCCGGGGAGGATGGGCCCTGTGAGGTCAGAAAGTGTGTAACCCGGCGAGGATGGGCCCTGTGAGATAAGACAGTGTGTAACCCGGAGAGGATGCGCCCAGTGGATTAAAACAGTGTGTAACCAGGAGAGGATGGTCCCAGTGAGATCAGACAATGTGTAACCCGGGGAGGATGAGCCCAGTGAGATCAGACTGTTTTACCAGTGGAGGATGGGCCCAGTGAGATGAGAAAAGGTGTAACCCGGGGAGGATGGGCCTCGTGAGATCAGACAGTGTGTAAGCCGGGGAGGATGGGCCCAGTGAAATCAGACAGTGTGTTAAACGCGGAGGATAGTCCCAGTGAGATCAGACAGTGTGTAACCCGGGGAGGATGGGCCCAGTCAGATCAGACAGTGTGTAACCAGGGGGGATTGGGCCCAGTTTGATCTGACAGTGTGTACCCCGGGGAGGATGGGCCCTGTGAGGTCAGAAAGTGTGTAACCCGGCGAGGATGGGCCCTGTGAGATAAGACAGTGTGTAACCCGGAGAGGATGCGCCCAGTGGATTAAAACAGTGTGTAACCAGGAGAGGATGGTCCCAGTGAGATGAGACAGTGTGTAATCCGAGGAGGATGGACCCAGTTAGATCAGACAGTGTGTAACCCGGAGAGGATGGCCCCAGTGAGATCAGACAATGTGTAACCCGGGGAGGATGAGCCCAGTGAGATCAGACTGTTTTACCAGTGGAGGATGGGCCCAGTGAGATGAGACTGGGTGTGACACGGGGAGGATGGGCCCACTGAGATCAGACAGTGTGTAACCAGGGGAGGAGGGGCACAGTGTAATCAGACATTATGTAACCCGGGGATGATGGGCCCAGTGAGATCAGACAGTGTGTGACCCGATGAAGGATGGGCGCAGTGTGATCAGACAGTGTGTAACCCAGGGATGATGTGCCCAGTGAGATCAGACAGTGTGTAACCCGGGGAGGATGGGCCCAGTGAGATCAGACAGTATGTAACACGGGGAGGATGGGCCCAGTGAGATCAGACAGTGTGTAAACCGGGGTGGATGGGCCCAGTGAGATTAGAAAGTGTGTAAACCGGAGAGGATGGGTCCAGTGAGATCAGACAGTCTTTAACCCGAGGAGGATGGGCCCAGTGAGATCAGACAGTGTGTAACCCGCGCAGCATGGGCCCAGTGAGATCAGATAGTGTGTTACCCGGAGAGGATGGGCCCAGTGAGATCAGACAGTGTGTAACCCTGGAAGTATGTGCCCAATGAGATCAGACAGTGTGTAACCCGGGGAGGAAGGGCCATGTGAGATCAGACAGTGTGTAACCCGGGGAGGATGGACCCAGTGAGATCAGACAGTGTGTAACCCGGGGAGGATGGGCCCAGTGAGATCAGACAGTGTGTAACCCGGGGAGGATGGGCTCAGTGAGATCAAAAAGTGTGTGACCCGGGGAGGATGGGCCAACTTAGATCAGATAGTGTGTAACCAGGGGCGGAGGGGCACTGTGTAATCAGACAGTGCGTAACCCGGGAAGGATGGGACGAGTGAGATGAGACTGTGTGTATCCCGGGGTGGATGGGCCCAATGAGTTCAGAAAGTGTGTATCCCGGGGAGGATGGACTCAGTGAGATCAGACAGTATGTAACCCCGGGTAGGATGGGCCCAGTGAGATCAGACAGTGTGTAACCCGGGCAGGATGGGCCCAGTGAGATCAGACAGTGTGTAATCCGGGGAGGATGGGCCCAGTGAGATCAGACAGTGTGTGACCCGGGGAGTATGGGCCCAGTGAGATCAGAAAGTGTGTAACCAGGGGAGGATTGGCTCAGTGAGATCAGACAGTGTATAACACGTGGAGGATGGGCCCAGTGAGATCAGACAGTGTGTAACCCGGGGAGGATGGGCCCAGTAAGTTCAGAACGTGTGTAAACCGAGGAGGATGGATCCAGTGAGATCAGACAGTGTCTAACCCGGGGAGGATGGGCCTAGTGAGATCAGAGAGTGTGTAACCGGGGAGAATGGGCCCAGTGAGATCAGATAATGTGCAAAACGGGGTGATGGGCCCAGTGAGATCAGACAGTGTGTAACCCGGGGAGGAAGGGCCCAGTGAGATCAGACAGTGTGTAACCCGGGGAGGATGGACCCAGTGAGATCAGACAGTGTGTAACCCGGGGAGCATGGGCCTAGTCAGATCAGAAATTGTGTAAACCGGGGAGGATGGGCCCAGTCAGATCAGCCAGTGTGTAACCCGGGGTGGATGGGTCCAGTGAGATCAGACAGTGTTTAACCCGGGGAGAATGGGCCTAGTGAGATCAGACAGTATGTAACCCGCGCAGGATGGGCCCAGTGAGATCAGATAGTCTGTTACCCGGAGAGGATGGGCCCAGTGAGATCAGACAGTCTGTAACCCGGGAAGGATGGGCCCAGTGAGATCAGACAATGTGTGACCCTGGGAGGATGTGCCCAGTGTGATCAGGCAGTGTGTAAACCGCGGATGATGGGCACAGTAATATCAGACAGAATGTAACCCGGGGAGGATGGGCTCAGTCAGATAAGGCAGTGTGTAACCCGGCGAGCATGGGCCCAGTCAGATCAGACAGTGTCTAACCAGGGAGGATGGGCCCAGTAAGATCTGACAGTGTTTACCCCGGGGAGGATTGACCCAGTGAGGTCAGAAAGTGTGTAACCCGGCGAGGATGGGCCCTGTGAGATCAGACAGTGCGTAACCCGGAGAGGATGGGCCCAGTGGATTCAAACAGTGTGTAACCAGGAGAGGATGGTCCCAGTGAGATGAGACAGTGTGTAACCCGAGGAGGATGGACCCAGTGAGATCAGACAGTGTGTAACCCGAAGAGGATGGCCCCAGTGAGATCAGACAATGTGCACCCGGGGAGGATGAGCCCAGTGAGATCAGACTGTTTTACCAGGGGAGGATGGGCCCAGTGAGATGAGACAGGGTGTGACACGGGGAGGATGGGCCCACTGAGATCAGACAGTGTGTAACCAGGGGCGGTGGGGCACAGTGTAATCAGACAGTGTGTAACCCGGGGAGGATGGGCCGAGTGAGATGAGACTGTGTCTGTCCCGGGGAGGATGTGCTCAGTGAGATCAGACAGTATGTAACCCGGGGATGATGGGCCCAGTGAGATCAGACAGTGTGTGACCCGTGGAAGGATGGGCGCAGTGTGATCAGACAGTGTGTAACCCAGGGATGATGTGCCCAGTGAGATCAGACAGTGTGTAACCCGGGGAGGTTGGGCCCAGTCAGATCAGACAGTGTCTAACCAGGGAGGATGGGCCCAGTAAGATCTGACAGTGTTTACCCCGGGGAGGATTGACCCAGTGAGGTCTGAAAGTGTGTAACCCGGCGAGGATGGGCCCTGTGAGATCAGACAGTGCGTAACCCGGAGAGGATGGGCCCAGTGGAATCAGACAGTGTGCAACCCGGGGAGGATGGGCCCAGTGAGATGAGAAAAGGTGTAACCCGGGGAGGATGGGCCTAGGGAGATCTGACAGTGTGTAACCGGGGAGGATGCGCCCAGTGAGATGAGAAAAGGTGTAACCCGGGGAGGATGGGCCTCGTGAGATCAGACAGTGTGTAAGCCGGGGAGGATGGGCCCAGTGAAATCAGACAGTGTGTTAAACGCGGAGGATAGTCCCAGTGAGATCAGACAATGTGTAACCCGGGGAGGATCGGCCCAGTCAGATCAGACAGTGTGTAACCAGGGGTGATGGGCCCAGTAAGATCTGACAGTGTGTACCCCGGGGAGGAATGGTCCTGTGAGGTCAGAAAGTGTGTAACCCGGCGAGGATGGGCCCTGTGAGATAAGACAGTGTGTAACCCGGAGAGGATGGGCCCAGTGGATTCAAACAGTGTGTAACCAGGAGAGGATGGTCCCAGTGAGATGAGAGAGTGTGTAACCCGAGGAGGATGGACCCAGTGAGATCAGACAGTGTGTAACCCGAAGAGGATGGCCCCAGTGAGATCAGACAATGTGCACCCGGGGAGGATGAGCCCAGTGAGATCAGACTGTTTTACCAGGGGAGGATGGGCCCAGTGAGATGAGACAGGGTGTGACACGGGGAGGATGGGCCCACTGAGATCAGACAGTGTGTAACCAGGGGCGGTGGGGCACAGTGTAATCAGACAGTGTGTAACCCGGGGAGGATGGGCCGAGTGAGATGAGACTGTGTCTATCCCGGGGAGGATGTGCTCAGTGAAATCAGACAGTATGTAACCCGGGGATGATGGGCCCAGTGAGATCAGACAGTGTGTGACCCGTGGAAGGATGGGCGCAGTGTGATCAGACAGTGTGTAACCAGGGGAGGAGGGGCACAGTGTAATCAGACATTATGTAACCCGGGGATGATGGGCCCAGTGAGATCAGACAGTGTGTGACCCGATGAAGGATGGGCGCAATGTGATCAGACAGTGTGTAACCCAGGGATGATGTGCCCAGTGAGATCAGACAGTGTGTAACCCGGGGAGGATGGGCCCAGTGAGATCAGACAGTATGTAACACGGGGAGGATGGGCCCAGTGAGATCAGACAGTGTGTAAACCGGGGTGGATGGGCCCAGTGAGATTAGAAAGTGTGTAAACCGGAGAGGATGGGTCCAGTGAGATCAGACAGTCTTTAACCCGAGGAGGATGTGCCCAGTGAGATCAGACAGTGTGTAACCCGCGCAGCATGGGCCCAGTGAGATCAGATAGTGTGTTACCCGGAGAGGATGGGCCCAGTGAGATCAGACAGTGTGTAACCCTGGAAGTATGTGCCCAATGAGATCAGACAGTGTGTAACCCGGGGAGGAAAGGCCCAGTGAGATCAGACAGTGTGTAACCCGGGGAGGATGGACCCAGTGAGATCAGACAGTGTGTAACCCGGGGAGGATGGTCCCAGTGAGATCAGACAGTGTGTAACCCGGGGAGGATGGGCTCAGTGAGATGAAAAAGTGTGTGACCCGGGGAGGATGGGCCAACTTAGATCAGATAGTGTGTAACCAGGGGCGGAGGGGCACTGTGTAATCAGACAGTGTGTAACCCGGGAAGGATGGGCCGAGTGAGATGAGACTGTGTGTATCCCGGGGTGGATGGGCCCAATGAGTTCAGAAAGTGTGTATCCCGGGGAGGATGGACTCAGTGAGATCAGACAGTATGTAACCCCGGTAGGATGGGCCCAGTGAGATCAGACAGTGTGTAACCCGGGCAGGATGGGCCCAGTGAGATCAGACAGTGTGTAATCCGGGGAGGATGGGCCCAGTGAGATCAGACAGTGTGTGACCCGGGGAGTATGGGCCCAGTGAGATCAGAAAGTGTGTAACCAGGGGAGGATTGGCTCAGTGAGATCAGACAGTGTATAACACGTGGAGGATGGGCCCAGTGAGATCAGACAGTGTGAAACCCGGGGAGGATGGGCCCAGTAAGTTCAGAACGTGTGTAAACCGAGGAGGATGGATCCAGTGAGATCAGACAGTGTCTAACCCGGGGAGGATGGGCCTAGTGAGATCAGAGAGTGTGTAACCGGGGAGAATGGGCCCAGTGAGATCAGATAATGTGCAAAACGGGGTGATGGGCCCAGTGAGATCAGACAGTGTGTAACCCGGGGAGCATGGGCCTAGTCAGATCAGAAATTGTGTAAACCGGGGAGGATGGGCCCAGTCAGATCAGCCAGTGTGTAACCCGGGGTGGATGGGCCCAGTGAGATTAGAAAGTGTGTAAACCGGAGAGGATGGGTCCAGTGAGATGAGACTGTGTCTATCCCGGGGAGGATGTGCTCAGTGAGATCAGACAGTATGTAACCCGGGGATGATGGGCCCAGTGAGATCAGACAGTGTGTGACCCGTGGAAGGATGGGCGCAGTGTGATCAGACAGTGTGTAACCCAGGGATGATGTGCCCAGTGAGATCAGACAGTGTGTAACCCGGGGAGGTTGGGCCCAGTCAGATCAGACAGTGTCTAACCAGGGAGGATGGGCCCAGTAAGATCTGACAGTGTTTACCCCGGGGAGGATTGACCCAGTGAGGTCAGAAAGTGTGTAACCCGGCGAGGATGGGCCAGTGGAATCAGACAGTGTGCAACCCGGGGAGGATGGGCCCAGTGAGATGAGAAAAGGTGTAACCCGGGGAGGATGGGCCTAGGGAGATCTGACAGTGTGTAACCGGGGAGGATGCGCCCAGTGAGATGAGAAAAGGTGTAACCCGGGGAGGATGGGCCTCGTGAGATCAGACAGTGTGTAAGCCGGGGAGGATGGGCCCAGTGAAATCAGACAGTGTGTTAAACGCGGAGGATAGTCCCAGTGAGATCAGACAGTGTGTAACCCGGGGAGGATCGGCCCAGTCAGATCAGACAGTGTGTAACCAGGGGTGATGGGCCCAGTAAGATCTGACAGTGTGTACCCCGGGGAGGAATGGCCCTGTGAGGTCAGAAAGTGTGTAACCCGGCGAGGATGGGCCCTGTGAGATAAGACAGTGTGTAACCCGGAGAGGATGGGCCCAGTGGATTCAAACAGTGTGTAACCAGGAGAGGATGGTCCCAGTGAGATGAGACAGTGTGTAACCCGAGGAGGATGGACCCAGTGAGATCAGACAGTGTGTAACCCGAAGAGGATGGCCCCAGTGAGATCAGACAATGTGCACCCGGGGAGGATGAGCCCAGTGAGATCAGACTGTTTTACCAGGGGAGGATGGGCCCAGTGAGATGAGACAGGGTGTGACACGGGGAGGATGGGCCCACTGAGATCAGACAGTGTGTAACCAGGGGCGGTGGGGCACAGTGTAATCAGACAGTGTGTAACCCGGGGAGGATGGGCCGAGTGAGATGAGACTGTGTCTATCCCGGGGAGGATGTGCTCAGTGAGATCAGACAGTATGTAACCCGGGGATGATGGGCCCAGTGAGATCAGACAGTGTGTGACCCGTGGAAGGATGGGCGCAGTGTGATCAGACAGTGTGTAACCCAGGGATGATGTGCCCAGTGAGATCAGACAGTGTGTAACCCGGGGAGGTTGGGCCCAGTGAGATCAGACAGTATGTAACCCGGGGAGGATGGGCCCAGTGAGATCAGACAGTGTGTAACCCGGGGTGGATGGGCCCAGTGAGATTAGAAAGTGTGTAAACCGGAGAGGATGGGTCCAGTGAGATCAGACAGTCTTTAACCCGGGGAGGATGGGCCCAGTGAGATCAGACAGTGTGTAACACGCGCAGGATGGGCCCAGTGAGATCAGATAGTGTGTTACCCGGAGAGGATGGGCCCAGTGAGATCAGACAGTGTGTAACCCTGGAAGGATGTGCCCAGTGAGATCAGACAGTGTGTAACCCGGGGAGGAAGGGCCCAGTGAGATCAGACAGTGTGTAACCCGGGGAGGATGGACCCAGTGAGATCAGACAGTGTGTAACCCGGGGAGGATGGGCCCAGTGAGATCAGACAGTGTGTAACCCGGGGAGGATGGGCTCAGTGAGATCAGACAGTGTGTGACCCGGGGAGGATGGGCCAACTTAGATCAGACAGTGTGTAACCAGGGGCGGAGGGGCACAGTGTAATCAGACAGTGTGTAACCCGGGAATAATGGGCCGAGTGAGATGAGACTGTGTGTATCCCGGGGTGGATGGGCCCAATGAGATCAGACAGTGTGTATCCCGGGGAGGATGGGCTCAGTGAGATCAGACAGTATGTAATCCGGGCAGGATGGGCCCAGTGAGATCATACAGTGTGTAACCCGGGGAGGATGGGCCCAGTGAGATCAGACAGTGTGTGACCCGGGGAGTATGGGCCCAGTGAGATCAGAAAGTGTGTAACCAGGGGAGGATGGGCTCAGTGAGATCAGACAGTGTGTAACCGGGGAGGATGGGCCCAGTGAAATCACACAGTGTGTAACCCGGGGAGGATGGGCCCAGTAAGATCAGAACGTGTGTAAACCGAGGAGGATGGATCCAGTGAGATCAGACAGAGTCTAACCCGGGGAGGATGGGCCTAGTGAGATCAGAGAGTGTGTAACCGGGGAGAATGGGCCCAGTGAGATCAGATAATGTGCAAAACGGGGTGATGGGCCCAGTGAGATCAGACAGTGTTTAACCAGGGGAGGATGGGCCCAGTGAGATCAGGCAGTGTGTAACCCGGGGAGCATGGGCCCAGTCAGATCAGAAATTGTGCAAACCGGGGAGGATGGGCCCAGTCAGATCAGCCAGTGTGTAACCCGGGGTGGATGGGCCCAGTGAGATTAGAAAGTGTGTAAACCGGAGAGGATGGGTCCAGTGAGATCAGACAGTGTTTAACCCGGGGAGGATGGGCCCAGTGAGATCAGACAGTGTGTAACCCGCGCAGGATGGGCCCAGTGAGATCAGATAGTCTGTTACCCGGAGAGGATGGGCCCAGTGAGATCAGACAGTGTGTAACCCGGGAAGGATGGGCCCAGTGAGATCAGACAATGTGTGACCCTGGGAGGATGCGCCCAGTGTGATCAGGCAGTGTGTTAGCCGCGGATGATGGGCCCAGTAATATCAGACAGAATGTAACCCGGGGAGGATGGGCTCAGTCAGACAAGGCAGTGTGTAACCCGGGGAGCATGGGCCCAGTCAGATCAGACAGTGTCGAACCAGGGAGGATGGGCCCAGTAAGATCTGACTGTGTTTTCCCCGGGGAGGATTGACCCAGTGAGGTTAGAAAGTGTGTAACCCGGCGAGGATTGGCCCTGTGAGTTCAGACAGAGTGTTACCCGGAGAGGATGGGCCCAGTGGAATCAGACAGTGTGCAACCCGGGGAGGATGGGCCCAGTGAGATGAGAAAAGGTGTAACCCGGGGAGGATGGGCCTAGTGAGATCAGACAGTATATAACCGTGGAGGATGCGCCCAGTGAGATCAGACAGTGTGTAACCCGGGGAGGATGGGCCTAGTGAGATCAGACAGTGTGTAAGCCGGGGAGGGAGGGCCCAGTGAAATCAGACAGTGTGTAACCCGCGGAGGATGGGCCCAGTGAGATCAGACAGGGTGTAACCCGGGGAGGATGGGCCCAGTTAGATCAGACAGTGTGTACCCAGGGGGGATGGGCCCAGTAAGAACTGACAGTGTTTACCCCGGGGAGGATGGGCCCTGTGAGATCAGACAGTGTGTAACCCGGAGAGGATGGGCCCAGTGGAATCAGACAGTGTGCAACCCGGGGAGGATGGGCCCAGTGAGATGAGAAAAGGTGTAACCCGGGGAGGATGGGCCCAGTGAGATCAGACAGTGTGTAACCCGGGGAGGATGAGCCCAGTGAGATCAGACTGTGTTACCAGGAGAGGATGGGCCTAGTGAGATGAGACAGGATGTGACACGGGGTGGATGGTCCCACTGAGATCAGAGAGTGTGTAACCAGGGGCGGAGGGGCACCGTGTAATCAGACAGTGTGTGATCCGCTGAGGATGGGCTGAGTGAGATGAGACTGTGTGTATCCCGGGGGGGTGTGCTCTGTGAGATCAGACAGAATGTAATCCGGGGAGGATGGGCGCAGTGTGATCAGACAGTGTGTAATCCGGGGATGATGGGCCCAGTGAGATCATACAGTGTGTAACCCGGGGAGGTTGGGCCCAGTGAGATCAGACAGTGTGTAACCCGGGGAGGATGGGCCCAGTGAGATCCGACAGTGTGTAACCCGGGGAGCATGGGCCCATTGAGATCAAAAAGTTGGGTAGCCAGGGGAGGATGGGCTCAGTGAGATCAGACAGTGTGCAACCGGGGAGAATGGGACCAGTGAGATCAGACAGTGTGTAAACCGCGGAGGATGGACCCAGTGAGAACAGACATGGTGTAACCCGGGGAGGATGCGCCCAGAAAGATCAGAACGTGTGTAAACCGCCTAGTATGGACCCAGTGAGATCAGACAGTGTGTACCCCGCGGAGGATGGGCCCAGTGAAATCAGACAGTGTGTAACCCGGGGAGGATGGCCCCAGTGAGATCAGACAATGTGTAACCTGGGGAGGATGAGCCGAGTGAGATCAGACTGTGTTACCAGGGGAGGATGGGCCCAGTGAGATGAGACAGGGTGTGACATGGGGAGGATGGGCCCACTGAGATCAGACAGTGTGTAACCAGGGGCGGAGGGGCACAGTGTAATCAGACAGTGTGTAACCCGGGGAGGATGGGCCGAGTGAGATGAGACTGTGTCTATCCCGGGGAGGATGTGCTCAGTGAGATCAGACAGTATGTAACACGGGGATGATGGGCCCAGTGATATCAGACAGTGTGTGACCCGTGGAAGGATGGGCGCAGTGTGATCAGACAGTGAGTAACCCAGGGATGATGTGCCCAGTGAGATCAGACAGTGTGTAACCCGGGGAGGATGGGCCCAGTGAGATCAGACAGTATGTAACCCGGGGAGGATGGGCCCAGTGAGATCAGACAGTGTGTAACCCGGGGAGGATGGGCCCAGTGAGATCACAAAATTGGGTAGCCAGGGGAGGATGGGCTCAGTGAGATCAGACAGTGAGTAACCGGGGAGAATGGGACCAGTGAGATCAGACAGTGTGTAAACCGCGGAAGATTGGCCCAGTCAGAACAGACAGTGTGTAACCCGGGGAGGATGGGCCCAGTCATATCAGACAGTGTTTAACCAGGGGAGGATGGGCCCAGTCATGTCAGAAATTGTGTAAACCGGGGAGGATGGGCCCAGTCAGATCAGTCAGTGTGTAACCCGGGGTGGATGGGCCCAGTGAGATCAGGAAGTGTGTAAACCGGAGAGGATGGGTCCAGTGAGATCAGACAGTGTTTAACCCGGGGAGGATGGGCCTAGTGAGATCAGACAGTATGTAACCCGCGCAGGATGGGCCCAGTGAGATCAGATAGTCTGTTACCCGGAGAGGATGGGCCCAGTGAGATCAGACAGTGTGTAACCCGGGAAGGATGGGCCCAGTGAGATCAGACAATGTGTGACCCTGGGAGGATGTGCCCAGTGTGATCAGGCAGTGTGTAAACCGCGGATGATGGGCACAGTAATATCAGACAGAATGTAACCCGGGGAGGATGGGCTCAGTCAGATAAGGCAGTGTGTAACCCGGGGAGCATGGGCCCAGTCAGATCAGACAGTGTCTAACCAGGGAGGATGGGCCCAGTAAGATCTGACAGTGTTTACCCCGGGGAGGATTGACCCAGTGAGGTCAGAAAGTGTGTAACCCGGCGAGGATGGGCCCTGTGAGATCAGAAAGTGCGTAACCCGGAGAGGATGGGCCCAGTGGAATCAGACAGTGTGCAACCCGGGGAGGATGGGCCCAGTGAGATGAGAAAATGTGTAACCCGGGGAGGATGGGCCTAGGGAGATCTGACAGTGTGTAACCGGGGAGGATGCGCCCAGTGAGATGAGAAAAGGTGTAACCTGGGGAGGATGGGCCTCGTGAGATCAGACAGTGTGTAAGCCGGGGAGGATGGGCCCAGTGAAATCAGACAGTGTGTTAAACGCGGAGGATAGTCCCAGTGAGATCAGACAGTGTGTAACCCGGGGAGGATCGGCCCAGTCAGATCAGACAGTGTGTAAACAGGGGTGATGGGCCCAGTAAGATCTGACAGTGTGTACCCCGGGGAGGAATGGTCCTGTGAGGTCAGAAAGTGTGTAACCCGGCGAGGATGGGCCCTGTGAGATAAGACAGTGTGTAACCCGGAGAGGATGGGCCCAGTGGATTCAAACAGTGTGTAACCAGGAGAGGATGGTCCCAGTGAGATGAGACAGTGTGTAACCCGAGGAGGATGGACCCAGTGAGATCAGACAGTGTGTAACCCGAAGAGGATGGCCCCAGTGAGATCAGACAATGTGCACCCGGGGAGGATGAGCCCAGTGAGATCAGACTGTTTTACCAGGGGAGGATGGGCCCAGTGAGATGAGACAGGGTGTGACACGGGGAGGATGGGCCCACTGAGATCAGACAGTGTGTAACCAGGGGAGGTGGGGCACAGTGTAATCAGACAGTGTGTAACCCGGGGAGGATGGGCCGAGTGAGATGAGACTGTGTCTATCCCGGGGAGGATGTTCTCAGTGAGATCAGACAGTATGTAACCCGGGGATGATGGGCCCAGTGAGATCAGACAGTGTGTGACCCGTGGAAGGATGGGCGCAGTGTGATCAGACAGTGTGTAACCCAGGGATGATGTGCCCAGTGAGATCAGACAGTGTGTAACCCGGGGAGGTTGGGCCCAGTGAGATCAGACAGTATGTAACCCGGGGAGGATGGGCCCAGTGAGATCAGACAGTGTGTAACCCGGGGTGGATGGGCCCAGTGAGATTAGAAAGTGTGTAAACCGGAGAGGATGGGCCCAGTGAGATCAGACAGTCTTTAACCCGGGGAGGATGGGCCCAGTGAGATCAGACAGTGTGTAACACGCGCAGGATGGGCCCAGTGAGATCAGACTGTGTTACCAGGAGAGGATGGGCCTAGTGAGATGAGACAGGATGTGACACGGGGTGGATGGTCCCACTGAGATCAGAGAGTGTTTAACCAGGGGCGGAGGGGCACCGTGTAATCAGACAGTGTGTGATCCGGGGAGGATGGGCCGAGTGAGATGAGACTGTGTGTATCCCGGGGGGATGTGCTCTGTGAGATCAGACAGAATGTAATCCGGGGAGGATGGGCGCAGTGTGATCAGACAGTGTGTAATCCGGGGATGATGGGCCCAGTGAGATCAGACAGTGTGTAACCCGGGGAGGTTGGGCCCAGTGAGATCAGACAGTGTGTAACCCGGGGAGGATGGGCCCAGTGAGATGAGACTGTGTCTATCCCGGGGAGGATGTTCTCAGTGAGATCAGACAGTATGTAACCCGGGGATGATGGGCCCAGTGAGATCAGACAGTGTGTGACCAGTGGAAGGATGGGCGCAGTGTGATCAGACAGTGTGTAACCCAGGGATGATGTGCCCAGTGAGATCAGACAGTGTGTAATCCGGGGAGGTTGGGCCCAGTGAGATCAGACAGTATGTAACCCAGGGAGGATGGGCCCAGTGAGATCAGACAGTGTGTAACCCGGGGTGGATGGGCCCAGTGAGATTAGAAAGTGTGTAAACCGGAGAGGATGGGCCCAGTGAGATCAGACAGTCTTTAACCCGGGGAGGATGGGCCCAGTGAGATCAGACAGTGTGTAACACGCGCAGGATGGGCCCAGTGAGATCAGACTGTGTTACCAGGAGAGGATGGGCCTAGTGAGATGAGACAGGATGTGACACGGGGTGGATGGTCCCACTGAGATCAGAGAGTGTATAACCAGGGGCGGAGGGGCACCGTGTAATCAGACAGTGTGTGATCCGGGGAGGATGGGCCGAGTGAGATGAGACTGTGTGTATCCCGGGGGGATGTGCTCTGTGAGATCAGACAGAATGTAATCCGGGGAGGATGGGCGCAGTGAGATCAGACAGTGTGTAATCCGGGGAGGATTGGCACAGTGCGATCAGACAGTGTGTAACCCGGGATGATGGGCCCAGTGAGATCAGACAGTGTGTAACCCGGGGAGGATGGGCCCAGTGAGATCAGACAGTGTGTAACCCGGGGAGGATGGGCCCAGTGAGATCAGACATTGTGTAACCCGGGGAGGATGGGCCCAGTGAGATCAAAAAGTTGGGTAGCCAGGGGAGGATGGGCTCAGTGAGATCAGACAGTGTGCAACCGGGGAGAATGGGACCAGTGAGATCAGACAGTGTGTAAACCGCGGAGGATGGACCCAGTGAGAACAGACAGGGTGTAACCCGGGGAGGCTGGGTCCAGTGAGATCAGACAGTGTGTAACCCGGGGAGCATGGTCCAGTGAGATCAGACAGTGTGTAAACCGCGGAGGACGGACCCTGTGAGATAAGACAGTGTGTAACCCGGAGAGGATGGGCCCAGTGGATTCAAACAGTGTGTAACCAGGAGAGGATGGTCCCAGTGAGATGAGACAGTGTGTAACCCGAGGAGGATGGGCCCAGTGAAATCAGACAGTGTGTAACCCGGGGAGGATGGCCCCAGTGAGATCAGACAATGTGTAACCCGGGGAAGATGAGCCGAGTGAGATCAGACTGTGTTACCAGGGGAGGATGGGCCCAGTGAGATGAGACAGGGTGTGACATGGGGAGGATGGGCCCACTGAGATCAGACAGTGTGTAACCAGGGGCGGAGGGGCACAGT
>JASTWF010000172.1:799439-864252 GCA_030390025.1 Squalus acanthias | reverse complement strand
ATCCCTGGGTTACACACTGTCTGATCACACTGCGCCCATCCTTCATCGGGTCACACACTGTCTGATCTCACTGGGCCCATCATCCCCGGGTTACATACTGTCTGATCTCACTGAGCACATCCTCCCCGGGATAGACACAGTCTCATCTCACTCGGACCATCCTCCCCGGGTTACACACTGTCTGATTACACTGTGCCCCTCCGCCCCTGGTTACACACTATCTGATCTAAGTTGGCCCATCCTCCCCGGGTCACACACTTTTTGATCTCACTGAGCCCATCCTCCCCGGGTTACACACTGTCTGATCTCACTGGGCCCATCCTCCCCGGGTTACACACTGTCCGATCTCACTGGGTCCATCCTCCCCGGGTTACACACTGTCTGATCTCACTGGGCCCTTCCTCCCGGGTTACACACTGTCTGATCTCACTGGGCACATCCTTCCAGGGTTACACACTGTCTGATCTCACTGGGCCCATCCTCTCCGGGTAACACACTATCTGATCTCACTGGGCCCATGCTGCGCGGGTTACACACTGTCTGATCTCACTGGGCACATCCTCCTCGGGTTAAAGACTGTCTGATCTCACTGGACCCATCCTCTCCGGTTTACACACTTTCTAATCTCACTGGGCCCATCCACCCCGGTTTACACACTGTCTTATCTCACTGGGCCCATCCTCCCCGTGTTACATACTGTCTGATCTCACTGGGCCCATCCTCCCCGGGTTACACACTGTCTGATCTCACTGGGCACATTATCCCTGGGTTACACACTGTCTGATCACACTGCGCCCATCCTTCATCGGGTCACACACTGTCTGATCTCACTGGGCCCATCATCCCCGGGTTACATACTGTCTGATCTCACTGAGCACATCCTCCCCGGGATAGACACAGTCTCATCTCACTCGGACCATCCTCCCCGGGTTACACACTGTCTGATTACACTGTGTCCCTCCGCCCCTGGTTACACACTGTCTGATCTCAGTGGGCCCATCCTCCCCGTGTCACACCCAGTCTCATCTCACTGGGCCCATCCTCCCCTGGTAAAACAGTCTGATCTCACTGGGCTCATCCTCCCCGGGTTACACATTGTCTGATCTCACTGGGGCCATCCTCTCCGGGTTACACACTGTCTGATCTCACTGGGTCCATCCTCCTCGGGTTACACACTGTCTCATCTCACTGGGCCATCCTCTCCTGGTTACACACTGTTTGAATCCACTGGGCGCATCCTCTCCGGGTTACACACTGTCATATCTCACAGGGCCCATCCTCGCCGGGTTCCACACTTTCTGACCTCACAGGGCCCATCCTCCCCGGAACACACTGTCAGATCAAACTGGGCCCAATCCCCCCTGGTTACACACTGTCTGATCTGACTGGGCCAATCCTCCCCGGTTTACACAATGTCTGATCTCACTGGGACTATCCTCCGCGTTTAACACACTGTCTGATTTCACTGGGCCCATCCTCCCCGGCTTACAGTCTGTCTGATCTCACGAGGCCCATCCTCCCCGGGTTACACCTTTTCTCATCTCACTGGGCGCATCCTCCCCGGTTACACACTGTCTGATCTCCCTAGGCCCATCCTCCCCGGGTTACACCTTTTCTCATCTCACTGGGCCCATCCTCCCCTGGTTGCACACTGTCTGATTCCACTGGGCCCATCCTCTCTGGGTTACGCACTGTCTGATCTCACAGGGCCCATCCTCGCCGGGTTACACACTTTCTGACCTCACTGGGTCAATCCTCCCCGGGGTAAACACTGTCAGATCTTACTGGGCCCATCCTCCGTGGTTAGACACTGTCTGATCTGACTGGGCCCATGCTCCCCGGGTTACACACTGCCTTATCTGACTGAGCCCATCCTCCCCGGGTTACATTCTGTCTGATATTACTGTGCCCATCATTCGCGGTTTACACACTGCCTGATCACACTGGGCGCATCCTCCCAGGATCACACATTGTCTGATCTCACTGGGCCCATCCTTCCCGGGTTACACACTGTCTTATCTCACTGGGCCCATCCTCTCCGGGTAACAGACTATCTGATCTCACTGGGCCCATCCTGCGCGGGTTACACACTGTCTGATCTCACTGGGCCCATCCTCCTCGGGTTAAACACTGTCTGATCTCACTGGACCCATCCTCTCCGGTTTACACACTTTCTAATCTCACTGGGCCCATCCACCCCGGGTTACACACTGGCTGATCTGACTGGGCCTATCCTCCCCGGTTTACACAATTTCTGATCTGACTGGGCCCATTCGCCCCGGGTTACACACTGCCTGATCTCACAGGGCCCATCCTCCCCTGGTTAAACACTGTCTGATCTAGCTGGACACATCATCCCGTTTTGCACATTATCTGATCTCACTGGGCCCATTCTCCCCGGTTACACACTCTCTGATCTGACTGAGCCCATCCTCCCTGGTTACACACTTTCTGATCTCACTGGGCCCATCCTCCCCGGGTTACACACTGTCTGATCTCACTGGGCCCATCCTGCCCGGGTTACATACTGTCTGCTCTCACTGAGCCCATCCTCCCCGGGATACACACTGTCTGATCTGATTGGGCCCATCCACCCCGGGATAAACACAGTCTCATCTCACTCGGCCCATCCTCCCCGGGTTACACACTGTCTCATTACACTGTGCGCCTCCGCCCCTGGTTACACACTATCTGATCTAAGTTGGCCCATCCTCCCCGGGTCACACACTGTCTGATCTCACTGAGCCCATCCTCCCCGGGTAACACACTGTCTGATCTCACTGGGCCCATCCTCCCCGGGTTACACACTGTCTGATCTCACTGGGTCCATCCTCCCCGGGTTACACACTGTCTGATCTCACTGGGCCCTTCCTCCCCGCGTTACACAATGTCTGATCTCACTGGGCCCATCCTTCCCGGGTTACACATTGTCTGATTTCACTGGGCCCATCCTCTCCGGGTAACACACTATCTGATCTCACTGGGCCCATCCTGCGCGGGTTACACACTGTCTGATCTCACTGGGCCCATCCTCCCCGGGTTAAAGACTGTCTGATCTCACTAGACCCATCCTCTCCGGTTTACACACTTTCTAATCTCACTGGGCCCATCCACACCGGGTTACACACTGGCTGATCTGACTGGGCCCATCCTCCCCGGTTTACACAATTTCTGATCTGACTGGGCCCATGCCCCCCGTGTTACACACTGCCTGATCTCACAGGGCCCATCACCCCGTTTTGCACACTGTCTGATCTCACTGGGCCCATTCTCCCCTGTTACACACTCCCTGATCTCACTGGGCCCATCCTCCCCGGGTTATACACTGTCTGATATCACTGGATCCATCCTCCGCGGTTTACACACGTTCTGAACTTACTGGGCCCATCCTCCCCGGGTTACACACTGTCTGATCTCACTGGGCCCATCCTCCCCGGTTACAAACTGTCTGATCTCACTGAGCCCATCCTCCCCTGGTTACACACTTTCTGATCTCACTGGGCCCATCCTCCCCTGGTTACACACTGTCTGATCTCACTGAGCCCATCCTGCCCGGGTTACATACTGTCTGATCTCACTGAGCCCATCCTCCCCGGGATAGACACTGTCTGATCTCATTGGGCCCATCCTCCCCGGGATACACACAGTCTCATCTCACTCGGCCCATCCACCCCGGGTTACACACTGTCTGATCTCACTGGGTCATCGTCCCCGGGTTACACACTGTCTGATCACAATGGGCCCATCCTCCCCGGGTTACACACTGTCTGAGATCACTGGGTCAATCCTCCCTGGGTTACACACTGTCTGATCTCACTGGGTCATCCTCCCCGGGTTACACAGTGTCTGATATCACTGGGACGATCCTCCCCCGGTTACACACTGTCTGATCTCACTGAGCCCATCCTCCCTGGGTTACACACTGTCTGATCTCACTGGGTCATCCTCCCCGGGTTACACACTGCCTGATCTCACTGGGTCAATCCTCCCCGGGTTACACACTGTCTGATCTCACTGGGCCCATCCTCCCCGGGTTACACAGTGTCTGATCTCACTGGGTCATCCTCCCCGTGTTACACACTGTCTGATCTCACTGGTCTATTCCTCCCCGGGTTACACACTGTCTGATCTCACTGGGTCCATCCTCCCCGGGTTTCACTCTGTCTGGTCTCACTGGGCCCATCCGCCCCGGGTTACACACTGTCTGATCTCACTGGGCCCATCCTCCCCGGGGTACACACTGTTTGATCTCACTGGGCCCATCCTCTCCGGGTAACACACTATCTGATCTCACTGGGCCCATCCTGCGCGGGTTACACACTGTCTGATCTCACTGGGCCCATCCTCCCCGGGTTAAAGACTGTCTGATCTCACTAGACCCATCCTCTCCGGTTTACACACTTTCTAATCTCACTGGGCCCATCTACACCGGGTTACACACTGGCTGATCTGACTGGGCCCATCCTCCCCGGTTTACACAATTTCTGATCTGACTGGGCCCATGCCCCCCGTGTTACACACTGCCTGATCTCACAGGGCCCATCACCCCGTTTTGCACACTGTCTGATCTCACTGGGCCCATTCTCCGCTGTTACACACTCCCTGATCTCACTGGGCCCATCCTCCCCGGGTTACACACTGTCTGATATCACTGGATCCATCCTCCGCGGTTTACACACGTTCTGAACTTACTGGGCCCATCCTCCCCGGGTTACATACTGTCTGATCTCACTGGGCCCATCCTCCCCGGTTACAAACTGTCTGATCTCACTGAGCCCATCCTCCCCGGGTTACACACTTTCTGATCTCACTGGGCCCATCCTCCCTGGTTACACACTGTCTGATCTCACTGAGCCCATCCTGCCCGGGTTACATACTGTCTGATTTCACTGAGCCCATCCTCCCCGGGATAGACACTGTCTGATCTCATTGGGCCCATCCTCCCCGGGATACACACAGTCTCATCTCACTCGGCCCATCCACCCCGGGTTACACACTGTCTGATCTCACTGGGTCATCGTCCCCGGGTTACACACTGTCTGATCACAATGGGCCCATCCTCCCCGGGTTACACACTGTCTGAGATCACTGGGTCAATCCTCCCTGGGTTACACACTGTCTGATCTCACTGGGTCATCCTCCCCGGGTTACACAGTGTCTGATATCACTGGGACGATCCTCCCCCGGTTACACACTGTCTGATCTCACTGAGCCCATCCTCCCTGGGTTACACACTGTCTGATCTCACTGGGTCATCCTCCCCGGGTTACACACTGCCTGATCTCACTGGGTCAATCCTCCCCGGGTTACACACTGTCTGATCTCACTGGGCCCATCCTCCCCGGGTTACACAGTGTCTGATCTCACTGGGTCATCCTCCCCGTGTTACACACTGTCTGATCTCACTGGTCTATTCCTCCCCGGGTTACACACTGTCTGATCTCACTGGGTCCATCCTCCCCGGGTTTCACTCTGTCTGGTCTCACTGGGCCCATCCGCCCCGGGTTACACACTGTCTGATCTCACTGGGCCCATCCTCCCCGGGGTACACACTGTTTGATCTCACTGGGCCCATCCTCCTCGGGTTACACACTGTCTGATCTCCCTGGGTCATCCTCCCCGGGTTGCACACTGTCTGATCTCACTGAGCCCATCCTCCCCGTGTTACACACTGTCTGATCTCACTGGGCCCATCCTCCCCGGGTTACACACTGTCTGATCTCACTGGGCCGATCATCCCCGGGTTACACACTGTCTGATCTCACTGGGTCCATCCTCCCCGGGTACAGATTGTCTGATCTCACTGGGCCCATCCTCCCCGGTTACACACTGTCTGATCTCACTGAGCCCATCCTCCCTTGTTTACACACTTTCTGATCTCACTGGGCCCATCCTCCCCGTGGTACACACTGTCTGATCTCACTGGGCCCATCCTCCCCGGGTTACATACTTTCTGACCTCACAGGGCCCATCCTCCCCGGGGTACACACTGTCAGATCAAACTGGGCCCAATCCCCCCTGGTTACACACTGTCTGATCTGACTGGCCCCATCCTCCCCGGGTTACACACTGTCTGATCTCACTGGGACTATCCTCCGCGTTTAACACACTGTCTGATTTCACTGGGCCCATCCTCCCCGGCTTACACACTGTCTGATCTCACGAGGCCCATCCTCCCCGGGTTACACCTTTTCTCATCTCACTGGGCGCATCCTCCCCGGTTACACACTGTCTGATCTCCCTAGGCCCATCCTCCCCGGGTTACACCTTTTCTCATCTCACTGGGCCCATCCTCCCCTGGTTGCACACTGTCTGATTCCACTGGGCCCATCCTCTCCGGGTTACGCACTGTCTGATCTCACAGGGCCCATCCTCGCCGGGTTACACACTTTCTGACCTCACTGGGTCAATCCTCCCCGGGGTAAACACTGTCAGATCTTACTGGGCCCATCCTCCGTGGTTAGACACTGTCTGATCTGACTGGGCCCATGCTCCCCGGGTTACACACTGCCTTATCTGACTGAGCCCATCCTCCCCGGGTTACATTCTGTCTGATATTACTGTGCCCATCATCCGCGGTTTACACACTGCCTGATCACACTGGGCGCATCCTCCCAGGATCACACATTGTCTGATCTCACTGGGCCCATCCTTCCCGGGTTACACACTGTCTTATCTCACTGGGCCCATCCTCTCCGGGTAACAGACTATCTGATCTCACTGGGCCCATCCTGCGCGGGTTACACACTGTCTGATCTCACTGGGCCCATCCTCCTCGGGTTAAACACTGTCTGATCTCACTGGACCCATCCTCTCCGGTTTACTCACTTTCTAATCTCACTGGGCCCATCCACCCCGGGTTAAACACTGGCTGATCTGACTGAGCCTATCCTCTCCGGTTTACACAATTTCTGATCTGACTTGGCCCATTCGCCCCGGGTTACACACTGCCTGATCTCACAGGGCCCATCCTCCCCTGGTTAAACACTGTCTGATTTAGCTGGACACATCATCCCGTTTTGCACATTATCTGATCTCACTGGGCCCATTCTCCCCGGTTACACACTCTCTGATCTGACTGAGCCCATCCTCACCGGGTTACACACTGTCTGCTCTCACTGGGCCCATCCTGCCCGGGTTACATACTGTCTGCTCTCACTGAGCCCATCCTCCCCGGGATACACACTGTCTGATCTCATTGGGCCCATCCACCCCGGGATAAACACAGTCTCATCTCACTCGGCCCATCCTCCCCGGGTTACACACTGTCTCATTACACTGTGCCCCTCCGCCCCTGGTTACACACTATCTGATCTAAGTTGGCCCATCCTCCCCGGGTCACACACTGTCTGATCTCACTGAGCCCATCCTCCCCGGGTAACACACTGTCTGATCTCACTGGGCCCATCCTCCCCGGGTTACACACTGTCTGATCTCACTGGGTCCATCCTCCCCGGGTTACACACTGTCTGATCTCACTGGGCCCTTCCTCCCCGGGTTACACAATGTCTGATCTCACTGGGCCCATCCTTCCCGGGTTACACACTGTCTGATTTCACTGGGCCCATCCTCTCCGGGTAACACACTATCTGATCTCACTGGGCCCATCCTGCGCGGGTTACACACTGTCTGTTCTCACTGGGCCCATCCTCCCCGGGTTAAAGACTGTCTGATCTCACTAGACCCATCCTCTCCGGTTTACACACTTTCTAATCTCACTGGGCCCATCCACACCGGGTTACACACTGCCTGATCTCACAGGGCCCATCACCCCGTTTTGCACACTGTCTGATCTCACTGGGCCCATTCTCCCCTGTTACACACTCCCTGATCTCACTGGGGCCATCCTCCCCGGGTTATACACTGTCTGATATCACTGGATCCATCCTCCGCGGTTTACACACGTTCTGAACTTACTGGGCCCATCCACCCCGGGTTACACACTGTCTGATCTCACTGGGCCCATCCTCCCCGGTTACAAACTGTCTGATCTCACTGAGCCCATCCTCCCCTGGTTACACACTTTCTGATCTCACTGGGCCCATCCTCCCCTGGTTACACACTGTCTGATCTCACTGAGCCCATCCTGCCCGGGTTACATACTGTCTGATCTCACTGAGCCCATCCTCCCCGGGATACATACTGTCTGATCTCATTGGGCCCATCCTCCCCGGGATACACACAGTCTCATCTCACTCGGCCCATCCTCCCCGGGTTACACACTGTCTGATCTCACTGGGTCATCGTCCCCGGGTTACACACTGTCTGATCACAATGGGCCCATCCTCCCCGGGTTACACACTGTCTGATATCACTGGGCCCATCCTCCCCGGGTTACACACTGTCTGATCTCACTGGGCCCATCCTCCCTGGGTTACACACTGTCTGATCTCACTGGGTCATCCTCCCCGGGTTACACAGTGTCTGATATCACTGGGACCATCCTCCCCCGGTTACACACTGTCTGATCTCACTGAGCCCATCCTCCCTGGGTGACACACTGTCTGATCTCACTGGGTCATCCTCCCCGGGTTACACAGTGTCTGATCTCACTTGGTCATCCTCCCCGGGTTACACACTGCCTGATCTCACTGGGTCAATCCTCCCCGGGTTACACACTGTCTGATCTCACTGGGCCCATCCTCCCCGGGTTACACAGTGTCTGATCTCACTGGGTCATCCTCCCCGGGTTACACACTGTCTGATCTCACTGGGTCATCCTCCCCGTGTTACACACTGTCTGATCTCACTGGTCTATTCCTCCCCGGGTTACACACTGTCTGATCTCACTGGGTCCATCCTCCCCGGGTTTCACACTGTCTGGTCTCACTGGGCCCATCCTCCCCGGGTTACACACTGTCTGATCTCACTGGGCCCATCCTCCCCGGGGTACACACTGTTTGATCTCACTGGGCCCATCCTCCTCGGGTTACACACTGTCTGATCTCACTGGGTCATCCTCCCCGGGTTGCACACTGTCTGATCTCACTGAGCCCATCCTCCCCGGGTTACACACTGTCTGATCTCACTGGGCCCATCCTCCCCGGGTAACACACTGTCTGATCTCACTGGGCCGATCATCCCCGGGTTACACACTGTCTGATCTCACTGGGTCCATCCTCCCCGGGTACAGACTGTCTGATCTCACTGGGCCCATCCTCCCCGGTTACACGCTGTCTGATCTCACTGAGCCCATCCTCCCTTGGTTACACACTTTCTGATCTCACTGGGCCCATCCTCCCCGGGTTACACACTGTCTGATCTCACTGAGCCCATCCTGCCCGGGTTAAATACTGTCTGATCTCTCTGAGCCCATCCTCCCCGGGATACACACAGTCTCATCTCACTCGGCTCATCCTCCCCGGGTTACACACTGTCTGATTACACTGTGCCCCTCCGCCTCTGGTTACACACTGTCTGATCTAAGTTGGACAAATCCTCCACGGGTCACACACTGTCTGATCTCACTGAGCCCATCCTCCCCGGGTTACACACTGTCTGATCTCACTGGGCCCATCCTCCCCGGTTACACACTGTCTGATCTCACTGGGTCCATCCTCCCCGGGTTACACACTGTCTGATCTCACTGGGCCCTTCCTCCCCGGGATACACACTGTCTGATCTCACTGGGCCCATCCTCCCCGGGTTAAACACTGTCTGATCTCACTGGGCCCATCCTCCCCGGGTTACACACTGTCTGATCTCACTGAGCCCATCCTGCCCGGGTTAAATACTGTCTGATCTCTCTGAGCCCATCCTCCCCGGGATACACACAGTCTCATCTCACTCGGCTCATCCTCCCCGGGTTACACACTGTCTGATTACACTGTGCCCCTCCGCCTCTGGTTACACACTGTCTGATCTAAGTTGGACAAATCCTCCACGGGTCACACACTGTCTGATCTCACTGAGCCCATCCTCCCCGGGTTACACACTGTCTGATCTCACTGGGCCCATCCTCCCCGGGTTACACACTGTCTGATCTCACTGGGTCCATCCTCCCCGGGTTACACACTGTCTGATCTCACTGGGCCCTTCCTCCCCGGGTTACACACTGTCTGATCTCACTGGGCCCATCCTCCCCGGGTTACACACTGTCTGATCTCACTGGACCCATCCTCCCCGGGTTACACACTGTCTGATCTCACTGAGCCCATCCTGCCCGGGTTAAATACTGTCTGATCTCTCTGAGCCCATCCTCCCCGGGATACACACAGTCTCATCTCACTCGGCTCATCCTCCCCGGGTTACACACTGTCTGATTACACTGTGCCCCTCCGCCTCTGGTTACACACTGTCTGATCTAAGTTGGACAAATCCTCCACGGGTCACACACTGTCTGATCTCACTGAGCCCATCCTCCCCGGGTTACACACTGTCTGATCTCACTGGGCCCATCCTCCCCGGGTTACACACTGTCTGATCTCACTGGGTCCATCCTCCCCGGGTTACACACTGTCTGATCTCACTGGGCCCTTCCACCCCGGGATACACACTGTCTGATCTCACTGGGCCCATCCTCCCCGGGTTAAACACTGTCTGATCTCACTGGACCCATCCTCTCCGGTTTACACACTTTCTAATCTCACTGGGCCCATCCACACCGGGTTACACACTGGCTGATCTGAATGGGCCCATCCTCCCCGGTTTACTCAATTTCTGATCTGACTGAGCTCAGATTCCCCGGGTTACACACTGCCTGATCTCACTGGGCCCATGCTCCCCTGGTTAAACACTTTCTGATCTCACTGGTCCCATCACCCCGTTTTGCACTCTGTCTGATCTCACTGGGCCCATTCTCCCCGGTTAAACACTCTCTGATCTCACTCGGCCCATCCTCCCCGGGTTACACACTGCCTGATCTCACTGGGCCCATCCTCCCCGGGTTTCACACTGTCTGATCTCACTGGACCCATCCTCCCCGGGTAACACAATGTCTGATCTCACTGGGCCCATCCTCCCCGGGTTACACACTTTCTGATCTCACTGGGCCCATCCTCCCCGGGTTATACACTGTCTGATCTCACTGGGTCATCCTCCCCGGGTTGCACACTGTCTGATCTCACTGAGCCCATCCTCCCCGGGTTACACACTGTCTGATCTCACTGGGCCCATCCTCCCCGGGTTACAAACTGTCTGATCTCACTGGGCCCATCATCCCCGGGTTACACACTGTTTGATCTCACTGGGTCCATCCTCCCCGGATACACACTGTCTGATCTCATTGGGTCCATCCTCCCCGGGTTACACACTGTCTGATCGCATTGGACCCATCCTCCCCGGGATACACACAGTCTCATCTCACTCGGCCCATCCTCCCCGGGTTACACACTATCTGATCTCACTGGGTCATCCTCCCCGGGTTACACACTGCCTGATCTCACTGGGCCAATCCTCCCCGGGTTACACACTTTCTGATCTCACTGGGCCCATCCTCCTCGGGTTACACACTGTCTGATCTCTCTGGGTCATCCTCCCTGGGTTACACACTGTCTGATCTCACTGGGTCATCCTCCCCAGGTTACACACTGTCTGATCTCACTGGCCTAATCCTCCCCGGGTTACACACTGCCTGATCTCACTGGGCCCATCCTCCCCGGGTTTCACACTGTCTGATCTCACTGGACCCATCCTCCCCGGGTAACACAATGTCTGATCTCACTGGGCCCATCCTCCCCGGGTTACACACTGTCTGATCTCACTGGGCTCATCCTCCCCGGGTTATACACTGTCTGATCTCACTGGGTCATCCTCCCCGGGTTGCACACTGTCTGATCTCACTGAGCCCATCCTCCCCGGGTTACACACTGTCTGATCTCACTGGGCCCATCCTCCCCGGGTTACAAACTGTCTGATCTCACTGGGCCCATCATCCCCGGGTTACACACTGTTTGATCTCACTGGGTCCATCCTCCCCGGATACACACTGTCTGATCTCATTGGGTCCATCCTCCCGGGTTACACACTGTCTGATCTCACTGGGCCCATCCTCCCCGTGTTACACACTGTGTGCTCTCACTGGTAGTTTAATTGTAACTCCCTCCTCTCTCCAAACCCTCTGTTTCGGAGCTATTTGTTTATTTTGGAACTATTCATCACAGAAAATTTGCGGCCGCCTGAGCCTTCCTCATTTTCAATGCTCTGGGCGGAAATGCGACATTTTCTGTCTAAATTGCCGACGAACCCACCGCGCACTCCACCCCCTGACCAGCCCCTGTATTATGAGTCGGTTCAGCTCATTCCCCGGGAGCTGATGCTGAAAATAATCTCTGCTCCGTTTCTCTGCTGAGTTACAAACCTGTGCTGTTGCACTTTAACCTCCCTCTCTGTGATATAAAACATCAGAATGGATACTTAGCCATTTTCAATGCTGTAGACGGAAATGCGCGACTTTCTCTACAGTTACTAACCGGATCTGTGAGACTGTGAAGCCCCTCCCTCCCTCGTTGTGATATAGACTCTGGGCTGAGCAGCCGCGCTGTCGGGCCGTGAGCTGAATGGAGCCGAGTTCCCTCAGTCACAGAGCGCGGCCCCTGTTACCCGGGCAACCATCCTGTGTCTTACCGTCACTCACACACCGGCCCGCGCCCACCGGCCCGGCACACAGCAAACCCCGCCCACTGCATACAGCAAACCCCGCCCACTGCACATCCCCGGATCAGCAAGAGAGCGGCACTGCGCCTGCGCGGATGGGCAAAGAAGAGACACTGCGCCTGCGCGGGAGAGCAAGAGAGCGGCACTGCGCCTGCGCAGGAGAGCAAGGGCGCGGCTCTGCGCCTGCGCGGGAGAGCAAGTCAACTCTGACATTTCAGAAATAACAACAGAAAGCGCCGGAAAAACTCAGCAGGCCAGGCAACATCCGTGAGAGAGAAACAGGGTTAACGTGTCAGGTCGAAGACCCTTCGTCTGATATTTCAGGCTGACTGTGACATCACTGCGCCTGCGTGATATTTCCCCTCCGACTCTCTGTGTGAAAGTCGGACTGGAATTTGATGCGGCTGCGCGGAGGGTCGCTCTCGCTGCCTCTCTCTCGCCGTCTAGTTTGTCCTTGGAAAGGGAGCAGGCTTTTAATTCATCACAACTCAATCACCATGGCCTTGCTCAGACTGAGACAGAGGGACCTGGATGTCTTTTCACTGCGCTCCTGGGAAAAGGCGGACAGTGGGAATATTCACTACAGCGCCCCCAGTGGTGGCAGGAATACATCTGAACATAGCGACAAGAGGAGGCCATTCAGCCCCTTCAGACTGTTCTACCATTCCTGTAGATCATGGCTGATCTGGGTCTTCACTCAATGCATCCGCCGTGGTCCGTTAACCCTTAAAGCCTAACAAACATCTATTACTCTCAGTTTTGACACTTTCAATTGACCGAGCCTCAACAGCTTTTAAGAGGAGAGAGTTCCAGATCCCCACTAACCTTTTTGTGAAGAAATACTTTGACATCATTACAGTTTAGCTCTGATTGAAGGTTATGCCTCATTGTTCAAGACTCCTCTGCCAGAGGAAATAATTTCACTCTATCCACACTACCGAATCCTTTAATCACCTTAAACACCTGAATTAGATCACCACTTCATCTTCTGGGGAATACAAAACCTAGTCTATGAAACCTGTCCTCATAATTGAGCACTTTTATCTCCGGTGTCATTCCAATGAACCTGTGCAGCATCCCCTCCAAGACCAATAAATCTTCCGAGGGGCGATGCCCAGAACTGAATAACGTGGAACAATATTCTCTGTTCAAAATGTATTGAGACAGGTGTTATCAAATTTAGAATAAAACGTTAATAAACCATGGCAAGAGGAAGTCTTACGAATTATATGTATCTGTATAACCTACTGCTCAGAAACAACAGTTTCCTACTCCTGGACTGCCGATTACATAGACTGCAGTTTACACTGAAAGTTTCACGGTCCCTCGGATATAAATTGGAGACAAGGCCTCTTGTGCTGAGATCGAACAGATTGTTATCCTGGAAATAGAGGAACTCGATTGCCGAAAATGACTGAACACAGAAATAACAAAACCAACATCACATGTTTGGAGTTTAGTTCAGAGCATTAACCCTGAACATTCAGCCAGTGTTTGTAACCATGAAGCTGCGATTCCAATTATGGATTTTTTACTCCACCAGACCTCACACTGCAGAGTTACTGAATCCACCGTCAGTTCCCTCTGTACAGAACATTAAGCAGAGCCGCGGCTGCAGAAATACATCGATGAAAATGTCACATTGCTGGAAATACAACCCGTCTGCTCTTCAATCTGATTGTCTTAAATCATCTAAATCTGTTACTGTTAACAGTGACCATTTACATTACACAACTCTGAATCTGATGGCGAAATATCCGATCGTCACCGTTGTACATCTGAAATGTTACAAACATTTCGGGAAAGGACAATTCTGTAAACTCCAGTCAGTCTTTGAAGAGCTGAAACATGGGGCCGAAAATTGATCCCGGTGCGCGAGAGTACGCACTGCGTACTCTCGCGTATTCCCACTCCAATTGCCGGTTTTCTGCATGCCCTGCGCATGCGCTGAAAACCGGCAATTGCTCTTCTGAAAAGGGGGCGGGGCCTGGGTGCATCGCGTGCGCGCTACAGGCTGCGCGCATGCTGTGCACTTCATGCTTTGGACGCGCAGGTAAGTAGGGAAGATTTTGGAAATGTAAAAAGGAGGAGTAAGACCCGCTTTTAAGAAGGTAAGTAGTGAATTAAGTATTTTTTTGAATTTTTTTTTACAGGTATATCTGTTTTAGAGACTTTAAAGACAGGTAAGTTTATTTTTATAACTTTTTAAAAGATTTTAAATTTTTTCAAAAATTTAATTTTTTATTTAAAATGGTTAATTTAATTAACTATACTTATTTTATTAATGTGATGGTTTTTTTTAATTTAATTGAGGTTTAGCTGTTATTTTGGGGGAGTGTAAGATTCATAGATTTCACAGCCATGCTGTGAGACTTATGAATGGAAGATGGTGTGCTGCCATTGGCTCTAACTGAGTCACGTGATCCCACAGCTCGCACGAATTCACTTCGCCGCTGGGATACGCAAGCCCAGCACAGCTGATGTCTGGAACATCAAGTTCGTGCGAGCTGGATCTGAAAAAGCACAAGCGAGGTGAGACAACGCGGGGAAGGCTTACCCCCGCGGGAACAGAGCGAGATCAATTTCTGGGCCATGGTGTTTTTAGGCTCCACGATAATCAGGGGACTGCGTTAAACGAGCAGGGAAAAGAATCTAGAAAATATCGGGACAAACACCTCTCTCAGTTTAATAAACAGAACCCTCGGCCAAGGAAGGGAGCTGGATCATGTGAACACACAAAATAATAAATTGTGAGCAATTTTACAAATCTTTATTAAAATATAAGGTTTTTATATCATTTTATCACCAGTTTATGAAGAAATTAATCATTTAGTTCAACTGCAATTGTGAAATCCAGCAAAAGACTCAGAGTAAATACATTTTTCTGAAACCCAGCATCCGGTTCAGAATTGTAAGACTTTAGAGAGTTGGATATGAAATATATTTGAATGTCTGGTACCACCTTAACAGGCAGTGTAATATCGATATCATGGCCATCATAAAGGTCGGTTCTTTCTGAGTTGGTGCTGGGGGCGGGGAGATGGACTCGGCCTCAGACTGGAGTCACCTCTTAGATCAAACCCCTTTACTCCAAAACACACAAGATTCACTTGTGACTCTGTGTTTAGTGACAGAATCTGAACTCACTTCACATCCCAATGCACGGCCTCATGCTGGATAATTGTGCTCAGTGGTCAGACTCTCCCAGTCTCATTCTCACCATTTCCTGTCTTACCCAGTAACCTTTGTATATGTCTACAGGACCACTGTGTATCTGAGTCAATGGGACTGTCTCTTACCTTTCTCCCCAGTGCATCTATGGAAGCTAATTGAATCGGAAGACCTCTCTCTGGTTGGTGCTCTGACAATCCTGTGCTGGTTCAACTGCTGTCGTTCCTTAGTCTACAATCCATCTTTACTTCGAGCTGTGGACCTTCCTCAATCACTCCGTCATTCACCAGGTGATCTAATTATGGCAGGGCAGAAAATGGGAACAATATTGACGGTGTGAAGTAGAAGCTGACCTACCAACCACAGCCATATCATTAATTTAATCACTGTTGTATCCTCCATTTCGCTAGTGAAGGGCCTGTCCTGTGCTCGTTAACTCGCCACAGCAGCACTTCTCAGTTCCCAGCACAACCCGTCCCATTGCTCGAAATTACCAGTCATTTTTCGCGAGTTCCCTCTATTAACTGTCAGATATTCCCTCTCCCACCCGCTCTCAGTCATACCACCACTGTTATTGTACACACAGCCCAGTTCTGCACAGTTGAATACTGCGGTTTATGACACTGGTCTCCTACAGATTCCAGCAGGAAATCCATTATTGAATCCTACACTCTATCCCGCATTGCAGAGATAACAGTGGGACCAATCATTCAGGGGATACTCCGCTTCTTATGCAAGGTCGAGTACGACCCTTCGATTATTTCACTTCCCTCAATTCACAGGCACGCCAGTCTGGTATTCCTGAAAAAAGCCAGAAAGAGGCAGAAATGTCCTTTTTCTCCCCATGCATTAGACGAATCGGCACCGTTTCAATTCACTTGGTCCATCCAACGCGGGTTACACACTGTCTGATCTCACTGGGCCCATCCTCCCAGGGTTACACACTGTCTGATCTCACTGGGCCCAACCTTCCAGAGTTACAGTGTCTGATCTCACTGGTATTTTCATTCTAACTCCCTCCTCTCCAAACTCTCAGTTCCTG
Organism: Squalus acanthias; assembly: GCA_030390025.1. NCBI lineage: Eukaryota > Metazoa > Chordata > Chondrichthyes > Squaliformes > Squalidae > Squalus > Squalus acanthias. Next base: position 847,445 of record JASTWF010000172.1, on the reverse strand, counting down.
TGCTATGTGTTTAGTTTGGAGATTTTCCTCACAGTAAAATCCCGGCCTCCTGAGACTTCCCCATTTTCATTGCTGAGGGCGGAAATGCGCCATTTTCTGTCCAAACTGCCGATGAACCCACCGCGCCCTCCACCACCGGACCAGCCCTTGTATTGTGAGCCGGTTCAGCTCATTCCCCGGGAGCATATGCTGACAGGAATCTCCCCTCCGTTTCTCTGCTGAGTTAAAAACCAGTTCTGTTGCACTTTAACCTCCCTCCCTGTGATATAAAACATTAGAACTCAGACTTCTGCATTTTCACTGCTGTAGACGGAAATGCGCCACTTTCTCTGCGCAGTTACTAACCGGAGCTGTGACACTGTGAATCCCCTCCCTCCCTCGCTGCGATATAGACTCTGGGCTGAGCAGCCGCGCTGTCGGGCCGTGTGCTGAATGGAGCCGAGTTCCCTCAGTCACAGAGCGCGGACCTGTAACCCGGGCAACCATCCTGTTTCTGACCGTCACTCACACACCGGCCCGCGCCGCCCGGCCCTGCACACAGCAAACCCCGCCCACTGGACATCCCCGCACTAATAGGCAGCGACACCCCTGTATCCCGTAGAGCGATCCTGCTCCTCACCGTCTCTCACCGATGAACCCGAGCCGCCTGGCACAAGAGGCAAACTGACCTGTGACGGGGAATCCCAGGAATAACGGCAGCGAGCAATACTGCGCCTGCGTGAGAGCAAGAGAGCGAGTCTGCGCCTGCGTGAGAGCGAGAGAGCGAGTCTGCGCCTGAGTGAGCGCAAGAGAGCTAGACTGCGCCTGCGCAACAGAGCCAGGCTATTTTGCCTGCTCTCATTAAGTTATTGGCGGAACAGGATAGATGGCCTGAATTGAATCAAATTTTTCCTATCTGTCTATGTTCTTGTACTGTCTTATGTTCAATCATGTGTTTATTATCTGGAACCAATATTAACAATCTATCACATAAAGGCTCTCTCTAAACAGTTGTAAGATGAATAAACGTGTCTCATGTAATTAGAACTCGCAGATCCACTGCCATTTGGAACGACTGAAAGGATTCACTGGAACTTTGATGTCTGAGGTGTAACAGGAAATTAATGTGACAGGAGATGAGTTGGGCCAACAGTAAATGTGAATCTTACAGGAAGTGTGCTTTACAAACAGTAATTAATTAATTACTGTTGAATCTCAGTGTCATTGCTCCAACTCAAACTGATGAACTGGAATGTCTTTTCACTGCGTCTGTAAGAAGAGGCCAGAACGGCAGGCGGATATGTGGGAATGTTAGAACATGTGCGAACACTGGGTTGAAACAGTCTTTATCAATATAAGAAGCATTATTTAACCGTGGCAGGAGGACGTTTTTCGAATTATGTGTATCTATAAAACCTACTGCTCCTACACAACAGCTTTATAATCTTATTTTAATATTGTGGCCATTGTATTAAAACTATTCAGAAGATGTCCCTGCTCCTGGAATGCCGAGTACACAGACAGGAGTTTACACTGAATGTTTGACGGTCTTTCGGATATAAATTGGAGCCAAGGCCTCTTGTGCTGAGATCTGACAGATTGTTACCCTGGCAATAGAGGAAATCACTCAGCGAAAGTAACAAAAACGGAAGTAACAAAACCAACATCACATGTTCTGAGTTTAGTGAAGAACATTAACCCTGAACATTCAGACAGTTTTTCTAACCATGAAGCTGCGATTCCAATAACGGATTTTTACACCACCAGACCTGACACTGCGGGTTTACTGAATCCGCCGTCAGTTCCAGCTGTACAGAACACTAAGCAGCGCCCCATCTACAGAAATACATCAATAAAATAGTCATATTGTCAGAAATAGACTCCATCACCTCTGCAAATCTGATTGTCTTAAACCATTTAAATCTGTAACTGCTAACAGTGACCATTTACATTGCGGCTAAAATACTGAATTCGATTGCAAAACATCTGATAATTACCTTCTTTATACATAAGAAATGTTATAAATTTTGAATAGACACGTCATTTCATGAAACTCCAGTTCCTCTTTAAAGGCCTGAAACATTGTGTTTTTATTTCCTGTTAAAAGCAGGTCCCCACAATAATCAGGTGACGGTGCTGAACGAGAAAGGAAATAAATCCAGAAAGTATGGGGAAAAACACTGCTCTCAGTTTAATAAAATGAACCCTCGGCCGAGGCAGGGAGCTGGATCAGCAGAGCACCGAGAGCCTTCATTCTGACTCAACACACACAATAATTAACTGGAATTAATGTAATAATTTTTTATTCCTCCCTGCGATGTGGGCCTCGCCGGCAAGACCAGCGTTTATTGCCCATCTCTAATTGCCCTTGAGAAGGTTGTGGTGAGCCGCCTTCTTAAACTGCTACAGTCCGTGTTGTGAAGGTACTCCCACAATCTACTTATTTGTATCGGTTTGGTACAACTGAGTGACTTGCTAGGCCATTTCAGAGGGCAATTGAGAGTCAGTCACATTGCTGTGGGACTGGAGTCACATATAGCAGACCGGGTAAGGACGGCAGATTTCCTTCCGTATAGAAAGAACATTACTGAAACAAATGGACTTTTACGACAATCCGGTAGTTACAGGATATTCCAGATTTATTTAATTAACTCAATTTAAATTCCCCCGCTGTCGTGGTGGAATTTGATGTCATATCTCCGGATCATTAGTTTCGGTCTCTGGATTACTAGTCCATTTACATAGCCACTATGGTACCGTGAACCAGTTATCGTTATTATACATGGGAGAGGCGATTCCGTGGTCCCGGCTGTGCAGCACACAAACTCCCGCAAATCTCCAGGTATAACCTGAGATCCGTGATGCTAAGTCCAGTCCTTGTGCTCCGAGGACCTGTACATGTCTACCTGGGAACTGGTCGGGCGGGCGGGATACTGAATATCCGGGACAGACCCTGACCTGTGTGAGTGCAGGGGAAAATTAGAAAGTCGTGGATACTTAAAGAAAACTACAGCGAGTATAATCTGGTATTAACTTTTTAAGATATCTCAATGTGGACCAAGAAACTGAGAGGAGTCCTCTACTCTTCCTTTAGTAGAGCCGTGGATTATTTATCTTCCACCTGTAGAGGCAGACAGGACCTGGATTGCGTTTTTCATTCGAAAGACGACACATTCGACAATGCAGCACTCACTCAGTCATTTCCGATTATGTGCTCAATCCCTTGGTGTGGGTCTTGAACATACGATCTTCAGGGACGAGAGTGAAACTGGGCTTGTCCGGGACAGGTAACCTGGTAAGGTACAACGACCCAACAGCGCCATGTATCACAATGTTTCAAACTATTCTCCAGGCTCGCTCACTCACGAAAACACCTCAAATAAACACAGTTTGTCTCTTCCCTTTCATTCAGGGCCCTTGTTAGCAGGGTGATCAATATTACAATTGGATATACCTGTAGTTTTATTACATTACGGTTTCCCATGTCTGTGGTGATCAATATTACAATTGGATATACCTGTAGTTTTAATATATTACAATTCCCCATCTCTGTTTGATCAATGTAGTATTAATTTATTACAATTCACCATGTCTGTAGTGATCAATATTATATTACAATTCCCCATGTCTGTGGTGATCAATCTTACATTGTGTATACCTGTATTTTAATATATTACAATTTTCCACATCTTTGTGATAAATATTACTATTGGATATAGCTGTAGTTTTAAAATATTCCAATTCCGTATGTCTGTGTGATCAATATTACAATTGGGTATACCTGTAGATTTTAATATATTACAATTCCCCATGTATATCGTGATCAATGTATCACAATAAGATATTTCTGTAGTTTTTATTATTTTGTCATTCCTGATGCCTGCAGTCATCACGGTATCGCAATACACTTCCTGCTGTTTTTAAACTATTACAATTCATCATGCTTGCAGTTACAGTTATATTACAATTCTACAAATTATTTTGTTATCAAAGTTACAACGTTTTAAAGACGTGTAAATGTTGCAGTCGAATGGGAGGAAAGGGGAAGTTAAATTTTGTCTTTGGGTGTGAACAAAAGACAATTTGGAAACTCAAAGACAGAAAACGATAAACATCCAGATCAAGAGATTGCCATACTTGGATATGAGACTAGTTGCTAAGACACTACACACCACAATAAAATATAAAGATTGTCCCACGCATTACAATACAATAAACAATGGTTATGGGGAAAGTTGGAGGCAAAATGATTCGATTGTCGTATAAATGTGGAGACAGTGGCTTCAGCTTAGCGGAACACTGTTATAGTTTGTGCAGTCCATGGTAGCCGAATATATAAGGGTAGAACCTGTTCCCTTCTGTTTGTTCACTTGAGTAGTAACGAATTCAGTCTTTTGGTTATAATCATTTCATTCTTTAACTTCAGCACATGAAAGCAGATTACAAGCAGAGTCTAGTCACAGATAGAGCATGAGTACCTAGTCATGGGTACCTCCATGCTCCCGTACAAATGAAAAAGCTTACATTTATGAACTGTTTTCTTATCAAACCTCTGCAGACATTGCCTAATATGGACATCTCTGGCTACTATATAGTCCAGTGACACAAGACTACATCAATAACACACAGAAAAACATCGTGGCCTTGCTATGGTGAGCATAAACCACTCGTTCTGGACTTTCCTTATAACCAACATAATATTTCTAATCTAAACATTCTATTATGTATATCGAAGGCTGGTTGGTCGCAAAACACCAGCTGTTGCTAAGAGAAATCTGTCTCTATGTCTCTTTGTATCTCTCTCTCTAATGATACAAAACGCATTTTTCCCTCTCTGGAATTAATTGAGCATGAGCTCCTTTCAGAAGCTGAATTAACCGGGGTCCATATGCCAGCATGTCCCACATTTTTATGGGTTACTTTACCTCTTGGCAACGTGTTTTATATCAGCGTTGTCTTTACTAATCCTGGCTTCCTCTTAGTGTCCTTGCTATCTCCTTACCTTTCATTATTTTCTATGTCATAGTCATAGATTTATGCAGCACAGAAAAAGGCACTTCGGTTCATCGTGTCCGCGCCGGACATTAAGCCCTGTCTATTCCAATCCCATTTTCCAGCAATTGGCACATAGCCTTGTATGCTAGAGCGTTTGAAGTGCTCATCTAAATGCTTCTTGAATGTTGTGCGGGTTCCTGCCTCTACCATCCTTTCAGGCAGTGAGTTCCAGATTCCAACCACCCTCTGGGTGAAAAAGTTTTTCCTCAAATCCCCTCTAAGCCTCCTTCCCCTTACCCTGAAACTATGCCCCCTGTTTATTGACCCCTCTGTTAAGGGGAAAAGTTCCTTTCTTTCTACCCTATCTATGCCCCTCATAATTTTGAACACCTCAATCAGGTCGCCCCTCAGCCTTCTCTGCTCTAAGGAAACAACCCCAGCCTGTCCAGTCTCTCTTCATAGCTGAAGTGCTCCAGCCCAGGTAACATCCTGGTGAATCTCCTCTGCAACCTCTCCAATGAAATCACATCCTTCCAATTGTGTGGCGACCAGAACGGCACAGACTGTTCCAGCTGTGGCCTTACTAGCGCTTTGTACAGCTCCATCATAACCTCCTTGCTCTAATATTCTATGCCTCGGCTAATGAAAGTGAGAAGTCGCACAACACCAGGTTATAGTCCAACAGCTTTATTTGAAATCACAAGCTTTCGGAGCGCTGCTGTCGGCTAATGAAGGCAAGTATCCCATATGCCTTTTTAACCACCTTATCCAACTGTCCTGCTGCCTTCAGGGATCTATGTACATGCACATCAAGGTCGCTCTGATCCTCTGTCCTTCCTAGGGTCCTACCATTCATTGTGTATTCCCTTGCCTTGTTAGTCCTCCCAAAATGCATCACCTCACACTTTTCAGGGTTAAATTCCATTTGCCACTGTTCTGCCCATCTAACCAAACCGTCTATATCGTCCTGTCGAATTAATCTTCCCTCCTCGCTATTTGCCACTCCACCAATTTTCGTGTCATCTGCGAACTTACTGATCATACCTCCTACATTCATATCTAAATCATTAATGTACACTACAAACAGCAATGGAACCAGCACCGATCCCTGCAGTACACCACTGGACACAGGCTTCCAGTCACAAAATCAACCTTCGGCCATCACCCTCTGCCTCCTGCCACTAAGCCAATTTTTGATCCAATGTGCCAAATTGCCCTGGATCCCATGGGCTCTTACCTTCTTGACCAGTCACCCATTCGGGACTTTGTCAAAAGCCTTCCTGAAATCTATGTAGACTACACCAACTGCACTACCCTCATCCACACACCCAGTCACCCCCTCGAAAAATTCAATCAAATTGTTTAGACATGATCTCCCCCTGACAAAGCCATGCTGACTATGCTTGATTAAGCCTTGCCTCTCCAAGTGGAGACTAATTCTGTCCCTCAGAATTTTTTCCAATAATTTCCCTACCACTTATGTTAAGCTCACTGGCCTGTAAGTCCCTGGTTTATCCCTACTACCCTTCTTGAATAATGGTACTATGTTAGCTGTTCTCCAGTCCTCTGGCAACTCCGCCGTGGCCAGAGAGTTTTTGAAATTTTGTGTCAGAGCCCCTGCAATCTCCTCCCTTGCCTCACACAGCAGCCTGGGATACATCTCGTCTGTGCCTGGGGATTTATCAACTTTTAAGCCAACTAAAATCGCTAGTACCTCCTACCTCTCAATGCTAATTTGTTCAAGTATATCACAACCCCCCTGCCTGATTTATATGCCTATATCGTCCTTCTCCATTGTGAACACAGATGCAAAATATTCATTTAAAACCTCATCTACATCTTCCGGCTCTACACATAATTTGCCACTTTGGTTCCTAATGTGCCCTAATCTTTCCCTCGTTATCCTCTTGCCCTTAATATACTTATAAAACACCTTGGGATTTTCCTTTATTTTGCCCGCCAGTGTTTTTTAATTCCCCCTCTTCGCTCTCCTAATTTCTTTTTTAATACACCCCTGCACTTTCTATACTCTCCTAGGGCTTCCACTGTTTTTAGTACTTTGTATTTGCCAAAAGCCTCACTTTTTTTCCTCGTCCATTCTTGTATATCCCCTAACATCCAGGGTTCCCTTGGATTGTTGGTCCCACCCTTGACCTTTACGGGAACATGTTGGCGTTGTACTCTCTCTATTTCCTTTCTGAATGACTCCCACTGCTCTGATGTGGATTTTCCTACATGTAGCTGATCCCAGTCCATTTTGGCCAGATCCTGCCTTATCATATTAAAATCGGCCTTCCCCCAATTTAGAACCTTTATTTCCGGTCCAGCTTTGTCCTTTTCCATGACTACCGTAAATCTCACAAAATTATGGTCACTGTCACCAAAATGGTCTCCTACTGACACTTCTACCACTTGCCCGGCTACATTCCCTAGAATTAAGTCCAGTACCGCCCCCTCTCTTGTAGGAATTTCTACATGCTGGCTCAAAAAGCTCTCCTGGATGCACTTTAAGTATTCCGCACCCTCTCAGCCTTTCACACTCTGACTATCCCAGTTAATATTGTGGAAGTTGAAATCCCCTACTATTATTACCCTGTTATTTCTACACTTCTCTGCGATTTGCCTCCATATGTGTTCCTCCATCTCCCCCTGACGGTTTGGGGGCCTATAGTACACTCCCAGCAAAGTGCCTGCCCCCCCCCCTTTGTTTTTAAGTTCTACCCATATGGCCTCATTAGAGGAACCTGCTAAGATATCATCCCTCCTTACAGCAGTAATTGACTCCTTGATTAATATTACGACACCCCTCCTCTTTTACACCCCCTCTGTCTCACCTGAAGATTCTATACCCCGGAATATTGAGCTGCCAGTCCTGCCCCTCTCTCAACCATGTCTCTGTGATAGCAACAATATCATACTCCCATGTGTTCATCAACACCTTCAATTCATCTGCCTTACTCGCAAGACTCCTTGAATTAAATAAATGCAATCCCTTATCGACTTCGTTACACAGCAGAATGCAATGACCAGAATCACTAAAGCTTTAATCTGTGCTATCACCAATCCCTTCTGGAAGAATCTAACCCAAGCATGTAGTTCCACGCTAGATACTACTTCCCACCAGTCATGATTCCCAAGTCTCGGGATTGCCTGTTCTGTCTCTCTATTTGTCTGTATCATTTGCACTATGTGTTTCTGGGATATCATAATTCATTCAATTATGTCCTTTAAAGCCAGAGACAGGGGAGGTATGTCGTGTTCAATTTGAGGAATGGCTCGAATGGCTTCATCCTCCAGCGGCAGTTACACCTGTAGATTACTAACTTTATAATGATGTACCAGCACCAACGTTTTAGCACCGATATGCGTATTTCTCGTTGGAATCAAAGAAAACTGATGTCCTAGTTTGGGGCATTTGCTAGAACCCACTGTCATATAAGTGACCATAGTAGTCACACAATATAATCATTTTACTTTATACACCATTTTGGTTCTGTCTTAGCCCCATTTACTTATTCGAATCTGGCATTTTGGTGATTCTTTGTCGAGGGTGAACCCATAAGGTGGAACAGTATGTTGATGGACTACGTCACATCTGCAAACTCAAGCTGTTCCTTTCAGAGCACAAATTGCATATATGGTGCCATCCAACTTCCTCCCTTCTTAATCAGATATCTTGGATATTCCTCCTACTGTTTATGGATCGGACCTAACTCCGAGTCTTCCACCATTCCAATCGATTCTACCCTATTCACCTTCCAAGGTTTTTTTTTCATTTCCATTTTTCCTTAACAAAGGCATGATGAATCGCACTGGCATAATATCTTCATTTATTTTCCCATCCTAGGGGACAAAAACGCCATTCCCATTTGCTGCCTCACATCATAGTCTATGCCGTGGTTCCTTTAAACCATTTTCTCTGTTGTTCTTCATGAATAAACAAAGGGATTTGATGACCCTCTATGTTGTCCAGTCCCTTCTGTACCACGTTCATCACAAGTGTCGCACAAAGGCTGCACACGATACCTCTAGCAAGGCCTTTATTCTGGTCAGCCTCATTGTTTGCCCACAATCTTCTTAATTGCCTCTTCATTACCTCATCGTGTTCCCACATACTTTCTATGTCTATTCTGTTTACTCCTGTTGATCTTGCCGTGGCTCCTATTCCCAGCTATCCTGTCAGCTCTCGCTTTATTTGCGATTTAAATTGATTCTCCTTTTTTTCCATATCTTACTCATCTCTTGGCTCCTGTTTTCTATTCTTTACTAACACACCCTTTACTAATTCTCCTACCATGTTGTCCATTAATTGTGAATATCTCCCTTCACATAATTTAGTTGACAGAGTCAAGCTCTTTCGATTTCAATTAACAATTTCAAAACGCACACCGTTATTTAATACATTGCATGATTCAATTACTTGTAGTCCATTAACATTTGGGTCCTTTTCCTGGATCGGACAGGTAGAGTTTTATTTGCGAGGTGGGATTTCTTTTTTTTAGTCCCACATATGTTTTAGTGTGATGAAGATCACCATCAGCGTTTGTAACTGACAAACCTATAGTTAACATTACTTATCAACATAAGACATTTCTTAATTTAAATTATAACCGGCTGTCATTACCTTTTAAGTTTATATTGAAGTCTTTTACACTGTTCTTGAATCACTTTTTGCCTAGTGTGATACTCACTCTTTAACTGAACCCTATTAATTCCGTGACCAATTCAGTGTTTGGGTCAGTAAGAGTCCCATCCAACCTGGTTCAGGGGAGTCTTCCTGGTCTCCCGCATACGGGACTCCCAATCTTCCCAAGGAGCCCACCTTAAAGTTATTTCTCTAGAAACACCGAAATTATGCTTCTGAGAGGATGTCCCTCGGTTTAGCACGGATTCCAAACTTTACCCAATTGAGGTCCTCTGCTTCCTCGTGGAGGTCGCCTCGCACTTGGATCTATGTGTTGTTGAGGAACCTTGTCTCCCACCTTCAGCTTATATTTGATTTGCATACAACCATGCCCCCCCCCCGCCTTTTCCAGAGAGACAGGTCTCGGCCTCCGTGATATTTTTTCCTTATTTAATCTCCCTATACGCTTTCTTTATTCAGTACTCAGTGGAGGTCTTGCAATTGACGACCATTACATATGTAAGGAAATATTAATTTGATCATCATTCGCTTTACTTGTAATTTTATGTAATGTGTTTAACTCTATTCTGATTATTTCAAAGTTGGTATCTCTATGGAGAATGAGTTCTGGCTAGTGTCAGTAATGGTGAGCATGAAACTACCAGATTGTCGTAAAGAACCATCTGGTTCACTAATGTTCTTTAGGGAAGTAAATTGGCTGTCCTTAACCAGTCTGGCCTATATGTGACTCCAGACCTTGAGCAACTCTTCTTGAAAACTGATCGACTTGCTCGGCCATTTGAGAGGGCATTTAAGAGTCAACCACAATCCGTGAATGAACTTTAAAAATTAGAATTTGTCTCACTCTCCTGAGCCGCATTAGCCATTTCATGTTGTGCAGTTGTCGATAACTGAGCATGTGTGAGACTCGTTCGAATGTCGTGAAATCAAGAAACGGCTGAGCGCACTGGATACAGCAAAGGCTATGTGCCCGGACAACATCCCGGCTATCGTGCAGAAGACATGTGCTCCAGAACTAGCCGCGCCTCTAGCCAAGCTGCTCCAGTACAGCTACAACACTGGCATCTATCCCACAATGTGGAAAACTGCCCAGATATGTCCTGTCCACAAAAAACAGGACAATTCCAACAGGCCAATTACCGCCCCATCAGTCTACTCTCAATCATCAGCAAAGTGATGGAAGGTGTCATTGACAGTGCTATCAAGTGCACTTACTCACCAAAACCTGCTCATTGATGCCCAGTTTGGGTTCTGCAAAAACAACTCAGCTACCAACCTCATTAAAGCCTTGGTCCAAATATGGACAAAGGAGCTGAATTCCAGAGGTGAGGTGAGAGTGACTGCCCTTGACATCAAGGCAGCATTTGACCAAGTGTGGCATCAAGGAGTCCTAGTAAAACTGAAGTCAATGGGAATCGGGGGGGAAACGCTCCACTCGCAGGAGTCATACCTAGCACAAAGGAAGATGGTTGTGGTGGATGAACGTCAATCATCACAGCCCCAGGACATCGCTGCAGGAGTTCCTCAGGGCAGTGGCCTAGGCTCAACCATCTTTAGCTGCTTCATCAATGACCATCCCTCCAACATAAGGTCAGAAATGGGGATGTTTGCTGATGACTGCACATTGTTCAGCGCCATTCTCAACTCCTCAGAAAATGAAGCAGTCCATGCCTGCATGCAACAAGACCTGGATGACGTTCAGGCTTGGGCTGATAAGTGGCAGGTAACATTCGCGCCACAGAAGTGCCAGGCAATGACTATCTCCAAGAAACGAGAGTCTAACTAATTCCCCATGACATTCAACGGCATTACCATCACAGAAAACCCCACCATCAACATCCTGGGTGTCACCATTGATCAGAAACCGAACTGGACAAGCAACATAAATACTGTGGCTACAAGAGCAGGTCAGAGGCTGGGTATTCTCCGGCAAGCGTTTCACTTCCTGAATCACCAAAGCCTTTCCACCATCTACAAGGCACAAATATGGAGTGTGATTGAATACTCTCCACCTGCCTGAATGTGTTCAGCTCCAACAATACTCAAGAAGCTCGACACCATCCAGGACAAAGCAGCCCGCTTGATTGGAACCCCATCCACCACCACAAACATTCACTCCCTCCACCACTGGCGTACCGTGGCTGCAGTGTGTACCATCTACAAAATGCATTGCAGCAACTCGCCAAGGCTTCTTCGTCAGCACTTCCCAAACCCGCGACCTCTTCCACCTAGAAAGCAAGGGCAGCAGGCGCATGGGAACACCAACACCTCCAAGTTCCCCTCCAAGTCACACACCATCCTTACTTGGAAGTATATCGCCAATCCTTCATCGTCGCTGGGTCAAAATCCTGGAAATTCCTACCGAACAGCACTGAGGGAGTACATTCACCACACGGACTGCAGCGGTTCAAGAAGGCGGCTCACCACCAGCTTGTCAAGGGCAACTAGGGATGGGCAATAAATGCTGGCCTTGTCAGCGACGCCCATATCCCGTAAACGAATAAAAAATATATATAACATACCAGATCTGACATCTGTACCAAGCCATTCTTGGGCTTTCAGGTGATCTTAAGAAAAGATCTTGAAATGTCTGGAGATCTTTGCTCATCTCCCTCTGCATGCTCCCGATATCTCGGATAGTGGCCCGGCTATCAAATTCAGTTTTCTTATTGTTCAGTATGGACAATGACACAAACATCTCCAAGCGAAAGCTTAACAATTTACTACACTCCCTGACTTTCACACTAATTTACATTAATATCAGATTGCACCCAGGTGTTTTATGCCAATTCATCTAAGAAAAATGATTTTAGAGATAATCAAATGTTGGTTGTGTAGTTTTCCTGTTTACCTCTTATTTCCTCACTTAGTTCCTATAATTTAATGTTATACAGTATTCACCATTTCATTAATTCACCCCGGATGAACCTTACTGTCCAATTCAATATTATGATAATATCTTTGAAACATCGATCAAACGTTCTCACTTGGTCCAAGTTTTAACCCATTTTGTTTGTTAAATTTTATTTAACCGAAACTCTTCTTGGAACTTTTATTCCCCAAAATATGCCAGAGAGCAATTCAGTCTACAAGATGTGGGGTGTCAGTTACTTTTAACACAAAAGTCTCCCCCCAAAAACTTCTTTCAGAATACATAGTTTGAACTCAACCCAATAGGTTAAAATCCTCAGTCCAATTTTGTCACCACGCTGCGACATTCGATGTCTGCAGATAAATTCTTGGAACTACCGGATCTCGTGCTATGCCATCAACCTCTATACGGTCCGGGAAACCGTGGTCCCCTGTTTAACGGACAAAAGAAAGAGAGTGTCCATTGTGGCTCTTCTTAAGACCCCAAGGGGTTAACCTGATAATTCATAAGTTCCTTCTGTCATCGTGGGGACATATTTAAAACCAGCAATACAAAAGTGGTTCCTTGATGATTTAAGAAAGCGGCAGTCAGCAGAAAGGGTTAACTTCTTTGTAGGTTTTTAAGAAGGCGGAGCAAAACGTTGTCTGACGTCATTACGTCACTTCACGTAAATTTAAGCAAACTTTCCCAAACAACCAAACGCCATCTTTTTATTTTTTACCAGCAAAAATCGTGATCAACATCACTATTAACTTTAAACATTCTGTGAACCAATTCTATTCCACTATAGAGTGTCTTTTGTTTTTTTTCTCAATGTGAAAGGCTCATGTCCGGGATTAGAGACCGTCACACAATTTAAAATAACCAGCATTTCACTGTGGCCACAATGAAAGTCGGGCTTTCAACATTTAATAGGTTAGTTAAACCTCAATAGTTCCAATTTAATTCAGACCAATAGTTTATTGACTAAACACAATACAGTGCAGATAAAATAATATAAATCGCGTATGCTAACAGTGAATGACATCTTTCCTTTTCTTTCTTCAGGTGTCTTTCCAAATGACTGTAACAATATTGAATATAACTGAACAATAAGTTCGTTTTTTTTCCTGTGAAACACAACTTTTCACACTCTTACACAAAAGGGGAAAAGAGGGCGGAGCCACAGTGGCACCAAAAACCTTCACACAAGCTGTTCACAGAGGCAGTACACTAAAACCTTGCAGATTTTAATAATAGAAAAGGGACAGAATCTTTCCCTTTCTCCTTCTTTACTCCATCATAGATTACCTTATTATTTTTTCCTCAATACCAATTTTTAATTTCTGATGTTTGCTACTTAATCTAAGCTGGAAAAGCAGTCAATTATAACCAAAACTTATTGGTTACCATTCTAATTCTTCTGAAAACTGGTCAATGTAATTAAGCTGCGAATTTCTCTCAATCTACACTATCCGTTCCCTTTAATATCTTGAAAACTTCCATCAAATCACAGATCGGCCCTTTCTTTAGAAATTCCAGGGAATACAAACGCAGTTTGTGTAATCTATCCTTGAATTCTGGTAAATCTCTGCACTCTCCCTAAGGACAACATATCCTTCTAAGGTATGGGAAACGGGAAATTAGAGACACGTGCAATAAGGGCACAGCAGTTATCATGGGTGACTTTAATCGACATATAGATTGGGCTAACCAAATTAGTAACAATACTTTGGAGGAGGAATTCCTAGAGTGTATACGGGATGGTTTCCTGGATCAATATGTCGATGAACCAACTAGAAATCAGGCCATCTTAGATTGGGTATTATGCAATGAGAATGGATTAATTAGCAATCTTGTTGTGCGAGGCCTCTTGGGGAGGAGCGATCATAATATGATAGAATTCTTCATTAAGATGGAGAGTGAAGTAGTTGACTTAGAGACTAGGGTCCTGAATTTAAATAAAGGAAACTATGATGGTATGAGGCGCGAGTTGGTTAGGATGGATTGCGGAACGTTAGTTATAGGGTTGATGTTGGATAGGCAATGGGAAACATTTAAAGATCGCATGGATGAACTACAGAATTTGTTCTTCCCTGTTTGGTAGAAAAATAAAACAGGAAAAGGTGACTCAACTCAACCGTGGCTAACAAGGGAAATTAGGGATAGCATAAGATCCAAGGAGAGGACATATAAATTGGCCAGAAAGAGTAGCAAACCTGAGGATTGGGAGCAGTTTAGGATTCAGCAAAGGAGGACAAAGGGATTAATTAAGAGGGGGAAAATAGAATATGAGAGTAAGATTGCAGGGAACATAAAAACTGACTGTAAAAGCTTCTATAGATATGTGAAGAGAAAAAGATTGGTGAAGTCAAGCGTAGGTACCTTGCAGTCAGAATCAGGGGAATTTATAATGGGGAACAAAGAAATGGCTGACGAATTAAATACATACTTTGGTTCTGTCTTCACAAAGGAGGACACAAATAAACTCCAGAGATGTCGGGGAACATAGGGTCTAATGAGAGGGAGGAATTGAATGAAATCAGTATTTGTAGGGAAATGGTGTTAGGGAAATTGACGGAATTGAAGGCCGATAAATCCCCAGGGCCTGATAATCTACATCCTAGGGTACTTAAGGAAGTGGCCCTAGAAATAATAGATGCATTGCTGGTCATCTTTCAAAATTCTATAGACTCTGTAACAGTTCCCAATGATTGGAGGGTAGCTAATGTAACCCCACTATTTAAAAAAGGTGGTAGAGAAAAAACGGGGAATTATAGACCGGTAAGCCTGACATCGGTAGTGGGCAAAATGCTAGAGTCCATTATAAAAGATGTAATAGCAGAGCACTTGGAAAACAGTGACAGGATCGGACAAAGTCAACATGGATTTACAAAAGGGAAATCATGCCTGACGAATCTACTGGAATTTTTTGAGGATGTAACTGGTAGAATAGATAAGGGAGAAACAGTGGATGTGGTGTATTTGGACTTTCAGAAGGCTTTCGATAAGGTCCCGCATAAGCGATTAGCATGCAAAGTTAAAGCACATGGGATTGGGGGTAAGGTACTGATTTGGATAGAGAACTGGTTGGCATACAGGAAGCAAAGAGTTGGAAAAAACGGGTCTTTTTCCGAGTGGCAGGCAGTGACTAGTGGGGTACCAAAGGGATCGGTGCTAGGACCCCAGCTATTCCCAATATATATTAACGATCTAGACGAGGGAACTAGATGTAATATCTCCAAGTTTGCAGAGGACACATAGCTGGCTGGGCATGTGTGCTGTGAGGTGGATGCAGAGACAGTCCAGTATGATTTGGACAGGTTGGGTGATTGGACAGATGCATGGCAGATGCAGTATAAAGTGGATAAATGCGAGGTTATCCACTTTGGTGGCAAAAACAGGAAGACAGATTATTATCTGAACGGCAATAGATTGGGAAAAGTGGAAGTGCAACGAGATCTGGGAGTCTTTGTGCACCAGTCACTGAAGGTGAGCATGCAGGTGCAGCAGGCGGTTAAGAAGGCAAATGGTATGTTGGCCTTCATAGCGAGCGGATTCGAGTACAGGAGCAAGGATGTCTTGCTGCAGTTGTACAGGGCCTTGGTGAGACCACGCCTTGAGTATTGTGTGCAGTTTTGGTCGCCTTATCTGCGGAAGGATGTTGTTGCCATGGAGGGAGTGCAGCGAAGATTTACCAGACTGATACCTGGGATGCCACGAATGACGTATGAAGAGAGATTGGGTCGATTGGGCTTATATTCGCTAGAGTTTAGAAGAATGAGAGGGGATTTCATTGAAACTTATTAAATTCTAACAGGACTAGACAGACTAGATGCAGGAAGGATGTTCCCGATGGCGGGGGAGTCCAGAACCAGAGGTCACAGTCTAAGGATAAGGGGTAAGCCATTTAGGACTGAGATGAGGAGGAATTTCTTCACCCGAGAGTGGTGAACCTGTGGAATTCTCTACCACAGAAGGCAGTTGAGGCCAATTCATTAAATATACTCAAGAATGAGATGGATATATTTCTTAAGACAAAGGGAATCAAGGGATATGGGGAGAAAGCAGGGACAGGGCACTGAATTTGGATGACAAGCCATGATCTCATTAAATGGCGGAGCAGGCTCGAGGGGCCGAATGGCCTACTCCTGCTCCTATCTTCTATGCTTCTATGCTTCTATGGGTTGACCAGGGCTTTGTACAGTTGTAGCCTAACTTCTACCCCTTGTATTATAGTCTTCTAGATATAAAGGCCAGCATTCCATTAGCCTTTTAGATTATTTCTGTTTTACTGATCTATGTGCATGGACCAGATCCCCAAGTCTCTTTGGTCCTCCACTGTTTCTAGCTTTTCACCATTTAGAAAGTACTATCCTCTTTTATCCTTTTATGTCCAAAGTGGATGACCTCATATTTGCAACAATCAGGAGTCTTTTAATGGTAGGTATTTGTAACTGTTCTGGAAATTTGTTAAGAATATTGCAGGCTCGGTCTCCCCATCAGATCCCATTGTCTACTGTCCCAATTGAACCCTGACCTGTCTGCTGATAAGTGCTCTAATGATGGAGGCAGGAGGAACTTGAGTTGTCAAAGTGATGTTAGGCATCTCTGTTTAAGGATAGTTACTGAAAATGAAAATGTATTGTTGAAAAATGAAGGTTGTTCTTGTGACTAAACAATGAGGAGCAACAATATTGATATTCTGGTCTCAATCAGTCTTCCAAATGGTGTAAAGTCGGTGTTCTGCTGAACCTTTGCAGGCCCTTATAAAGCAAATTTGGTGAGCACCGTCTTAGTTCCTGGACACATATTGTTCCAACTCATTGAGAACATGTCACCAGTTTGAATCAGTAACTCGTTGTTCACAGGTGATCTACCCTCACATTCCGGTGAGAATAACAAGGGGTTGGGAACAAGGTCTGAATGGAATGAAAGGCGAGGATGAACAGCCAGATCTCGGGATTTAAAGACTTAATTCCCTGACAGTACGGGTACAGAGAGTAAATCCATAATAAAAGCAGCAGGGATTCGAGTTTAACAGAGAGGGACATTGAGCGCAACAGCAACAAGTAATAATGCATTTGGGCAAGGCTTTGGTTCGGCCACAGTTAGAACACGAGCTGCAGCTTTGGCCGCCTCATTATAATTCAACCCAAAGAGAGGCGCTCCCCAGAATGCTGTCAACGTCCTGCGGAGTCTCTCCGTTCCACTCCAGGGACCGTAATGTCCTCACTGAGTTACACAGTGCGGCTCTACTAATAACGGGAACGGTAATGTAGTGGTGATGTCACTGGGCTAGTAATCTAGAGGCCTGGACTAATGATCCAGTAGACGTGAGTTCAAATCCCACCACGGCAGCTGGGGAATTTAAATTCAGTTAATTAAATAAATTTGGAATAAAAAGCTAGTATTAGTAATGATAACCATGAAACTATCGGATTGTCGTAAAAACCCATCTGGTTCATTAATTTCTTTTAGGGAAGGAAATCTGCCGTCCTTACCTGGTCTGGCCGATATGTGACTCCAGACCCACAGCAACGTGTTTGATTCTTAACTGCCCTCAGTTGTAACTAACCGCTACGAAACAAAATAATAAGCATGAAACTGGACGAACCACCCGGCATCGACCTCGGCACTGTAAACTCATGGCCCGACATATCCCTTACTCTATCATTAACATCAAGCCAGGGGACCAACCCTGGTGCAATAAGGAATGTAGAAGAGCATGACAGGAGCAACACCAGGCGTACCTAAAAATGAGGTGCCAACCAGGGGAAGCTGCAACAAAGGACCACATGCATGCTGAAAAGCGGAGGCAACAGGCTATAGACAGGGCTAAGCGATCCCACAATCAACGGATCTGATCAAAGCTCTGCAGTCCTGCCACATCCAGTCGTGAATGGTGGTGGACTATTAAACAAGAATGGTAGATGAAGGCTCCATTAATATTCCCATCCTCAATGATGGTGGAGCCCAGCACGTGAGTGCAAAAGACAAGGCTGAAGCGTTTGCAACCATCTTCTGCCAGAAGTGCCGAGTGGATGATCCATATCGGCCTCCTCCTGAGGTGCCCACCATCACAGAAGCCAGTGTTGAGCCAATTCGAATCACACCACGAGATATGAAGAAACGGTTCAGCTCACTGGATACAGCCAAGGCTGTTGGCTCCGACAACATCCCGGCTATCGTGCTGAAGGCTTGTGCTCCAGAACTAGCCGCGCCTCTAGCCAAGCTGTTCCAATACAGCTAAACCACTGGCATCTATCCGACAATGTGGAAAACTGCCCAGGTATGTCCTGTCCACAAAAAGCAGGACAAATCCAATCCGGACAATTACCGCCTCATCAGTCTACTCTCAATCATCAGTAAAGTGATGGAAGGTGTCATCATAGCTAGCACAAAGGAAGATGGTTGTGGTGGTTGAAGGTCAATCATCACAACCCCAGAGCATTGTTGGCTGGAATTCCTCAGGGCAGTGTCCTAGGCCCAATCATCTTCAGCTGCTTCATTAATGACCTTCCCTCCAACATAAGTTCAGGAATGGGGATGTTTTCTGATGATTGCACAGTGTTCAGTGCCATTCACAACTCCTCAGATAATGAAGCAGTCCATGCCCGCATGCAACAAGACCTGGACGACGTGGAGGATTGGGCTGATAAGTGGCAGGTAACATTCGCGCCACAGAAGTGCCAGGCAATGACTACCTCCAACAAGCGAGAGTCTAACCACCACCCCTTGACATTCATACGAACATACGAATTAGGAGCAGGAGTAGGCCACTCGGCCCTTCGAGCCTGCTCCGCCATTCAATAAGGTCATGGCTGATCTGATTACTCCACATTCCCGCCTACCCCCCGATAACCTTTCACCCCCTTGCTTACCAAGAATCTATCTACCTCTGCCTTAAAAATATTCAAAAACTCTGCTTCCACCGCCCTCTGAGGAAGAGAGTTCCAAAGACTCACGACCCCTGTGAGAAAAAAATTCTCCTCATCTCTGTCTTAAATGGGCGACCCCTTATTTTTAAACAGTGACCCCTAGTTCTATATTCTCCCACAAGAGGAAACATCCTCTCCACATCCGCCCTGTCCAGACCCCTCAGGATCTTATATGTTTCAATCAAGTCACCTCTTACTCTTCTAAACTCCAGTGGATACAAGCCTAGCCTGTCCAACCTTTCCTCATAAGACAACCCGCCCATTCCAGGTATTAGTCTAGTAAACCTTCTCTGAACTGCTTCCAGCGCATTTACATCCTTCCTTAAATAAGGAGACCAAAACTGTACACAGTACTCCAGATGTGGTCTCACCAATGCCCTGTATAACTGAAGCATAACCTCCCTACTTTTGTATTCAATTCTCCTTGCAATAAACGATAACATTTTATTAGTTTTCCTAATTACTTGCTGTACCTGCATAGTAACCTTTTGCGATTCATGCACTAGGACACCAGATCCCTCTGCATCTCAGAGCTCTGCAATCTCTCACCATTTAGATAATATGTTTATTTTTTATTCTTCCTGCCAAAATGGACAACTTCACATTTTCCTACATTATACTCCATTTGCCAGATCTTTGCCCACTCACTTAACCTATCTATATCCCTTTGTAGCCTCTTTATGGCCTCTTCACAATTTACTTTCCTACCTACCTTTGTGTCATCAGCAAATTTAGCAACCATACCTTCGGTCCCTTCAACCAAGTCATGTATATAAATTGTAAAAAATTGAGGCCCCAGCACTGATCCCTGTGGCACACCACCCGTTACATCTTGCCAATCAGAAAATGACCCATTTATGCCTACTCTCTGTTTCCTGTTAGCTAGCCAATCTTCTATCCATGCCAATATGTTACCCCCTACACCATGAGCTTTTATTTTCCGCAATAACCTTTGATGTGGCACCTTATCAAATGCCTTCTGGAAATCTAAATGCAGTACATCCACCGGTTCCCCTTTATCCACAGCACATGTTACTTCCTCAAAGAACTCCAATAAATTGGATAAACATGATTTCCCTTTCACAAAACCATGTTGAATCTGCCTGATTACTCTGAACTTTTCGAAGTCCACTGCTATAATGTCTTTAATAATAGCTTCTGACATCTTCCCTAAGACAGATGTTAAGCTAACTGGCCTGTAGTTTCCTGCTTTCTGTCTCTCTCCCTTTTTGAATAAAGGAGTTACATTCGCTATTTTCCAATCTAATAGAACCTTCCCCGAATCTGGGGAATTTTGGAAAATTAAAACAAGCGCATCAACTATCTCACTAGCCACTTCTTTTAAGACCCTAGGATGAAGTCCATCAGGACCCAGGGACTTGTCAGCCCGCAGCTCCAACAATTTGCTCAGTACCACTTCCCTGATGATTATAATTTTCTAGAGTTCCTCCCTCCCTTCCACTTCCTGATTTGCAGCTATTTCTGGAATGTTACTTGTATCCTCTATAGTGAAGACCGATGCAAAATACCTGTTCAATTCAACTGCCATCTCTTTATTTTCCATTATTAATCCCCCAGACTCACTTTTTATAGGACCAACGCTCACTTTGTTAATTCTTTTCTTTTTTAAATATCTATAGAAACTCTTACTATCTGTTTTCATATTTCTAGCTAGCTTTCTCTCGTACTCTAATTTTTCTCTCCTTATTAATCTTTTAGTCATTCTTTGCTGTTTTTTATATTCTATTCAATCTTCTGACCTGCCACCCATCTTTGCGCAATGATATGGTTTTACTTTAAGTTTAATACCTTTAACTTTTTTAGTTAACCACGGATGGTGGGTCCTCCCCTTGGAATTGTTCTTTCTTGTTGGAATGTATATATTCTGTGTATTTTGAAATATCCCCTTAAATGTCTGCCAGTGCAACTCTATTGACCTATCCCTTAACCTAATTTGCTAGTTCACTTTAGCTCTGCTTTCATGCCCTCATAATTGCCCTTAATTAAGTTTAAAATACTAGTCTTGGACCCACACTTCTCTCTCTCAAACTGAATGTAAAATTCAATCATATTATGATCGCTGCTACCTAGGGGCGCCTTCACTATGAGGTCATTAATTATTCCTATCTCGTTGCACAATACCAGGTCTAGTATAGCCTGCTCTCTGGTTGGCTCCAGAATGTGCTGTTGTAAGAAACTATCACAAAAACATTCCATGAACTCCTTATCTAGGCTACCTTAGCCCATCTGATTTTACCAATCTATATGCAGATTAAAATCCCCCATGATTATTGCCGTACCCTCATTAATTAACAGAGCCACCCCTCGACATTTTCCCACCTTCCTGTCCTTCCTAAATGTCATATACCCTTCAATATTCAGGTCCCGATCTATGTCATCCTGCAGCCATGTTTCTGTAATGGCTATCAGATCATATTTATTTATTTCTATTTGCGCTATCAGTTCATCTGTTTTGTTTCGAATGCTACGTGCATTCAAATGCAGAGCCTTTAGTTTTGTCCTTTTATTATTTTTGTAACCTCTAGCCTTATCTGTTGATTTACTCTTAGATTTGTACTCTCTATCCCTTCCTGTCATGGTCTGTTTATAATTTCCCATATTAATACCTTTCTCTATTGCCTTGTCTCTAATCTTTGAATTACCACATCGTCCCAAATTTGATCCCTTGCCTCCACTATTTAGTTCAAAGCCCTCTCTACCGCCCTAGTTATACGACACGCCAGAACACTGGTCCCAGCATGGTTCAGGTGAAGACCGTCCCAACGATACAGATCCCACTTTCCCCAATACTGATGCCAGTGCCCCAGGAATCGAAACCCATTTCTCCCACACCAGTCTTTGAGCCACGCATTCATCTCTCTAATTTTATTTACCCTATGCCAATTTGCTCGTGGCTCAGGTAATAATGCAGACATTATTACCCTCGAGGTTCTGCTTTTTAATTTAGCCCCTAGCTGATCATACTCTCTCAGCAGATCCTCTTTCCTAGTGCAACCTATGTCGTTGTTACCTACATGGACCACGACCACTGGCTCCTCTCCCTCCCACTGCAAGTTCCTCTCCAGCCCAGAGCAGATGGCATTACCATCGCTGAATCCCCCACTGTCAACATCCTGGGGGTCACCATTGACAAGAAACTTAACTGGACAAGCCACATAAATACTGTGGCAACAAGAGCAGGTCAGAGGCTAGGTATTCTGCGGCGAGTGTCTCACCTCCTGACTCCATCTACAAGGCACAAGTCAGGAGTGTCATGGAATACTCTGCACTTGCCTGGATGAGTGCAGCTCCAACAACACTCAAGAAGCTCGACACAATCCAGGACAAAGCAGCCCGCTTTATTGGCACCCCTTCCACCACCTGAAACATCCACTCCCTCCACCACCGGTGTACCGTGGCTGCAGTGTTTACCATCTACAAGATGCACAGCAGCAACTCGCCAAGGCTTCTTCGGCAGCACCTCCCAAACCCGCGACCTCTTCCACCTAGAAGGAAAAGGGCAGCAGGCGCATGGGAACACCACCACCTCCAAGTTTCCCTCCAAGTCACACACCATCCTGACTTAGACATGTATCGCCGTTCCTTCATCGTCGCTGGGTCAAAATCCTGGATCTCCCTACCGAACAGCACTGTGGGAGTACCTTCACCACACGGACTGCAGCGGATCAAGAAGGCGGCGCACCACCACCTTCCCAAGGGCAATTAGAGATGGGCAATAAATGCTGGCCTTGCTGGCGCCGGCCACATTCCATAAACGACTAAAAAAAAAGAGAGCTCAGAGGCCGGTGGGCAAGGGAGCAGCCTGTTCTGCAACCAATCGTGGTGCTTGAGTCGGCCAGTCTGGTGAGTCATTGTGAACCCTTGTTAAACTATTTATCCTTTAACAGTTAAATCGAGATTTCTTTCGTCAAGGAAACAGTTTAACATTTGTCAGTATTGTGTTTTCCTGGAGTTCCTATTATGAGTTTCAGACACTTCAGTGCCAAGAGGACCAGGTGTTTAAAGCTCATTGATTTCCCTCTTTCCATGTAACAGTTAGTTAAAGGTACAGAGATTGATTTCCCCTCATTATGTATCTGTTTGTGATATTTAGAGGGACAATTTCTCACCTTTCTGTATCTTTAGGAGTTAGAGTAACGTCCTTCCTGTCAGTAGTGAGTCACATTCTGTACTGAGGGAGACGGCTGGTGACTTCAGCCTTTAAAATTCACATCCTCTTGTTCAAATCCTTCCATGGCCTCGCCCCTCGCTATCTCTGTGACCTCCTCCAGTCCTACAACCCTCTTAATAAGGATAAACTGTTTCCAGTGTCAGGAGCGTCGGTAACCAGAGGACACAGTTTTAAGGTAATTAGCGAAAGAACTGGAGGCGACATGAGGGGAAAAAAATACACAGCAAGTTTTCATGATCTTGAATGCACTGCTTGAAACGGTGGTGGAAGCAGATTCAATAGTAACTTTACACAGGGAATTGGGTAAATACTTGAATTGGGAAAAAAATTGCAGGCCTAATCCTATGGGGAAAGAGCAGGGGATTGGCACTAATTTGAAAGTCTCCTTCAAAGAGCCGGCACAGACACCATGGGCCGAATGGCCTCCTTCTAAGAACATAAGAACATAAGAAATAAGAGCAGGAGTAGGCCATACCGCGCCTCGAGCCTGCTCCGCCATTCAATAAGATCATGGCTGATCATCGACCTCAACTCCACCTACCCGCACGATCTCCATATCCCTTGATCCACCGAGAGTCCAGAAATCTATCGATCTCAGCCTTGACTATACTCAAAGACTCAGCATTCACAGCCCTCTGGAGCAGAGAATTCCAAAGATTCACAACCCTCTGAGTGAAGAAATTCCTCCTCATCTCAGTCTTAAATGGCCTACCCCTTATCCTGAGACTATGCCCCCTAGTTCTAGACACACCCGCCAGGGGAAACAACCTCTCAGCATCTACCCTGTCAATCCCCTTCAGAATATTGTATGTCTCAATGAGATCACCTCTCATTCTTCTAAACTCCAGAGAGTCTAGGCCCATTCTACACAATCTCTCATCATGGGACAGCCCACTCATCCCAGGAATCAATCGAGTGAACGTTTGTTGCACCGCCTCCAAGGCAAGTATATCCTTCCTTAGATAAGGAGACCAAAACTGTGCACAGTACTCCAGGTGTGGTCTCACCAAGGCTCTGTAGAATTGTTGCAAGACTTCCTTACTCTTATACTCCCACTCCCTTGCAATAAAGGCCAACATGCCATTTGCCTTCCTTATTGCTTGTTGTACCTGCATGCTAGCTTTCTGTGTTTCTTGCACGAGGACACCTAAATCTCTCTGAACACCAACACTTGAAAGTTTCTCACCATTTAAAAAATATTCTGTTTTTCTATTCTTCCAACCAAAGTGAATAACCT
The DNA here is from genome assembly GCA_030390025.1 of Squalus acanthias. NCBI lineage: Eukaryota > Metazoa > Chordata > Chondrichthyes > Squaliformes > Squalidae > Squalus > Squalus acanthias. The sequence continues at coordinate 822,605 of JASTWF010000172.1, read as the reverse complement.
TACATTTCCTTACATTATACTCCATCTGCCACCTTACTGCCCACTCACTTAGCCTATCTATATCCCTTTGCAGACTCTTTGTGTTCTCCTCACAGCTCACTGTCCCACCTAGCTTTGTATCATCAGCAAACCTGGATTCATTACACTCGATCCCTTCATCTAGCTCATTAATATAGATTGTAAATAGCTCAGGCCCCAACACTGATCCTTGCGGCACCCCACTAGTTACAGCCTGCCAAACTGAAAAAGATCCGTTTATGCGTACTCTCTTTTATCTGTCCGTTAACCAATCTTCTATCAATGCTACTATATTACCCCCAACCCCATGAGACCTAATCTTGTGCAATAACCTTTTATGTGGCACCCTATCGAAAGCCTTTTGGAAATCCAAGTATGCTGCATCCACTAGTTCCCCTTTGTCTACCCTGCTAGTTACATTCTCAAAAAGCTCTAATAAATTTGTCAAACACGATTTCCCTTTCATAATCATTCTATGATTCTATGAACTCACAGGCACCATGGGCCGAATGACCTCCTTCTGTGCTGTATCATTCTAGGATTCTATTATCTCTGCAATCTCCCAATTCTGACCTCTAGTGTAAGCCCCACTCCCTTCGCTCCACCATTGGCGGCCATACCTTCAGTTGCCGAGGCCCTAATATCTTTGAGGAGCTTTTGGTCACCACTTCCAATGTCTCCTTGGCTCGGTGTCAATATTTGACTGATTACGCTCTTGTAAAGCGCTTGTGACGTTTTACTACGTTAAAGTCTTTATGTAAATGCTTGTTGTTGCTGCTGTGCTACCATTGGCTCAGCTTTACCAGACAGAAACAGCGAGGGACGGCGGCTGTGCTGCTCCTCATGGTCGAAATGCTGGCAGCTCGCTGTATAGGCTCACAGCTCAGAATTACCACGTGGCAAGATACTGGATGGCAAAGAGTGACTGGGGCCGAACCCCACCATCACACAGCACCTTCAGTATAGGCTCACAGCTCAGAATTACCACTCGGCAAGATACTGGATGGCAAAGAGTGACTGGGGCCGAACCCCACCATCACACAGCACCTTCAGTATAGGCTCACAGCTCAGAATTACCACTCGGCAAGGTACTGGAGGGCAAAGAGTGACTGGGGCCGAACCCCACCATCACACAGCACCTTCAGTATAGGCTCACAGCTCAGAATTACCACTCGGCAAGGTACTGGAGGGCAAACAGTGACTGGGCTGAATCCCACCATCACGCAGCACCTTCCGTATGAGCTGGTACAATTATACAACAGACAATTCCTCTCCAGATGAAGAAGGACCTGCAGGCGCTCTTTTCAATCGTGTCCCACAGGCTCGTTCTTTAGGCCTGCAGGAGCGTGCTTCGCCCGCCTGCGCACAGGCCTGAGCCACTGAGAATGTGAACGGCTGCCCAATGCTGATACTGTGCGGGGAGTCGCGGGGAATGGACATGCGCTGATAAAGAGCGGCTGAGCACTGAACCTGCTACAGGCCTGACCCTCGGGGAGGGAAGTGAGAGAGGGAGAGGGAGACTGGGAGAGAGATAGAGAGAGTGAGAGAGAGAGAACTGGGGAGAGAGAGAGAAACTGGGGGTGAGAGAAAGAGAGACTGGGGAGAGAGACAGATATTAGAGGAGAGCGAGAGACTGGGGAGAGAGAGAAAGAGACTGGTGAGAGAGAGAGATAGAGAGACTGGGGAGAGAGAGTGGGGTAGAGAGAAAGACTGGGAGAGATGTGTGGGGGAAGAGGGAGAGAGAGACTGGGGAGAGAGAGACTGGGGAGAGAGACAGAGATTAGAGGAGAGAGAGAGACTGGGGAGAGAGAAAGAAACTGGGGAGAGAGAGAGAGACTGGGGAGAGAGAGAAAGACTGGGAGAGAGAGAGTGGGGGAAGAGGGAGAGAGAGACAGGGGAGAGAGAGACTGGGGAGAGTGAGAGACTGGGGAGAGAGAGCGTGAGAGAGAGACTGAGAGAGAGAGAGACGGGGCTAGAGAGAATGGGAGAGAGGGACTGTGAAAAAGAGAGACTGGGGAGAGAGAGCCTGTGAGAGAGAGATTGTTGAGGGAGAGATAGGTAGGTGTTAGAGAGAGACTGGGGAGGGAGAGACTGGGAGAGAGAGGGAGAGAGATAGAGACTCGAGAGAGAGACTGCGAGAACGAGAGAGAGGGTGAGAGAGACAAATTAGGGAGAGAGACTGCAGAGAGAGACTGCGAGAGAGAGAGACTGGGAGAGAGAGAGGGGAGAGAGAGCAGGGAGAGAGACTGGGAAAGAGAGAGACTGGGGGTGAGAGAGATAGAGGGGGTGAGAAAGAGAATGGTGAGAGAGAGAGAGACGTGGAGAGTGAAAGAGAGAGAGAGAAAGACTCGTGAGAGAGAGAGTCTGGGGAGCGAGAGAGAGACTGGAAGAGAGAGAGAGACTGGGGAGCGAGAGAGAGACTGGAAGAGAGAGAGAGACTGGGGAGCGAGAGAGAGACTGGGGAGCGAGAGAGAGACTGGAATAGAGAGAGGGGGAGAGAGAGAGAGACTGGGGAGAGATAGACGGGGAGAGACAGAGGGGGAGAGATAGAGAGTGGGGGAGAGATATAGCCGGAGAGAGAAAGAGAGAGAGAGAATAGAGAGAGAGAGGAACTGGGGAGCGAGAGAGACTGGGGTGAGAGTGGGACTGGTTGTGAGAGAGAGACTGGGAGAAAGAGAGTGGGGAGGGAGAGACGGGGAGAGGGAGAGAGACTGGGGAGCGAGAGCGAGAGATGGGGAGAACAGAGACTGGGGAGAGAGAGACACTGGGAAGCGAGAGAGACTGGGGTGAGAGAGAGACTGGGGGTGAGAGAGAGATTGGGGTGAGAGAGAGAGAGGGAAGAGAGAGAGAGAGAGACTGGGGTGAGAGAGACGGGGAGGGGGAGAGGGACTGGGGAGAGAGAGAATGGGTAGGGAGAGATAGACTGTGGAGAGAGAGACGGGGAGACGGAGAGAGACTGGGGAGCGAGAGACTGGGGGAGAGAGAGAGAGGGGGAGAGACAAAGATTGGGGAGAGAGAGACTGAGAGAGAGAAAGAGAGAGAGAATAGGGAGAGAGAAAGACTGGGGAGCGAGAGAGACTGGGGTGATAGAGAGACTGGGGGTGAGAGAGTGACTGGGGAGAGAGAGAGTGGGAAGAGAGAGAGAGAGAGAGACTGGGGAGAGAGAGACCAGGAGAGGGAGAGAGACTGGGGAGCGAGAGAGAGACGGGGAGAGAGACTGGGGGGATAGAGAAATGGGGGGAGAGAGTGGGGGGAGTGAGAGTGGGGAGAGAGAGAGTGGGGGGAGAGAGAGAGACTGGGGAAGAGAGAAAGAGACTTGTGAGAGAGAGAATCTGGGGAGAAACAGAGAGACGGGTGGAGATGGAGAGAGACAGAGAGAGACTGGGGAGAGGGCGAGAGAGACTGGGGAGAGAGACTGGAGAGAGAGAGATTTTGAGAGAGAGACAGAGAGACTAGGGGAGAGTGAGAGAGAAGGCAGGGAGAGACTGGGGGTGTGAGAGAGACTGGGGAGAGAGGGAGAGACTTGGGGAGAGTGAGACTGTAGGAGGGAGAGAGAGACTGGGGAGAGAGAGAGAGCATGGGGAGAGAGAGAGACAATGACAGAGGGAGGTCACGAGAGAGAGAGACAGGGACCGAGGGAGATAGAGAGAGAGAAAGGGACAGATGAGATAGAGAGAGAGAGAGACAGAGAGGGAGAAAGTTAGAGACAGAGAGAGAGAGAGGGGGGAGAGACAAAGATTGGGGAGAGAGAGACTGAGAGAGAGAAAGAGAGAGATAATAGGGAGAGAGAAAGACTGGGGAGCGAGAGAGACTGGGGAGATAGAGAGACTGGGGGTGAGAGAGTGACTGGGGAGAGAGAGAGTGGGAAGTGAGAGAGAGAGAGACTGGGGAGAGAGAGACCTGGGAGAGGGAGAGAGACTGGGGAGCGAGGGAGAGACGGGGAGAGAGACTGGGGGGATAGAGAAATGGGGGGAGAGAGTGGGGAGAGAGAGAGTGGGGAGAGAGAGAGTGGGGGGAGAGAGAGAGACTGGGGAAGAGAGAGAGAGTCTTGTGAGAGAGAGAATCTGGGAAGAGACAGAGAGACGGGTGGAGATGGAGAGAGACAGAGAGAGACTGGGGAGAGTGAGAGAGAGACTGGGGAGAGAGATATATTGAGAGAGAGACAGAGAGACTAGGGGAGAGTGAGAGACAAGGGAGGGAGAGACTGGGGGTGTGAGAGAGACTGGGGAGAGAGGGAGAGACTTGGGGAGAGTGAGAGACTAGGGAGAGAGAGAGAGACTGGGAGAGGGTGAGACTGTAGGAGGGAGAGAGAGACTGGGGAGAGAGAGAGAGCATGGGGAGAGAGAGAGACAATGACAGAGGGAGGTCACGAGAGAGAGAGACAGGGACCGAGGGAGATAGAGAGAGAGAAAGGGACAGATGAGATAGAGAGAGAGAGAGACAGAGAGGGAGAAAGATAGAGACAGAGAGAGAGAGCGACAGGGACAGATGGAGAGAGAGAGAGCGAGAGAGACAGGGACAGAGGGAGATAGAGAGAGGGACAGGGACAGAGGGCGAGAGAGACAGAGAGACAGAGAGAGAGAGAGAAAGACAGAGACAGAGGAGATTGAGAGAGAGACAGGGACAGAGGGAGATTGAGAGTGAGAGACAGGGATAGAGGGAGATAGAGAGACAGGGACAGAGGGAGAGAGAGAGAGACAGCGAGGGAGATAGAGAGAGAGAGACAGGGACAGAGGGAGAGAGAGAGAGACAGAGAAAGAGAGAGAGACTGGGACAGAGGGAGATTGAGAGAGAGAGACAGGGATAGAGGGCGATAGAGAGTGAAACAGAGGGAGGGACAGGGAGAGGGGCACACAGCGAGAGAGAGAGGGGTGAGGATCCAGGTGCATGTGTTCCACTCGCGGGGACTGAGCCGGGTCTCACAACAACACAGGTGGAGCTGCAGCAGATGTATAAGGGCCGCTGGAAGGAGGCGAAAGCAAACAAGTTTTAGGCCCTCGGTGAATTTTTTTTTTAAATCGGAAAATTACTTAAATCCGCAAAAAATACGGGAAAGTGATGTTGAATGGCCCGCGGTACATTCCAGTTAAATTTTGCCAGATATTGTCCCCTTTTTGAAAGAGTTTATTAAGGTTATTTTATAATGTTATGGGGAGAGGGGGAAAAGATTGTCCCCCCGTTTGTTCCTCCGAGTCTGTGAGAAACGGAGGGAACGGCAGCAGAAATAAAGGGAACAACTTCTCCAGAACTGATCCCAACTTATCGCCAAGACTGAGGAGAGAAAACCTCACCGCCTTCATTGGAAGTTTAATCACTTTATTCACTTTCTGATTTGAGCTCCGTTTGGAGTCAGAGTTTACTTTATTTTATTGTTGCATGTTTAACGACAGCATTGAAGAGGGAAAGAGAAACTGGGAGCAACTTCTTCTGTCAAAGCTGCAATGAGACTAGAAAGAATTTAAAGATTTTTAATTAACTTTTCACAAAAAATTAACGTTAAAAACACTTTTTTCACCCTAATTTTCTGGTATGATTTTTGAAGAAACAAGGATAAATCAATGTTACCTTCGTCTAAACAAGTTTCAAGTGGGTCTTGAAGTCCGAACGCTTTTAAGGAGGCTCTGAAATGCTTAAAACATTTTATAATTGAAATTTCTCAATATTTGATTTTGAACGATCGACTGAAGTGAGTAGCTTCACACAAACATGCAACCATGCTGTTGAGGAGGGGAGGGCAGGGGAGAATTTGGGGGAGTTACATATTACTTTTTATTGACTTTTTAAAAATATCATTAAGACGTTTAGAAAGAGAACCAAAAAAGGAGAAAAACACAAACCATTTTATTTTATATAATATAAAAACAGAAAATGCTGGAAATACTCAGCAGGTTAGTCAGCATCTGTGGAGAGAGAGAGAGAGAACAGCTTTAACGTTTCAGGTCTGTGACCTTTCGTCAGAACTGGAAAATATTAGAGTTGTAACAGATTTTAACCAGGTGCAGAGGCAGGGAACGGCGGGAGGGGAGGAAGGAACACAAGGGATGGTCTGTGATATGGTGGATGGCAGGAGTGGTTAAATCCTGCATCTGCACCTGGTTAACATCTCTAACTTTTTCCAGTTCGGACGAAAGGTCACTGACCTGAAACGTTAACTCTGTTTCTCTCTCTCTCCACAGATGCTGCCTGACCTGCTGAGTATTTCCAGCATTTTCTGTTTATATTTCAGATTCCAGCATCCGCAGTATTTTGCTATTGTGAACGATTTCATTGTGTCTGTCGTTCTATAGTCTGAACAAGTCCCAGGAATAATGTAAATAATGTAAATATAGATTTCCTCTTCAATGTTTAGTGGAGTGTTAATAGAAACAAGAACTCTGTACTGATGTATGAAAAATGCAGGAAGCTACTTTAGAAGAAACCATTAGTTGTTTAGTGAGAAAGACACACAAAAAAGTCTGATTAAACTGATAATGTACAATTTCTATTTGGTATAAATGTTTGAATTAGGAGATTAAAAATTGAGAGCACAATGAAGTTTGTTTCCTGCTATATAATTGGGAAGTACCTAAAATAATTCAACACTTTTCGTGATAAGAGCAGGGATTAATATTGTGGAGAATGTTGGAGAGAAAAAACATTGGAAGCAAAATTTGTAAATTAACATCTTTACATCAACATATTAGTAAACATTTCCAAGTCAGTCTGATTGGTTCTCTTGTCCAGGAAGAATGATATATATTTATTTGTGTTAAATCATAGCTTTTCCAGCTTTTTGATTTAATTCAGTGACACAAATTGTGTATGTGTTTTTCTGCACTTGTGAATAAGTGCTGCATTTCTGACATGTTACATGGGCGGTGTGCTAGTTCAACCAGACCACGTTTATTAATGGAAGTGATTGAAGTTGGAAATACGGATACCGTTTTTGTTCAATTCTTTTTATTACTGTGAACTAAAGAACTACAGCACTTTATATTTGTTGGTTGTCTGGTTGCATTGTGATTAATATTCTGATTACAAATCTGGACGGACAGCACGTCAGCGCCATAGGAAAGCCGCTGCTCCTGCTGCTTGTGCAGCCATTGCTATAGTGACATGAGGGATGGGCTAATACGTTGAAAACCTTAAAATTAATACAAATTGGACGAATAGATATGCCTCATTCAGCTCACCTTGGGCTTTTGGATTGTTTGTCGATGTGTAACTGAGTGACGTTTCTGAAGTGTTTATTTATTATTCTGCAGTTCTTTTATATCCCAGTCATTTCTGACAAGGATTTATTGAAATAGAGTTTGTACATGACGAACTAAAAGCTTTTAATTAATTCTACCGTAAACAAACTTGCGGAATGGGCATGAAAATGACAAATGAATTTCAATATGGGTAAGTGTGAGGTGGTGCATTTTGGTGGCAGGAATAAGGAGTCCAGCTACTCGTTAGAAAATAAGAGTCTGACGGGGAAAAATTCGGTTGATTAGCGCCTCTCGTTAACGCCACCGAAGGGCGCTAACAGGGCCCTAGCAACTTAGTGTCCAAGCGCAGCGATTTTAGCGCCACTCGCTAAATTGACCTGTCGTTTTGCGGTGGTGCTAAACACTACCGCCACGGTCACCTGTGCCCGCAGACTGTGAAGTCATGCGAGCAGGCAACGCCCCGGCAGCACCCCGGGCCGGAAATTGATACTCGCCCCCTGCCTTACCGCTTGCCGCTAGGAACAACAGGTAGAGTGGAACGTTTTGAAGTTGGGAAGAAGCTGCGGGAGCGCTATTTTTAGGCGTGCGCTTCCTGCTTTATCTTGTCGGCAACATTTTTGGCATACACAGGTTGAGAAGGAGACAGACGTCTGTAGAGATTTAACGCTGTCCGAAGGAGTTTGGGTCCTGAGCAACACTTTTCAGGTTCCTATTTCTCTGAGCTTCGTACTTACCACATTTAGAAGATTTTAAATGGGGGCTGCACTAACTCGGGATGTCATCTTCCAGCTACACCTTCGGAGGCAGCAGAGCCGCAGAGAGAGAGTGGCAAACGTGGCCAGAGGGAGGAGAGCCAACAGGCCTCTTCACAGGAGACCTTACCCTCCCAGGGTATTCCGGGAGCAATTCTCCTCCTATATCCATTTGTCTGAGGAGCAGTGTTTCAGAATGCTGAGCTTCAGCAAGGAGGTGGTCACTGAGCTCTGCCAACTCCTGCAACCAGATCTGCAGCCCCAGCTCAGGACCAGGACGTCTCTGTCGGTGGCAGTGAAGGTGACGGTGGCTCTGAATTTCTATGCCAGCGGCTCCTTCCAGGTTTCAACTCGGGACATAGCGAATATCTTCCAGATCGCTGTCCATTACTGCATCCGGGAGGTCACAAATGCACTCTACATAAGGAGAAGGGAGTACATCAATTTCCCCCTGACCCGGGACAAACAGCGCGGACCTGCATGTGTCTTTGCTAGGCTAGCGGGCTTCCCCATGGTTCAGGGCGCCATTGACTGCACCCATGTGGCATTGCGGGTATCTCATGAGAATGCACAGGTGTTCCGAAACCTGAAGGGCTTTCACTCACTGAAAGTCCAGCTGGTGTGCGACCACAGACAGCGCTTCCTCGCCCTCAATGCCCGCTATCCTGGCAGCAGCCATGATACTTTTATCCTGCGCCAGACTGGTGTCGCAGACCTTTTCCATACACTGCATCAACCTTGTGGCTGGCTCCTCGGGGACACGGGTTATCTACACTGCACTTGGCTGATGTCACCGCTCCGTAACCACAACAATCCTGCTGAGCTCCAATACAATCCAGAATGCTCCCAGCATTCTGAGCCATAGCGCCATCAGGAACCTCATTGAGCAGACGGTCGGCGTCCTGAAGCAATACTTCCGGTGTCTTGATCACTCTGGAGGAGCCTTGCAGTACTCTCCCGAGCGAGTCTCGCTTTTCATTGTTGTGTGCTGCATGCTTCACAACCTTGCAATTATGAGGACCCAGCCATTGCCACTAGGGTTTGGTGCACGACCTCAGGAGGAGGAAGAGGGAGAGGAGGAGGAGGCGGAGGTGGAGGATGAAGAGGAGGATCAGCAGCAATAACATGGGAGGGAGGCGCTCAATGTTCCCTCTGAAAGGGCCGTCCTTGAACGCCTGGTAAGACACCACTTCAGCAATCTCAATGATGTTTGCAGGCCGATGTGCAACGCTGCAATGAGCAGGGTGTGGCTGTGCAGCAAGATGGACCCTCCCCTTTAAGAACTGGATAGTGCCAGTCTGTCTGAGTTCCAGGGTAATTAACATCGCCTGAGCTTCAGTAGCGTTCTGAGGTAGCGCCTCGCTCCCCGATCCCTCACGACGTTAGCGCCCTAAGAGAGGTGTGCAGCGCTTGATTTAGCGCTCAAACCACCTCCAGGGTTGATGGAGACGAATTCTGCGGAAGAAATGGTCGCACTCAAAGCAGTTTGTGGCCCGTTCAGTACAAAAAATTCGAGGGAACATTGGTGGGGAGGAGCTGAGGATATTAGGTGGGGTGGGATGGAGCTGAGGATATTAGGTGGAGTGGGGAGGAGCTGAGGATATTAGGTGGGGTGGGGAGGAGCTGAGGATATTAGGTGGGGTGGGAGGAGCTGAGGATATTAGGTGGGGTGGGGAGGAGCTGAGGATATTAGGTGGGGTGGGGAGGAGCTGAGTATTAGGTGGGTGGGGAGGAGCTGAGGATATTAGGTGGGGTGGGGAGGAGCAGAGGATATTTGGTGGGGTGGGGACGAGCTGAGGATATTAGGTGGATTCAGGAGGAGCTGAGGATATTTGATGGGGTGGGGAGGAGCTGAGGATATTAGGTCGGGTGGGGAGGAGTTTAGGATGTTCGATGCATAAATAGATTTCGAAAGTCACAAAGTGAGGCTGAAGCATACAGGAGAGCAGTTCTGTTATTTGAAATAAATAATATCTTCACCAACTTCTTCGAAAAGCAGTGGTACAAAGTGAAAAGCCAGGAGTTTACTCTGCAATAATTCCTCAGATTTTCTGATAAATTTCCAAAACCACACACAGTTTTAGATGGCTGCCTTAATTAACTATTATTGTTTTTTATTCAATACACTGATGCTTTGCTTCAAATATTGAAAAGACATTTCTCTACATGACATCTCACAATAGACATTAGAAAACATACAGACTGCGCAGTTAAGTGACAAGCGATCTTTAACATAGATGAATGCGAGGTGATGCACTTTGGTAGTAAAATATGAGGATAGTGCGGTTGATGTTGTGTATATGGACTTTCAAAAGGCCTTTGACAATGTACCACATGACATACCTCGTCATTAAATTGTAGCCCATGGGATTAATGGGACAGGGCAGCATGGATACCAAATTGTCTAAGGGTCAGAAAGCAGAGAGTAGTGTTGACCGGTTGTTTTTCAGACTGGAGGGAAGTATACAGAGGTGTTCCCCAAGGGTTGCTATTAGGACCAGTGCTCTCTTTGATATATTTTAATGACCTAGAGTTGGGTATACAGGTAATCGAAACTCGGAAATGTAGCACACAATGAGAAGGATAGTAACAGACTTCAAGAGGACGTAGACTGACTGGTCAACATGAGAGCATAAGAAATAGGAGCAGGAGTAGGCCATTCGGCCCTTGGATCCTGCTCCACCATTCAATACGATCATGGCTGAACTTCGGTTAAAAAGTCATCCATGCAACACCTTCTAACTGACCCTCATTCCTGCATATAAAGTTATCTCCTAACTCAGTTTACTGGCATATTTTGCATTAACAGAATAAAATATAATTGGAGCCGAAAGCAAGACTCTAAATGTGAGAAAATTTGGCTGGGTCTTTACCCTTAGAAACCGCTCCTCAGGCTGGAGGGTTTGAGAGCTTCCGATACGTCCCTGACATGATCCTACACTTGTCTGATGGCGTTTCTTTCCGAATCCAATCCCTTTACTTACAGCGCAGCCCGAACTCTGATTCAATTAGGCAGACACTTGGCAGATTCTATTTAACACAGAGAATTGTGAAGTTAAAAATGAGAAGAGGCAATGTGATCTCAATGGTACAATTTTAAAGGGAGTGCAGAAACAGAGGGACCTAGGCATGTATGTACACTAATCTTTGAAGGCGGCCGGACAATTTGAGAAGTATGGTAATAAAGCATACGGGATCCTCCGCTTTATTAATAAGCAGTGGAGTACAAAAGCAAGGAAGTTATGCGAAAACTTTATAAAACATTGATTAGGCTTCAACTGGAGTATTGTGTCCAATTCTGGGCACCACAGTTTAGGAAAATGTCAAAGCCTTGGAGCGTGTGCTGAAGAGATTTATCAGAATGGTACCAGGAATAAGGGACTTCAGTTATGTGGAGAGGCTGGAGAAGCTGGGGTTGTTCTGATTAGAGCAGAGAAGGTTAAGAGGAGATTTGATAGAGGTGTTCATAAGCCTAAATAAATTTAATAGAGTAATTAAGGAGCAACTGTTTCCAGTGGCAGTGGGGTCGGGAACCAGAGGACACAGATTTAATGTGATTGGCAAAAGAACCCGAGACACCATGAGGAAGCTTTTGTTTTACGCAGCGAGTTGTGTGATCTGGAATGCGCTGCCTGCAAGGGCGGTGGAAGCAGATTCAATAGTAACTTTCAAAGGGGATTTGGAAAAAATACTTGAGATATAATAAAATACTTGGGAAAGAGTAGAGGAGTGGGATTAATTGGAGAGCTCTACCGAAGAGCCTGGCACAGGTACGGTGGGCCGAATGGCCTCCTTCTGTGCTGTATCATTCCTTGATTCTATAATAACCGATACCTTAGAAAGTAAGAAACTGAACGTGGCAGAAGAGCAAAGGGCTCTAGGGATAAAGGTGAACAAATAATTAAAAGCAGTATCACTGGACAGCAAAGCAGTTAAAATGTTAACAATGAATTGGGGTTTATTTCTGAGGCGATAGAAATCAAAAGAAGTGAATTTGGCCAATGGTGGGAAGTGGTGTTTCACAAGGATCGGTGCTGGGAACACTTTTGTTCACTATTTACTTAAACAATTCGGACTCAGGAATCGGAAGTGCAATTTCAAACATTGTGGATGCCACCCAAATGGGGGTTTATACTTAATACTAGGGTTGCGAAGGGGTGGAAAGTTTCTGGTAAATTTCCGGTAAATTTCCGGAAATTTTCCACGGGCAGTTTAGCTTGGGAATTTTGCCCAAAAAAGCACATGCTAGCAGAATATTGTTTCTTTTTGTATTTCTTTATTTTTTTCACAGGTTCTCTCTTAAAATTACTAACAGATGGAATCTTAATTATTAAGGAATTTCTTAATCAACATATGTTTCTCTTCTTACTTGGCTTGTTTTAATAATTACAAGTTTTGTGTGTGACTGTGAACAAATGTGTCCTGATTGAGTGAATGAGCGATTAGCTCCCTCTATTGGTGATGTAGCGTCGTGCGTGCACAGGTCATGCTTCCATCACATGGAGCATCAGGAAAAAATTACTCACCCTGTTGCAATCGTGCTGATCGACCGCAGTTCGACACAGAGACGAATGCCGTTTATTTCTCTGCAAAAAACAATGCTACGTTTACCGTCGGATGTGTGGAAGCATTTTACCCCAGGCATTAAAAATGGAAAGACTGTGTACATGTGCAAACACTGTACAAAGCCACATGTAAAGAATGCCACAAAGATGCAGCAGCATTTATCCAAATGCAACAACTTCACTCAAAGCTCACAGCAGTCAGCCCAGAGTTCCTCTGCTTCCAATCAAGAAGATGATGGTTCACATTCAGCATCAGGCTCCTTATCATCAGCAACTCCTGGCCCACTTGGAGGATTCTTTGATACAATGGATAACCATAGCCAGAACAATGCAGATGAGTGCCTAGCTCGAGCTGTATATGCGACAGGCTCACTCCTCATGCTCACAGCCAATGTGTACTGGAAGAGATTTTTCAATGTTATTCGCCCTGCATACTGTCCTCCCACCAGACATGCTTTGTCTACTTATGTGCTGGAGGCTGAGTATAACAGAGTCCAAGGAAAGCTCAAAGAAACGATAGAGATGGCAGACTGTGTTGCAGTTATCTCAGATGGGTGGTCAAATGTACGAGGGGAGGGCATCATAAACCACATCGGATAAAGGGGAAAGTATTGACGTGGATAGAGAACTGGCTGTCAGATAGAAAACAGAGAGTTGGAATAAACGGCTCATTTTCTGAATGGCAGGCAGTAACAAGTGGGGTACCACAGGGATCTGTCCTGGGTCCCCAACTGTTCACAATTTATATTAATGACCTGGATCAGGGAGTCGAATGCAGCATTTCCAAATTTGCAGACGACACTAAACTAGGAGGGGGGGTGGGCTCAGAGGAGGAGACCAGGAAGCTCCAGAGCGATTTGGACAGACTGGGTGATTGGGCGGATAAATGGCAGATGCACTATAATGTGGACAAGTGCGAAGTTATCCACCTTGGGTGCAGGAACGGGAGGGCAAATTATTATTTAAATGACAATAAATTGGGAGAGGGGGAAGTACAGAGAGACCTGGGTGTTCTTGTACACCAGTCACTGAAGGCGAGCATGCAGGTGCAACAGGCGGTCAAGAAGGCAAACGGTATGCTGGCCTTCATAGCAAAAGGGTTGGAATACAGGAACAGGGATACCTTGCTGCAGCTGTACAGGGCACTGGTGAGACCACACCTCGAGTACTGTGTACAGTTTTGGTCGCCTCATCTGAGGAAAGATGTTCTTGCCATGGAGGGGGTGCAGCGGCGATTCACCAGGCTGATACCAGGAATGGCGGGATTGACCTATGAGGAGAGACTATGTAGTTTAGGGATGTACACACTGGAGTTTAGAAGATTGAGAGGGGACCTCATAGAAGTGTATAAAATTCTGACAGGTCTAGACAGATTAGATGCAGAAGGAATGTTTCCCTTGGCGGGTGAGAACAGAACTAGAGGACATAATTTAAGGATAAGGGCTAAACCATTTAGGACAGAAATGAGGGGGAATTTCTTCACTCAGAGAGTGGTGAACCTGTGGAACTCATTGCCACAGAGGGCAGTGTACGCCAGCTCATTAAATATATTTAAGAGGGAATTAGATATATTTCTACAGGCAAAAGGGGTTAAGGGTTACGGAGAGAAGGCGGGGACGGGATACTGAATTGAAGGATCAGCCATGATCTCATTAAATGGCGGAGCAGGCTCGAAGGGCCGGATGGCCTACTCCTGCTCCTATCTTCTATGTATCTATGTATCTATGTCTCCACTCCTATCCCAGTGTTCTTCAAGAGCACAGACACGAAGGACAACAGACACACAGGCACATACATTGCTGATGAGCTGAAAGCGGTCATCAACGATCTTGGATCACAAAAGGTCTTTGCAGTAGTTACTGACAATGCTGCGAATATGAAGGCTGCTTGGGCTCAAGTAGAGGAGGCCTACTCTCATATTACGTCTATTGGGTGTGCAGCTCATGGGCTCAACCTGCTCATCAAGGACATCATGGGTTTGAGAACCATGGAAACACAGTACAAGAGGGCCAAGCAAGTTGTTAAGTATGTCAGGGGAAAACAGGTAGTTGCAGCAACTTACAACTCCAAGCAAACGACAAAGAACAAGAACACCACACTGAAGCTGCCCAGCAACACTAGATGGGGTGGCGTTGTCTGGAGGGTAAGGAGTTGCTGCAAGAAATGGCAATATCCCAGTCTGGGGATATGGAAAACACCATCAAGAAAATACTGCTGGATGATGTGTTTTGGGAGAGAGTGGTTAGCAGCCTTAAACTACTCTCACCAGTAGCATCTGCAATTGCTCAGATTGAAGGAGATGACGCTGTCTTGTCAGATGTTCTCAGGCTTTTTGCTGATTTAAAAGAACAAATCAGCATTGCCCTACCCACATCCCTGCTGCTCAAAGCAGAGGAGAAGGCAATTGTTCAATTCATACAGACACGTCAAGAATTTTGTGTCAAGCCGATTCATGCTGCAGCATACATGCTGGACCCAAAGCATGTTGGGAGACCAATACTTTCTGGAGAACAGATCAACAGCGCTTACAGTGTGATTTCTACCCTCTCACGCCACCTCAATCTGGACGTGGCAAAGTTCTGGGAAGTCTGGCAAAGTTGTCTACCAAGCAAGGTCTTTGGTTTGGGGCGGGATATGGGAATCATGCTAGCATATCAGTGCACATACCTGGTGGAAGGGACTTTGTGCCTCTGAGGCCCTGTCACCCATTGCATCGGTGATACTCCAAATCCCATCTTCATCAGCGGCCTCTGAACGAAACTGGTCACTTTTTGGGAATACGCATACAAAGGTGTGCAACAGGCTGACTAACAAGAGAGTGGAGAAACTGGTGGCTATCCGGGTGAACCTACAACTTATTGAGCCAGATACAGAAGTGTCCACCACACAGCTAGACAGTGACACAGAGGAGGAAATGGACACGTCAGAGCCAGAGTCAGAGAATCAGGAGGAGCAATGGTGAGTAGAAGACTCAGAAGACTCATGAGTAGAAGACTCAAAGGGACAAAATAAGGACAAATTAGAGGCTAAATAAGCTGTTTTTATTTGTATGGAACAGTATGTCTATTTTGATGACAAAGATAATATAAGGGTCAGAGACAAAAACCATCAGTGTGCAAAAAAATTCAAAATTCCCATAATTTCCCAAAATTCCCATAAATTCCCATAAATTCCCATGGGAAGTTTCCTCTTTTAAAAATTCCTGCAATTTTGCAACCCTACTTAATATAGAGGAGGACTGCGACAAAATCCAGGAAGACGTTATTAAACTGGCAAAATGGGCGTGTAACTGGCAAATGAACCCCATATAGAGAAATGTCAGGTAGTGCAGAATACGGAGGTCACATACTCCTTGGAAAATAAGTTCTAAACGAGGTTGAGGGACAGAGGGATGTGATGGTACCGTGACATAAATCACTAAAAGTTGCAGTGCAGGTTGATAAGGCCATAAAAACAAAGAAAGCACTGGGGTTCATTTCTAGAGGGACAGAATTGTAAAGAATAGAAGTTATGTTAAACTTGTATGGAACCTTGGTCAGACCACACTTGGTGTACTGCGAACATGGTCTCCTTCTTAAAAAAAGAACTGAGAGGGACTGGCGAAGGTACAAACAGTATTTACTGGAATGATACCAGAACTGAGACGTTATACCTGTGAGGAAAGACTGAACAGGCTGGGGCTCTTTTCTTTAGGAAAGTGAAGACTGAGTGATAATCAGATAGTGTTCTTTGAGATTATGAAAGGGTTTCATAGGGTAGATTAGGGAAGGTGTTTCCACTTGCAGGAGAGACTAGAACTCGGTGCCATAGATTTAAGATAGTCAATAATAAATCTAATAGGGACTTCAGGAGAAACCTTTTTACCAAATGAGTGGTCAGAATGTGGAACTCGCTACCACGAGGAACAGTTGGTGCGAATAGCACAGACTCATTTAAAGGGGGAAAGGAATAGAACGATATTTTTACTGGGTTAGATGAAGGAGGGTGGGTAGAGGCTTGTGTGGAGCATGGACACCAACATGGACATTTTGAGTCGAATGGCCTGTCTCTGTGCTGTAAATACTTTGTAAATTGTATTAAACTTCTATAGGACCGGGGTCAGTTCACACTTAGAGAACTGTGCATAGTTATGGTCTCCATAGTGTAAAAAGGACATAGAAGAACTGGGCAAAGTGCAAAAAAAACTTACAACAACAACTTCTTGTATTTATATAGCGCCTTTAACACAGTAAAATGACCGAAGCGATTCACGGGAGCGTTATTGAGCAAAACCTGTCCCTGAGCCACATAAGGAGCTATTAGGAAAGATGACCAAAAGCTTAGTCAAAGAGGTAAGTTTTAAGCTTCATCTTAAAGGAGGAGGGAGAATTAGAGAAACAGAGAGGTTTAGAGAGGGGATTCCTGAGCTTAGGGCCCAGGCAGCTGAAGCTCAGCCGCCAATGGTGGAGCGGTTAAAATCGGGGATGTGCAAGAGGCCAGAATTAGAGGAGCAAAGAGATCTCGGGAGTGTTGTGGGGCTGGTGGAGCTTCCAGAGGTAGGGAGGGCGAGGCCATGTAGGGATTTGAAAGCAAGGATGATAGTTTTAAAATGGAGGAATTGCCGGAACGGGAGTCAGTGTAGGTCAGCGAGCACAGGGCTGGTGGTTTCCCGGGATTTGGTGTGGGTTAGGTTACGGGCAGCAGAGCTTTGGATGAGCTCAAGTTATGGATGGTGGGAGATGGGAAGCCGGCCAGGAGAGAGTTGGTGTTATCAAGTCTAGAGCTACCAAAGGCATGGATGATGGTTTGAGCAGCAGATGAGTTGAGGCAGGGGTGAAGTTCGGCGATGTTACGGAGGTGGAAGTAAGCCGTCCTGGTGATAGAGTGAATATCCAATCGGAAGATCATCCCGTGGTCAAATACGAAACCAAGGTTGCAAACAGCAAACTGGTGCTAAGGAGAGGGATGGAGTCGGTGGCTTGGCAACGGAGTTTGTGAAGGGTCCAATAGCTTCGGTCTTACAAATGTTGAGTTGGATGGCACCAGAACTGAAAGATTGCAGCTATCGGGAAAGATTAAACAGGTTGGGCCTTTCTGCTATAGTAGAGAGAGGACTGTGATGAGGCCTGATAGAGATCTTGAAAATTATGAATGGGTTGGACAGGGTAGAAGTGGAGATAATGTTCACACTTGTGGGAGAATGCAACACTTGGGGTCATAAATACAAGACAGTTACTAATAAATTCAATAGGGAAATAAGGAGCAATTTCTTTACTCAGAGAGTGGTTAGAATGTGGACCTCACTACCACAGCAAGTGGTTGAGGAAAATAGCTTAGATTCTTTCAGAATGAAACTAGACGAGTAAATGCTAGAAAGGGGAATATAAAGATATTCTGAGTGGCTGAGATGAGGTAGATGCAATGAGAGGGGACTGGTGTGGAGCATAAACATCAGCACAGACGGATTGGGCCGAATGGCCTGTTTGTGTGCTGTATATTCCATGTAATATAATCCCCTGAACTGCAGCTCAGCTCTGTCTGCCTACCGATTGACCAGGCTCTTACTCTGGAAGCTGCGAATGAATTGCTGCCCTCAATAGCTGAAGGGACTCTTTACAGAAGAGCTCAGAGTGAAAGCAGCAAACTAGTGCTCCTGTCCCGAGAGACAATGTGGGAAATGTCAGTCAGAAACAGCGCCGAGTCCTAAACACAGTACGCCCCGCCGCTGGCTGTATCTTCAGATCTCCAGCGATTGCTGGTGTAATTCAGTGAGTGGCAGTCTGGGGCTGAATATTACATTCCTGGACTGGAAACACTGGGAGCTGCCTCTGGGCTGCGCTCAGTTGTTTCTGATTATTAATGAACTGAATAATTGAGGTAAGCGGATATTTCACCGCCCTCTTCACCTGCTCTCTGAACTTGGACTGGGTCACCCCATAAATAAATGTGTTTGTGCAGCAACTTAAATTCTGCAGCATAATTCCGACTTGTTCAAAGCTATATAAAGAGCCATTGTAATAAATGGGATTTGTTCCTGCAATGTTATAATATAAGAAATCTATAACAGTCAACAGCCACAGCAGTATGAAGCTGGCGGATAAGGTGAAGAGCAAAATCACAGACTTCCTTCTGCTTTCCATCTCTGGGTCTCTGCCATTCTCTCCCTTGCTCTCACCCCTCAGTCCCTTACGGACCCGATTGGCCACTAAAATGTGTCTGACAGTCAGAGCGTTGAGCAACAGAATTAAAGCGAATGGGAGAAATGGGGTAAAACCGTATTAAACCTGGTAAATCCCACCCATCCGGGCTCAGTTTAATAGTTTGGGATTGAGGCACAGAACCACGGCACATTGTCGATTATCCACCTGGGTTGAATTGTAAAGTAGAAGGGAACGTTTTTTAAACAGAGCAGAATGCCGGTTGTTGACAGAACCACAGACGCAGTTTTCCCGGTGCAATATTTAGTTTTCAGCTTCTGGCAACAAATGGCCACAAATCGATCAAAGGAGAAAGTGACGGTGAACCAGCCAGAACAGTCTGTGGCTGCAGCGGCCAGGACAAAGATAACACTGCACACAGGGGTGATGTCCAGAAATGGGAAATAAAACCATCTGATCCTCCTCAGTATGACCTCAGAGACAATGACCAGGAAATCCGTCGCTGCCATGCCCACCAGGTAGCGAGTGGTGCATGTGGAGAGCCCGCACTTTCCCCGGGACAGGATCACAATCGCCAGCAAATTCACTGTAAAATACAGAATGGAAAAGAAATTACTGACCAAACATTCTCCGTGTCTGAGCACAGACAGTAAGGTCTGGATATAAACACGCCAAAAACCGGCGGGTTGGTGTCGTGTCAGAGGTGAAATTTTGAAAATATCGCCCCGACACCAACCTTCCTCCAACCCGCCCGATTCCGAGTTTAAAGGAGACGGGACAGGGGCCGGGCAGCGAACCGCGCCTAGGAGCCGGGTTGGCAATTTAAATATTTTCATGAGGCGGGCAGCCTCTGACTTAAAAACAGAAAATGCTGTAAATACTCAGCAGGTCAGGCAGCATCTGTAGAGAGAGAAACAAAACTGACGTTTCAGGTCGATGACCCTTCGTCAGAAATGGAAAAAGCTGGAGATGGAACAGGTTTTTAAGCACGTGTAGGGGCAGGGGGAGGGGAGGAAAGAACAAAACGGAATGTCTGTGACAGGATGGAAGGCAGAAGAGATTAAAAGACAAAAGGGACATAGAAACATAGAAACATAGAAGATAGGAAGCAGGAGTAGGCCATTTGGCCACTCGAGCCTGCTCCACCATTCGATGAGATCATGGCTGATCATCCAAACTCAGTACCCTGTACGTGCCTTCTCCCCATATCCCTTGATACCTTTAGCTTTAAGAAATATATCTAACTCATTCTTGAACATATTTAATGACTTGGCCTCAACTACCTTCTGTGGTAGAGAATTCCACAGGTTCAGCACTATCTGGGTGAAGAAATTCTTCCTCATTTCTGTCCGAAATGGCTTACCCCTTATCCTTAGATTATGACCCCTGGTTCTGGACTCTCCGACCATCGGGAACATTCTTCCTGCATCTAGTTTGTCCAGACCGGTCAGAATTTTATATGTTTGGATGAGATCCACTCTCATTCTTCTATACTCCAGCGAGTATAAGCCCAATCGACCCAATCTCTCCTCGTATGTCATTCCTGCCATCCCAGGTATCAGCCTTGTGAATCTTCGCTGAACTCCTTCCATGACAAGAACATCCTTCCTCAGATAAGGCGACAAAAACTGCACACAGTACTCAAGGTGTGGTCTCACCAAGGCCCTGTACAACTGCAGCAGGACATCCCTGTTCCTATACTCAAACGATTTCACTATGAAGGCCAACATACCATTTGCCTTCTTCACCGCCTGCTGCATCTGCATGCTTACCTTCAGCGACTGGTGCACAAGGACACCCAGGTCTCGTTGCACTTCCCCTTCTCCCAATCTATTGCCATTCAGATAATAGTCTGCCTTTCTGTTTTTTACACCAAAGTGGATAACCTCGCATTTATCCACGTTTTATTGCATCTGCCACGCTTCTGCCCACTTACCCAACCTATCTAAATCCTCCTGGAGTTTCTCGGTATCCTCCTCGCAGCACAACTCCCACCCAGCTTTGTGTCATCTGCAAACTTGGAAATATTACATTTAGTTCCCTTATCTACATCATTACTGTATATTGTGAATAGCTGGGGTCCAAGGTCCGATCCCTGTGGTACCCCACTAGTCACTGCTTGCCACTCTGAAAAAGAACCATTAATTCCTACTCTCTGCTTCCTGTCCGCCAACCAGTCCTCTATACAAGTCAATACCTTGCCCCCAATCCTATGTGCCTTAAGTTTACACGCTAATTTCTTATGCGGGGCCTTATCGAAAGCCTTTTGAAAGTTCAAATACACCACATCTACTGCTTCTCCCTTATCTATTTCCCCTGTTACAGCCTCAAAATGTTCCAGTAGATTAGTCAAGCACGATTTACCTTTTGTAAAACCTCCAGGTGATGATAAGGGGGCCCTATCGTGGTTCTGGGAGGGAGGGGAAGGGGTGAGAGCAGAAGTGAGGGAAATAGAACAGACATGGTCAGGGGCCGTGTCAACCACGGTAGAGGGGAAACTTCGGTTGAGGAAAAGGAAAACATATCGGAAGCACGAGTATGAAAGGTGACATCATCAGAGCAGATGCAGCGGAGACGGAGAAACTGGGAGGATGGAATAGAGTTTACAGGAAGCGGGGTGGGAGGAAGTGTAGTCCAGGTAGCTGTGGGAGTCAGTGGGCTTGTCATGAATGTTTGTCAAGAGCCTATCCGCAGAGATGGAGACGGAGAAGTCGAGGAAGGGAAGGGAAGAGCGGGGATGGACCATCTGAAGGTGAGGGAAGGGTGGAAATTGGAAGAGAAGTGAATGAAATTTTCTAGTTCAGGGCGAGAGTAAGAAACAGCACCAATACAGTCACAAATGTACCGGAAAAAGAGGTGAGGGAGGGGACCTGAGTAGGACTGGAACAAAGAATGTTCCACATATCCGATGAAAGCCTCTGATTTAACTATTTTTCAGGTATAACTATGGCTCGCCGGGCTTCCTGGGCCTAGGGAATGCTTTCACCCACCCCCCACCAAACTCCACCCAGCGCCCGACGCCCCCATGCATATAACCGCCCAGTCTGGAATCTGGACACACCCCCGGGAACGATCAAACCCCCGGGTCCGTGATCGGACACGCCGGGTGATAGGAGCCGCCACCCCATATTTCTCCATGGGACCCACCTGGTCCTGCTCCGGAGTCCCCCATCCCCGTCTGACTTGAAGCCCGACTGTCAATCAGACTGACTTCCGGGGTGTGGAACCAGTCAAGGACAAAGGACGTACGCTGTGGAGTTAAGACACCCCAACGTCCGGGAATACCTGGACTTCCAGGTATCCTACTGATATTCCGCATTCACCCCGCATCCCCCGGCCATCGTAAATAACCCGCCTCTGTTAATATCTAGGCATAAGTATTTGAGCAAAAGCAAAATATTGAGACTGCTGTAAATCTGATAAAAAAGACAATGCTGAAAACACTCAGCAGATCAGGCAGCATCTGTGCAGAGAGAAACAGAGTTAACATTTCAGGTAGATGACCTTTCATCAGAACTGGAAGATATCAGAGATTAACAGTATTAAAGCAATGATAGAGTCACAGAAATGTGCGCTAGCATAAGGATAGAAAAAAGAGGAATGTCTGTGATTGGCTGGCGGGCAGGAGTGATTCAATGACAAAAGGAATGATGGTGCAAGGCGAATGGGACAATTAAAGAAACAGAATATGTGCCTGGAGGAGGTGTAAATGGTTACAGCAGAATAACAAGGGGGAGGGGTAGTAGGGCACATGTGGCAGTGAAAGTTGGGTAGACCCCAGGTGTTTGGACCAGCCCGTTGGCTGTGTACCGGGATCGCCACCCCATGCCCCAGCCCACACCTCCTCCACTCCCAGTGGCTCTGGTGGAGCCATCCTCCATTACCAGCACATGTCGTCCGAGAAAACCGGAGCGGAGGTGAAGATCTGAAGCTTTTAAACTTAGTGTTGTGTCCAGAAGGCAATAAAATGCCTAATCGAAAAATACGGTGCTGTTCCTCATTAAGCTTAAAAGGAGAACAGTGCAGAAGGCCGAGAACAGAGAGTTCAGAGTGGGAGTGGGATGTAGAATTAAAGTGGGAAGTGAGCTGAAGCTCAGAGTCACACTTGCGGACTGAACGGAGGCGTTCAGCAAAGCAATGACTCAATCTGCGTTTAGTCCACCCAATGTTCAGGAGACTGGATCGTGGGCAGCGAGTATGAAATACTAAATAGGAAGAAGGACAAACAAATTAGTCTTTCACGCGGATGGAATGTTTGGGGTCTTGGCTGGTGGGATGGAAAGAGGGGAAAGGCAGCTTTTGCATCTCCTGCGCTTGCATAGGAAGGTGCCGGGGAAGGGGAGCAGATGTTAGGGGTGACGGAAGAGTAAACCAGGGTGTTGCGAGGTCCGGTGGGACGGGAGGGCAGGGGAAGACATGTTTGTTGTTGGCCTTAGTTGGACATGACGGAAATGGCAGAGGATGATCCGTTGAATGTGAAGGCTGGTGCAGTGGAAGCTGA
>JASTWF010000172.1:555872-798968 GCA_030390025.1 Squalus acanthias | reverse complement strand
TAACCGGCTGCCATTACCTTTTAAGTTTATATTGAAGCCTTTTACACTGTTCTTGAATCGCTTTTTGCCCTAGTGTGATACTAACTCTTTTACTGAACCCTATTAATTCCGTGACCAATTCAGTGTTTGGGTCAGGAAGTGTCCCATCCAACCTGGTTCAGGGGAGTCTTCCTGATCTCCCTCATACGGGACTTCCCAATCTTCCCAAGGAGCCCACCTTAAAGTTATTTCTCCAGAACCACCGAAATGATGCTCTGAGAGGCTGTCCCTCGGTGGAGCACGGATTCCAAACTTCACCCATTTGAGGTCCTCTGCTTCCTCATGGAGGTCGCCTCTGACTTGGATCTATGTGTTGTTGAGGAACCTTGTCTCCCACCTTCAGCTTATAGCTGATCTGCATACAACCATGCCCCCCCCCCCTTGTCCAGAGAGACAGGCCTCGGCTTCCGTGATATTTTTTTCCTTATTTAATCTCCCTATAAGCTTTCTTTGTTCAGTACTTAGTGGAGGTCTTGCAATTGACGACCATTACAGATGTAAGGAAATATTAATTTGATCAGCATTCGCTTTACTTATAATTTTAAGTAATGTGTTTAACTCTATTCTGATTATTTCAAATTTGGTTTCTCTATGGAGGATGAGTTCTGGCTAGTATCAGTAATGGTGAGCATGAAACGAACAGATTGTCGTAAAGAACCATTTGGTTCAATAATGTTCTTTAGGGAAGTAAATTGGCTGTCCTTAACCAGTCTGGCCTGTATGTGACCACAGACATTGAGCAACTCTTCTTGAAAACTGATCGACTTGCTAGGCCATTTTAGAGTCAACCACAATCCGTGAATGAATTTTAAAAATTAGAATTTGTCTCACTCTCCTGAGCCGCATTAGCCATTTCATGTTGTGCAGTTGTCGATAACTGAGCATGTGTGAAACTCGTTCGAATGTCGTGAAATCAAGAAACGGCTGAGCACACTGGATACAGCAAAGGCTATGTGCCCGGACAACATCCCGGCTATCGTGCTGAAGACATGTGCTCCAGAACTAGCCGCTCCTCTAGCCAAGCTGCTCCAGTACAGCTACAACACTGGCATCTATCCCACAATGTGGAAAACTGCCCAGATATGTCCTGTCCACAAAAAACAGGACAAATCCAATCCGGCCAATTACCGCCCCATCAGTCTACACTCAATCATCAGCAAAGTGATGGAAGGTGTCATTGACAGTGCTATCAAGTGCACTTACTCACCAAAAACCTGCTCATTGATGCCCAGTTTGGGTTCCGCCAGAACCACTCAGCTCCCAACCTCATTACAGCCTTGGTCCAAATATGGACAAAGGAGCTGAATTCCAGAGGTGAGGTGAGAGTGACTGCCCTGGACATCAAGGCAGCATTTGACCAAGTGTGGCATCAAGGAGCCAAGCAACATTGAAGTCAATGGGAATCGGGGGGACAATGCTCCACTGACTGGAGTCATACCTAGCACAAAGGAAGATGGTTGTGGTGGTTGAAAGTCAATCATCACAGCCCCAGGACATCGCTGCAGGAGTTCCTCAGGGCAGTGGCCTAGGCCCAACCATCTTTAGCTGCTTCATCAATGACCTTCCCTCCAACATAAGGTCAGAAATTGGGATGTTTGCTGATGACTGCACATTGTTCAGCGCCATTCACAACCCCTCAGAAAATGAAGCAGTCCATGCCTGCATGAAACAAGACCTGGATGACGTTAGGGCTTGTGCTGATAAGTGGCAGGTAACATTAGCGCCACAGAAGTGCCAGGCAATGACTATCTCCAAGAAGCGAGAGTCTAACTACTTCCCCATGACATTCAACGGCATTACCATCGCAGAATCCCCCACCATCAACATCCTGGGTGTCACCATTGATCAAAAACCTACCGGGACCAGCCACATAAATACTGTGGCAACAAGAGCTAGGTATTCTGCGGCAAGCGTTTCACTTCCTGACTCCCCAAAGCCTTTCCACCATCTACAAGGCACAAGTATGGAGTGTGATGGAATACTCTCCACCTGCCTGAATGAGTTCAGCTCCAACAACACTCAAGAAGCTCGACACCATCCAGGACAAAGCAGCACGCTCAATGGGCACCCCATCCACCACCTCAAACATTCACTCCCTCCTCCACCGGCGTACCGTGGCTGCAGTGTGTACCATCTACAAAATGCATTGCAGCAACTCGCCGAGGCTTCTTCGTCAGCACTTCCCAAACCCACGACCTCTTCCACCTAGAAAGCAAGGGCAGAAGGCGCATGGGAACACTAACACCTCCAATTCCCCTCCAAGTCACACACTATCCTGACTTGGAAGTATATCGCCAATCCTTCATCGTCGCTCGGTCAAAATCCTGGAAATCCCTACCGAACAGCACTGAGGGAGTACCTTCACCACACGGACTGCAGCGGTTCAAGAAGGCGGCTCACCACCAGCTTGTTAAGGGCAACTAGGGATGGGCAATAAATGCTGGCCTTGTCAGCGACGCCCATATCCCATAAACGAATACAAAATATATATAACATACCAGATTTGACATCTCTGCCAAGCCATTCTCGGGCTTTCAGGTGACCTTAAGAAAAGATCTTGAAATGTCTGGAGATCTTTGCTCATCTCCCTCTGCATGCTCCCGATATCTCGGATAGTGGACCGGCTATCAAATTCAGTTTTCTTATTGTTCAGTATGGACAATTACACAAACATCTCCAAGCGAAAGCTTAACAATTTACTACACTCCCTGACTTTCACACTAATTTACATTAATATCAGATTGCACCCAGGTGTTTTATGCCAATTCATCTTAGAAAAATGATTTTAGAGATAATCAAATGTTGGTTGTGTAGTTTTTCTGTTTACCTCTTATTTCCTCACTTAGTTCCTATAATTTAATGTTATACAGTTTTCACCATTTCATTAATTCACCCCGGATGAACCTTACTGTCCAATTCAATATTATGATAATATCTTTGAAACATCGATCAAACGTTCTCACTTGGTCCAAGTTTTAACCCATTTTGTTTGTTAAATTTTATTTAACCGAAAATCTTCTTGGAACTTTTATTCCCCAAAATATGCCAGAGAGCAATTCAGTCTACAAGATGTGGGGTGTCAGTTACTTTTAACAAAAAAGTCTCCTCCCAAAAACTTCTTTCAGAATACATAGTTTGAACTCAACCCAATAGGTTAAAATCCTCAGTCCAATTTTGTCACCACGCTGCGACATTCGATGTCTGCAGATAAATTCTTGGAACTGCCGGATCTCCTGCTATGCCATCAACCTCTATACGGTCCGGGAAACCGTGGTCCCCTGTTTAACGGACAAAAGAAAGAGAGTCTCCATTGTGGCTCTGCTTAAGACCCCAAGGGGTTAACCTGATAATTCATAAGTTCCTTCTGTCATCGTGGGGACATATTTAAAACCAGCAATACAAAAGTGGTTCCTTGATGATTTAAGAAAGCGGCAGTCAGCAGAAAGGGTTAACTTCTTTGTAGTTTTTTAAGAAGGCGGAGCAAAACGTTGTCTGTCGTCATTACGTCACTTCACGTAAATTTAAGCAAACTTTCCCAAACAACCAAACGCCATCTTTTTATTTTTTACCTGCAAAAATCGTGATCAACATCACTATTAACTTTAAACATTGTGTGAACCAATTCTATTCCACTATAGAGTGTCTTTTGTATTTTTTCTCAATGTGAAAGGCTCATGTCCGGGATTAGCGACCGTCACACAATTTAAAATAACCAGCATTTCACTGTGGCCACAATGAAAGTCGGGCTTTCAACATTTAATAGGTTAGTTAAACCTCAATAGTTCCAATTTAATTCAGACCAATAGTTTATTGACTAAACACAATACAGTGCAGATAAAATAATATAAATCGCGTATGCTAACAGTGAATGACATCTTTCCTTTTCTTTCTTCAGGTGTCTTTCCAAATGACTGTAACAATATTGAATATAACTGAACAATAAGTTCGTTTTTTTTCCTGTGAAACACAACTTTTCACACTCTTACACAAAAGGGGAAAAGAGGGCGGAGCCGTAGTGGCACCAAAAACCTTCACACAAGCTGTTCACAGAGGCGGTACACTAAAACCTTGCAGATTTTAAAAATAGAAAAGGGACAGAATCTTTCCCTTTCTCCTTCTTTACTCCATCATAGATTACCTTATTATTTTTTCCTTAAAACAAATTTTCAATTTCTGATGTTTGCTACTTAATCTAATCTATAAAAGCAGTCAATTATAACCAAAACTTATTGGTTACCATTGTAATTCTTCTGAAAACTGGTCAATGTAATTAAGCTGCGAATTTCTCTCTATCTACACTATCCGTTCCCTTTAATATCTTGAAAACTTCCATCAAATAACAAACCGGCCCTTTCTTTAGAAATTCCAGGGAATACAAACGCAGTTTGTGTAATCTATCCTTGAATTCTGGTAAATCTCTGCACTCTCTCTAAGGACAACATATCCTTTTAAGGTATGGGAAACGGGAAATTAGAGACGCGTGCAATAAGAGCACAGCAGTTATCATGGGTGACTTTAATCTGCATATAGATTGGGCTCACCAAATTAGTAACAATACTGTGGAGGAGGAATTCCTGGAGTGTATACGGTATGGTTTCCTGGATCAATATGTCGATGAACCAACTAGAAATCAGGCCATCTTAGATTGGGTATTATGCAATGAGAATGGATTAATTAGCAATCTTGTTGTGCAAGGCCTCTTGGGGAGGAGCGATCATAATATGATAGAATTCTTCATTCAGATGGAGAGTGAAGTAGTTGACTCAGAGACTAGGGTCCTGAATTTAAATAAAGGAAACTACGATGGTATGAGGCGTGAGTTTGTTAGGATGGATTAGGGAGCGTTACTTAAAGGGTTGATGGTGGATAGGCAATGGGAAACATTTAAAGATCGCATGGATGAACTACAGAATTTGTTCATCCCTGTTTGGTAGAAAAATAAAAAAAGGTGACTCAACTCAACCGTGTCAAACAAGGGAAATTAGGGATAGCATAAGATCGAAGGAGAGGACATATAAATTGGCCAGAAAGAGTAGCAAACCTGAGGATTGGGAGCAGTTTAGGTTTCAGCAAAGGAGGTCAAAGGGATTAATTAAGAGGGGGGAAATAGAATATGAGAGTAAGATTGCAGGGAACATAAAAACTGACTGTAAAAGCTTCTATAGATATGTGAAGAGAAAAAGATTGGTGAAGTCAAGTGTAGGTACCTTGCAGTCAGAATCAGGGGAATTTATAATGGGGAACAAAGAAATGGCTGACGAATTAAATACATACTTTGGTTCTGTCTTCACAAAGGAGAACACAAATAAACTCCCAGAGATGTCGGGGAACATAGGGTCTCATGAGAGGGAGGAATTGAATGAAATCAGTATTTGTAGGGAAATGTGGTAGGGAAATTGACGGAATTGAAGGCCGATAAATCCCCAGGGCCTGATAATCTACATCCTAGGGTACTTAAGGAAGTGGCCCTAGAATTAATAGATGCATTGCAGGTCATCTTTCAAAATTATATAGACTCTGTAACAGTTCCCAATGATTGGAGGGTACCTAATGTAACCCCACTATTTAAAAAAGTGGTGGAGAAAAAACGGGGAATTATAGACCGGTAAGCCTGACATCGGTAGTGGGCAAAATGCTAGAGTCCATTATAAAAGATGTAATAGCAAAGCACTTGCAAAACAGTGACAGGATCGGACAAAGTCAACATGGATTTACAAAAGGGAAATCATGCCTGACGAACCTACTGGAATTTTTTGAGGATGTAACTGGTACAATAGATATGGGAGAAACAGTGGATGTGGTGTATTTGGATTTTCAGAAGGCTTTCAATAAGGTCCCGCATAAGCGATTAGCATGCAAAGCTAAAGCACATGGGATTGGGGGTAAGGTACTGATTTGGATAGAGAACTGGTTGGCATACAGGAAGCAAAGAGTTGGAAAAAACGGGTCTTTTTCCGAGTGGCAGGCAGTGACTAGTGGGGTACCAAAGGGATCGCTGCTAGGACCCCAGCTATTCACAATATATATTAATGATCTAGATGAGGGGACTAGATGTAATATCTCTAAGTTTGCAGAGGACACACAGCTGGGTGGGCGTGTGTGCTGTGAGGAGGATGCAGAGAAAGTCCAGTATTATTTGGACAGCTTGGGTGACTGGGCAGATGCATGGCAGATGCAGTATAATGCGGATAAATGCGAGGTTTTCCACTTTGGTGGCAAAAACAGGAAGACAGATTATTATCTGAACGTCAATAGATTGGGAAAAGGGGAAGTGCAACGAGATCTGGGAGTCTTTGTGCACCAGTCACTGAAGGTGAGCATGCAGGTGCAGCAGGCGGTTAAGAAGGCAAATGGTGTGTTGGCCTTCATAGCGAGCGGATTCGAGTACAGGAGCAAGGATGTCTTGCTGCAGTTGTACAGGGCCTTGGTGAGACCACGCCTTGAGTATTGTGTGCAGTTTTGGTCGCCTTATCTGCGGAAGGATGTTAATGCCATGGAGGGAGTGCAGCGAAGATTTACCAGACTGATACCTGGGATGCCACGAATGACGTATGAAGAGAGATTGGGTCGATTGTGCTTATATTCGTTAGAGTTTAGAAGAATGAGAGGGGATTTCATTGAAACTTATTAAATTCTAACAGGACTAGACAGACTAGATGCAGGAAGGATGTTCCCGATGGCGGGGGAGTCCAGAACCAGAGGTCACAGTCTAAGGATAAGGGGTAAGCCATTTAGGACTGAGATGAGGAGGAATGTCTTCACCCGGAGAGTGGTGAACCTGTGGAATTCTCTACCACAGAAGGCAGTTGAGGCCAATTCATTAAATATACTCAAGAATGAGATGGATATATTTCTTAAGACAAAGTGAATCAAGGGATATGGGGAGAAAGCAGGGACAGGGCACTGAATTTGGATGACAAGCCATGATCTCATTAAATGGCGGAGCAGGCTCGAGGGGCCGAATGGCCTACTCCTGCTCCTATCTTCTATGCTTCTATGCTTCTATGGGTTGACCAGGGCTTTGTACAGTTGTAGCCTAACTTCTACCCCTTGTATTATAGTCTTCTAGATATAAAGGCCAGCAATCCATTAGCCTTTTAGATTATTTCTGTTTTACTGATCTATGTGCATGGACCAGATCCCCAAGTCTCTTTGGTCCTCCACTGTTTCTAGCTTTTCACCATTTAGAAAGTACTATCCTCTTTTATCCTTTTATGTCCAAAGTGGATGACCTCATATTTGCAACAATCAGGAGTCTTTTAATGGTAGGTATTTGTAACTGTTCTGGAAGTTTGTTAAGAATATTGCAGGCTCGGTCTCCCCATCAGATCCCATTGTCTACTGTCCCAATTGAACCCTGACCTGTCTGCTGATAAGTGCTCTAATGATGGAGGCAGGAGGAACTTCAATTGTCAAAGTGATGTTAGGCATCTCTGTTTAAGGATAGTTACTGAAAATGAAAATGTATTGTTGAAAAATGAAGGTTGTTCTTGTGACTAAACAATGAGGAGCAACAATATTGATATTCTGGTCTCAATCAGTCTTCCAAATGGTGTAAAGTCGGTGTTCTGCTGAACCTTTGCAGGCCCTTATAAAGCAAATTTGGTGAGCACCGTCTTAGTTCCTGGACACATATTGTTCCAACTCATTGAGAACATGTCACCAGTTTGAATCAGTAACTCGTTGTTCACAGGTGATCTACCCTCACATTCCGGTGAGAATAACAAGGGGTTGGGAACAAGGTCTGAATGGAATGAAAGGCGAGGATGAACAGCCAGATCTCGGGATTTAAAGACTTAATTCCCTGACAGTACGGGTACAGAGAGTAAATCCATAATAAAAGCAGCAGGGATTTGAGTTTAACAGAGAGGGACATTGAGCGCAACAGCAACAAGTAATAATGCATTTTGGCAAGGCTTTGGTTCGGCCACAGTTAGAACACGAGCTGCAGCTTTGGCCGCCTCATTATAATTCAACCCAAAGAGAGGCGCTCCCCAGAATGCTGTCAACGTCCTGCGGAGTCTCTCCGTTCCACTCCAGGGACCGTAATGTCCTCACTGAGTTACACAGTGCGGCTCTACAAATAACGGGAACGGTAATGTAGTGGTGATGTCACTGGGCTAGTAATCTAGAGGCCTGGACTAATGATCCAGTAGACGTGAGTTCAAATCCCACCACGGCAGCTGGGGAATTTAAATTCAGTTAATTAAATGAATTTGGAATAAAAAGCTAGTATTAGTAATGATAACCATGAAACTATCGGATTGTCGTAAAACCCCATCTGGTTCATTAATTTCTTTTAGAGAAGGAAATCTGCCGTCCTTACCTGGTCTGGCCGATATGTGACTCCAGACCCACAGCAACGTGTTTGATTCTGAACTGCCCTCAGTTGTAACTAACCGCTACGAAACAAAATAATAAGCATGAAACTGGACGAACCACCCGGCATCGACCTCGGCACTGTAAACTCATGGCCCGACATATCCCTTACTCTATCATTAACATCAAGCCAGGGGACCAACCCTGGTGCAATAAGGAATGTAGAAGAGCATGACAGGAGCAACACCAGGCGTACCTAATAATGAGGTGCCAACCAGGGGAAGCTGCAACAAAGGACCACATGCATGCTGAAAAGCGGAGGCAACAGGCTATAGACAGGGCTAAGCGATCCCACAATCAACGGATCTGATCAAAGCTCTGCAGTCCTGCCACATCCAGTTGTGAATGGTGGTGGACTATTAAACAATGAATGGTAGATGAAGGCTCCATGAATATTCCCATCCTCAATAATGGTGGAGCCCAGCACATGAGTGCAAAAGACAAGGCTGAAGCGTTTGCAACCATCTTCAGCCAGAAGTGCCGAGTGGATGATCCATATCGGCCTCCTCCTGAGGTGCCCACCATCACAGAAGCCAGTGTTGAGCCAATTCGAATCACACCACGAGATATGAAGAAACGGTTCAGCTCACTGGATACAGCCAAGGCTGTTGACTCCGACAACATCCCGGCTATCGTGCTGAAGGCTTGTGCTCCAGAACTAGCCGCGCCTCTAGCCAAGCTGTTCCAATACAGCTAAAACACTGGCATCTATCCGACAATGTGGAAAACTGCCCAGGTATGTCCTGTCCACAAAAAGCAGGACAAATCCAATCCGGACAATTACCGCCTCATCAGTCTACTCTCAATCATCAGTAAAGTGATGGAAGGTGTCATCATAGCTAGCACAAAGGAAGATGGTTGTGGTGGTTGAAGGTCAATCATCACAACCCCAGAGCATTGTTGGCTGGAATTCCTCAGGGCAGTGTCCTCGGCCCAATCATCTTCAGCTGCTTCATTAATGATCTTCCCTCCAACATAAGTTCAGGAATGGGGATGTTTTCTGATGATTGCACAGTGTTCAGTGCCATTCACAACTCCTCAGATAATGAAGCAGTCCATGCCCGCATGCAACAAGACCTGGACGACGTGGAGGATTAGGCTGATAAGTGGCAGGTAACATTCGCGCCACAGAAGTGCCAGGCAATGACTACCTCCAACAAGCGAGAGTCTAACCACCACCCCTTGACATTCATACGAACATACGAATTAGGAGCAGGAGTAGGCCACTCGGCCCTTCGAGCCTGCTCCGCCATTCAGAAGGTCATGGCTGATCTGATTACTCCACATTCCTGCCTACACCCGATAAACTTTCACCCCCTTGTTTACCAAGAATCTATCTACCTCTGCCTTAAAAATATTCAAAAACTCTGCTTCCACCGCCCTCTGAGGAAGAGAGTTCCAAAGACTCACGATCCCCTGTGAGAAAAAAATTCTCCTCATCTCTGTCTTAAATGGGCGACCCCTTATTTTTAAACAGTGACCCCTAGTTCTATATGGTACCAATGACATAGATAAGACAAGGAAAGAGGTTCTGCTGAGGGAGTTTGACCAGCTAGGGGCCAAATTAAAAAGCAGAACCTCGAGGGTAATAATCTCTGGATTACTACCTGAGCCACGAGCAAATTTGGCTCGGGTAAATAAAATCAAAGAGTTGAATGCGTGGCTCAAAGACTGGTGTGGGAAAAATGAGGTTTGCTTCTTGGGACACTGGCACCAGTACTGGGACAGGAGAGAGCTGTTCCGTTGGGACGGACTTCACTTGGCCAGTGCTGGGACAAGTGTCTTGGCGAATCGAATAACTAGGGCTGTAGAGAGGGCTTTAAACTAATTAGTGGGGGGGGAGTTTTCAAGAGAGCAAAAAATAAAAATGACAACAGAGAGGGTCATAGACATAGGTAGCAGTAGGGGAATCACAAACCAGAGCATGGCAGGAAGGGACAGAGTGTGTGGAGTAAAAGGTAAAGTGGTAAAAAGTGAAAAAGCAGGAACTAAGTGCCACAAAGCATATTTGAAAGTTCTCTATCTGAATGCACGTAGCATTCGTGACAAAATAGACGAGTTAATGGCACAAATAACTACATATGGTTATGATATTGTGGCCATTACAGAAACATGGCTGCAGGGTGACAATGCCTGGGAATTAAACATACCAGGTTATTTAACGATCAGGAAGGACAGGCAGAAAGGAAGGGGAGCTGGGGTGGCTATGTTAATAAAGGAAGGAATCACTGTAATACAGAGTAATGATATCGGGTCAAAAAATCATGATAATGAAACAGTTTGGGTGGAGATAATGAATAATAAGGGGAAAAAAACACTAGTGGGCGTAGTCTATAGGCCTCTGAACAGTTGCAACTCTGTTGGACGGAGTATCAATCAGGAAATAGTTGAGGCATGTAATAAGGGAACATCTATAATTATGGGGGATTTTAACTATCATATTAATTGGACAAATCAAATGGGGCAGGGCTGCCTTGAGGATGAGTTCATTGAGTGTATTAGGGATGGGTTTCTTGAGCAGTATGTAACTGAACCGACCAGGGGGCAAGCAACCTTAGATCTGGTCCTGTGTAACGAGACAGGATTAATTAAAAATGTCCTAGTAAAGGATCCCCTTGGAATGAGTGACCATAACATGGTTGAATTCCATATTCAATTAGAGGGTGAGAAGGTTGGATCTCAAACAAGCGTGCTAAGCTTGAATAAAGGTGACTATGAAGGTATGCGAGCGGAATTGAGTAGAGTGGTTGGGAAAATAGATTAAAGGGTAAGACGACACATGATCAGTGGTGTACATTCAAGGAGTTATTTTACAACTTCCAAAAAATATATATTCCACTGAAAAGAAAAGGGTGTAAAAGAAAGGACAGTCATCCGTGGCTAAGTAAAGAAATTAAGGATAGTATTCGACTAAAAACAAGGGCATATAAGGTAGCGAAATCTAGTGGGAGGACAGAGGATTGGGAAAACTTTAAAAGACAGCAAAAAATAACAAAAACATTGATTAAGAAAGGGAAGATAGATTATGAAAGTAAATTAGCAAAAAATATAAAAACAGATAGTAAGAGTTTTTATAATTATATAAAAAGAAAAAGGGTGGCTAAAGTAAATGTTGGTCCCTTAGAGGATGAGACCGGGAAATTAATGGTGGGAAATATGGAGATGGCAAAAACACTGAATGAATATTTTGTATCAGTCTTTACAGTAGAGGACACTAAGAATATCCCAACACTGGACAAACAGGGGGCTATAGGGGGAGAGGAGCTAAACACGATCAAAATCACTAAGGAAGTGGTACTCGGTAAAATAATGGGACTCAAGGCGGATAAATCACCTGGACCTGATGGCTTACATCCTAGAGTCTTGAAGGAAGTGGCGGTGGGGATTGTAGATGCATTGGTAATAATTTTTCAAAACTCCCTGGATTCCGCTAAGGTCCCGGCAGACTGGAAAACTGCTAATGTAACACCCTTATTTAAAAAGGGCAGCAGACAGAAGGCTGGTAACTATAGACCGGTTAGCCTAACATCCGTGGTAGGTAAAATTTTGGAGTCCATTATTAAGGAAACAGTAACAGGACATTTGGATAATCATAATTTAATAGGACAAATTCAGCATGGTTTTACGAAGGGGAAGTCATGTTTGACAAATTTGCTCGAGTTCTTTGAGGAAGTAACATATAGAGTGGATAAAGGGGAACCAGTGGACGTAGTGTATTTAGACTTCCAAAAGGCATTTGACAAGGTGCCACACAAAAGATTATTGCTTAAGATAAAAAATCACGGGATTGGGGGTAATATTCTGGCATGGATAGAGGATTGGCTATCTAACAGAAAGCAAAGAGTTGGGATAAATGGTTCATTCTCAGACTGGCAATCAGTAACTAGTGATGTTCCACAGGGGTCAGTGCTGGGTCCCCAACTCTTTACAATCTATATTAACGATTTGGAGGAAGGGACCAAGTGTAACATATCAAAATTTGCAGATGATACTAAGATGGGAGGGAAAGTAGTGAGTGAGGAGGACATAAAAAACCTGCAAGGGGACATAGACAGGCTAAGTAAGTGGGCAGAGATTTGGCAGATGGAATACAACACTGGAAAGTGTGAGGTGATGCACTTTGGCAGGAAAAATCCTCGAGCAATTTATTATCTTAATGGCAAGAAACTGGAGAGTACTGAAGTGCAAAGGGATCTGGGGGTCCTGGTGCACGAAACTCAAAAGGTTAGTATGCAGGTGCAGCAAGTGATTAAGAAGGCAAATGGATTGTTGGCTTTCATTGCTAGGGGGATAGAATATAAAAATAGGGAGGTATTGCTTCAGTTGTACAAGGTATTGGTGAGACCGCACCTGGAATACAGCATACAGTTTTGGTGTCCTTACTTAAGGAAAGACATCCTTGCTCTCGAGGCAGTGCAAAAAAGGTTCACTCGGTTAATCCCGGGGATGAGGGGCTGGTCATATGAGGAGAGGTTGGGTAGATTGGGACTCTACTCATTGGAGTTCAGAAGAATGAGAGGCGATCTTATTGAAACATATAAGATTGTGAAGGGGTTGGATCGGGTGGATGCGGGGAGGATGTTCCCGATGACGGGTGAGACTAGAACTAGGGGGCATAGTCTTAGAATAAGGGGCTGCTCTTTCAAAACTGAGATGAGGAGGAACTACTTCACTCAGACGGTGGTATGTCCATGGAATATGCTGCCACAAAAAGCTGTAGAAGCTACATCATTAAATAAATTTAAAACAGAAATAGACAGTTTCCTAGAAGTAAAGGGCATTAAGGGTTACGGGGAGCGGGCAGGAATTTGGACATGAGTCTAGGTTCGGATCGGTCATGGCCCTGTGGGTAGTGGAGCGGGCCCAGGGACCGTGTAGCCTGATTCTGCTCCTATTTCGTGTGTGCAATTCTGTTAGATGCAGGAGATGGTTTTGTGATAGTAGATAGTAGATTGGCGGTTAGGATCAGATCAGCCATGATCTTATTGTTTGGCGGAGCAGGCTCGAGGAGCCGATTGGCCTACTCCTGCTCCTATTTCTTATGTTCTTATGTTCTTATATTCTCCCACAAGAGGAAACATCCTCTCCACATCCGCCCTGTCCAGACCCCTCAGGATCTTATATGTTTCAATCAAGTCACCTCTTACTCTTCTAAACTCCAGTGGATACAAGCCTAGCCTGTCCAACCTTTCCTCATACGACAACCC
Source organism: Squalus acanthias (assembly GCA_030390025.1). Lineage (NCBI taxonomy): Eukaryota > Metazoa > Chordata > Chondrichthyes > Squaliformes > Squalidae > Squalus > Squalus acanthias. The sequence goes on along the minus strand of JASTWF010000172.1, from coordinate 785,343 downwards.
GCCCATTCCAGGTAATAGTCTAGTAAACCTTCTCTGAACTGCTTCCAGCGCATTTACATCATTCCTTAAATAAGGAGACCAAAACTGTACACAGTACTCCAGATGTGGTCTCACCAATGCCCTGTATAACTGAAGCATAACCTCCCTACTTTTGTATTCAATTCTCCTTGCAATAAACGATAACATTTTATTAGTTTTCCTAATTACTTGCTGTACCTGCATAGTAACCTTTTGCGATTCATGCACTAGGACACCAGATCCCTCTGCATCTCAGAGCTCTGCAATCTCTCACCATTTAGATAATATGTTTATTTTTTATTCTTCCTGCCAAAATGGACAACTTCACATTTTCCTACATTATACTCCATTTGCCAGATCTTTGCCCACTCACTTAACCTATCTATATCCCTTTGTAGCCTCTTTATGGCCTCTTCACAATTTACTTTCCTACCTACCTTTGTGTCATCAGCAAATTTAGCAACCATACCTTCGGTCCCTTCAACCAAGTCATGTATATAAATTGTAAAAAATTGAGGCCCCAGCACTGATCCCTGTGGCACACCACTCGTTACATCTTGCCAATCCGAAAATGACTCATTTATGCCTACTCTCTGTTTCCTGTTAGCTAGCCAATCTTCTATCCATGCCAATATGTTACCCCCTACACCATGAGCTTTTATTTTCCGCAATAACCTTTGATGTGGCACCTTATCAAATGCCTTCTGGAAATCTAAATGCAGTACATCCAGCGGTTCCCCTTTATCCACAGCACACGTTACTTCCCCAAAGAACTCCAATAAATTGGTTAAACATGATTTCCCTTTCACAAAACCATGTTGAATCTGCCTGATTGCTTTTAACTTTTCGAAGTCCCCTGCTATAATGTCTTTAATAATAGCTTCTAACATCTTCCTTATGACAGATGTTAAGCTAACTGGCCTGTAGTTTCCTGCTTTCTGTCTCTCTCCCTTTTTGAATAAAGGAGTTACATTCGCTATTTTCCAATCTAATAGAACCTTCCCCGAATCTGGGGAATTTTGGAAAATTAAAACAAGCGCATCAACTATCTCACTAGCCACTTATTTTAAGACCCTAGGTTGAAGTCCATCAGGACCAAGGGAATTGTCAGGTCGCAGCTCCAACAATTTGCTCAGTACCACTTCCCTGATGATTATAATTTTCTAGTGTTCCTCCCTTCCTTCCACTTCCTGATTTACAGCTATTTCTGGAATGTTACTTGTATCCTCTATAGTGAAGACCGATGCAAAATACCTGTTCAATTCAACTGCCATCTCTTTATTTTCCATTATTAATCCCGCAGACTCACTTCTTATAGAACCAATGCTTACTTTGTTAATTCTTTTCTTTTTTAAATATCTATAGAAACTCTTACTATCTGTTTTCATATTTCCAGCTAGCTTTCTCTCGTACTCAAATTGTTCTCTCCTTATTAATCTTTCAGTCATTCTTTGCTGTTTTTTATACTCTATTCAATCTTCTGACCTGCCACCCATCTTTGCGCAATTATATGGTTTTTCTTTAAGTTTAATACCTTTAACTTTTTTAGTTATACACGGATGGTGGGTCCTCCCCTTGGAATGTTTCTTTCTTGTTGGAATGTATATATTCTGTGTATTTTGAAATATCCCCTTAAATGTCTGCCACTGCAACTCTATTGACCTATCCCTTAACCTAATTTGCTAGTTCACTTTAGCTCTGCTTTCATGCCCTCATAATTGCCCTTATTTAAGTTTAAAATACTAGTCTTGGACCCACACTTCTCTCTCTCAAACTGAATGTAAAATTCAATCATATTATGATCGCTGCTACCTAGGGGCGCCTTCACTATGAGGTCATTAATTATTCCTATCTCGTTGCACAATACCAGGTCTAGTATAGCCTGCTCTCTGGTTGGCTCCAGAATGTGCTGTTGTAAGAAACTATCACAAAAACATTCCATGAACTCCTTATCTAGGCTACCTTAGCCCATCTGATTTTACCAATCTATATGCAGATTAAAATCCCCCATGATTATTGCCGTACCCTCATTAATTAACAGAGCCACCCCTCGACATTTTCCCACCTTCCTGTCCTTCCTAAATGTCATATACCCTTCAATATTCAGGTCCCGATCTATGTCATCCTGCAGCCATGTTTCTGTAATGGCTATCAGATCATATTTATTTATTTCTATTTGCGCTATCAGTTCATCTGTTTTGTTTCGAATGCTACGTGTATTCAGATGCAGAGCCTTTAGTTTTGTCCTTTTATTATTTTTGTAACCTCTAGCCTTATCTGTTGATTTACTCTTAGATTTGTACTCTCTATCCCTTCCTGTCATGGTCTGTTTATATTTTCCCATATTAATACCTTTCTCTATTGCCTTGTCTCTAATCTTTGAATTACCAGATCGTCCCAAATTTGATCCCATGCCCCCAATATTTAGTTTAAAGCCCTTTCTACCGCCCTAGTTATACGACTCGCCAGAACACTGGTCCCAGCATGGTTCAGGTGAAGACCGTCCCAACGATACAGATCCCACTTTCCCCAATACTGATGCCAGTGCCCCAGGAATCGAAACCCATTTCTCCCACACCAGTCTTTGAGCCACGCATTCATCTCTCTAATTTTATTTACCCTATGCCAATTTGCTCGTGGCTCAGGTAATAATGCAGACATTATTATCCTCGAGGTTCTGCTTTTTAATTTAGCCCCTAGCTGATCATACTCTCTCAGCAGATCCTCTTTCCTAGTTCAACCTGTGTCGTTGGTACCGACATGGACCACGACCACTGGCTCCTCTCCCTCCCACTGCAAGTTCCTCTCCAGCCCAGAGCAAATGGCATTACCATCGCTGAATCCCCCACTGTCAACATCCTGGGGGTCACCATTGACCAGAAACTTAACTGGACAAGCCACATAAATACTGTGGCAACAAGAGAAGGTCAGAGGCTAGGTATTCTGCGGCGAGTGTCTCACCTCCTGACTCCCCAAAGCCTTTCTACCATCTACAAGACACAAGTCAAGAGTGTGATGGAATACTCTCCACTTGCCTGGATGAGTGCAGCTCCAACAACACTCAAGAAGCTCGAAACCATCCAGGACAAAGCAGCCCGCTTTATTGGCACCCCTTCCACCACCTTAAACATTCACTCCCTCCACCACCGGTGTACCGTGGCTGCAGTGTGTACCATGTACAAGATGCACAGCAGCAACTCACCAAGGCTTCTTCGGCAGCACCTCCCAAACCCGCGACCTCTTCCACCTAGAAGGAGAAGGACGGCAGGCGCATGGGAACAACACCACCTCCAAGTTCCCCTGCAAGTCACACACCATCCTGACGTAGAAGTATTTCGCCGATCCTTCATCGTCGCTGGATCAAAATCCTGGAACTCCCTACCGAACAGCACTGTGGGAGTACCTTCACCACACGGACTGCAGCGGATCAAGAAGGCGGCGCACCACCACCTTCCCAAGGGCAATTAGAGATGGGCAATAAATGCTGGCCTTGCTGGCGTAGGCCACATTCCATAAACGAGTAAAAAAAAAGAGATCTCAGAGGCCGGTTGGCCAAGGGAGCAGCGTGTTCTGCAACCACTCGTGGTGCTTGAGTCGGCCAGTCTGGTGAGTCATTGTGAACCCTTGTTAAACTATTTATCCTTTAACAGTTAAATCGAGATTTCTTTCGTCAAGGAAACAGTTTAACATTTGTCAGTATTGTGTTTTCCTGGAGTTCCTATTATGAGTTTCAGACACTTCAGTGCCAAGAGGACCAGGTGTTTAAAGGTCATTGATTTCCCTCTTTCCATGTAACAGTTAGTTAAAGGTACAGAGATTGATTTCCCCTCATTATGTATCTGTTTGTGATATTTAGAGGGACAATTTCTCACCTTTCTGTATCTTTAGGAGTTAGAGTAACGTCCTTCCTGTCAGTAGTGAGTCACATTCTGTACTGAGGGAGACGGCTGGTGACTTCAGCCTTTAAAATTCACATCCTCTTGTTCAAATCCTTCCATGGCCTCGCCCCTCGCTATCTCTTTGACCTCCTCCAGTCCTACAACCCTCTTAATAAGGATAAACTGTTTCCAGTGTCAGGAGCGTCGGTAACCAGAGGACACAGTTTTAAGGTAATTAGCGAAAGAACTGGAGGCGACATGAGGGGAAAAAATTACACAGCAAGTTTTCATGATCTTGAATGCACTGCTTGAAACGGTGTGGAAGCAGATTCAATAGTAACTTTACACAGGGAATTGGGTAAATACTTGAATTGGGAAAACAATTGCAGGCCTAATCCTATGGGGAAAGAGCAGGGGATTGGCACTAATTTGAAAGTCTCCTTCAAAGAGCCGGCACAGACACCATGGGCCGAATGGCCTCCTTCTAAGAACATAAGAACATAAGAAATAAGAGCAGGAGTAGGCCATACCGCGCCTCGAGCCTGCTCCGCCATTCAATAAGATCATGGCTGATCATCGACCTCAACTCCACCTACCCGCACGATCTCCATATCCCTTGATCCACCGAGAGTCCAGAAATCTATCGATCTCAGCCTTGACTATACTCAAAGACTCAGCATTCACAGCCCTCTGGGGCAGAGAATTCCAAAGATTCACAACCCTCTGAGTGAAGAAATTCCTCCTCATCTCAGTCTTAAATGGCCTACCCCTTATCCTGAGACTATGCCCCCTAGTTCTAGACACTCCCGCCAGGGGAAACAACCTCTCAGCATCTACCCTGTCAATCCCCTTCAGAATATTGTATGTCTCAATGAGATCACCTCTCATTCTTCTAAACTGCAGAGAGTCTAGGCCCATTCTACACAATCTCTCATCATGCGACAGCCCACTCATCCCAGGAATCAATCTAGTGAACGTTTGTTGCACCGCCTCCAAGGCAAGTATATCCTTCCTTAGATAAGGACACCAAAACTGTGCACAGTACTCCAGGTGTGGTCTCACCAAGGCTCTGTAGAATTGTAGCAAGACTTCCTTACTCTTATACTCCCACTCCCTTGCAATAAAGTCCAACATGCCATTTGCCTTCCTTATTGCTTGTTGTACCTGCATGCTAGCTTTCTGTGTTTCTTGCGCGAGGACACCTAAATCTCTCTGAACAGCAACACTTGAAAGTTTCCCGCCATTTAAAAAATATTCTGTTTTTCTATTCTTCCTACCAAAGTGAATAACCTCACATTTCCTTACAATATACTCCATCTGCCACCTTACTGCTCACTCACTTAGCCTATCTATATCCCTTTGCAGACACTTTGTGTTCTCCTCACAGCTCACTGTCCCACCGAGCTTTGTATCATCAGCAAACCTGGATTTATTACACTCGATCCCTTCATCTAGCTCATTAATATAGATTGTAAATAGCTCAGGCCCCAACACTGATCCTTGCGGTACCCCACTAGTTACAGCCTGCCAAACTGAAAAAGATCCGTTTATGCGTACTCTCTTTTATCTGTCCGTTAACCAATCTTCTATCAATGCTACTATATTACCCCCAACCCCATGAGACCTAATCTTGTGCAATAACCTTTTATGTGGCACCCTATCGAAAGCCTTTTGGAAATCCAAGTATGCTGCATCCACTAGTTCCCCTTTGTCTACCCTGCTAGTTACATTCTCAAAAAGCTCTAATAAATTTGTCAAACACGATTTCCCTTTCATAATCATTCTATGATTCTATGAACTCACAGGCACCATGGGCCGAATGACCTCCTTCTGTGCTGTATCATTCTAGGATTCTATTATCTCTGCACTCTCCCAACTCTGACCTCTAGTGTAAGCCCCACTCCCTTCGCTCCACCATTGGCGGCCATACCTTCAGTTGCCGAGGCCCTAATATCTTTGACCGAGCTTTTGGTCACCACTTCCAATGTCTCCTTGGCTCGGTGTCAATATTTGACTGATTACGCTCTTGTGAAGCGCTTGTGACGTTTTACTACGTTAAAGTCTTTATGTAAATGGTTGTTGTTGCTGCTGTGCTACCATTGGCTCAGCTTTACCAGACAGAAACAGCAAGGGACGGCGGCTGTGCTGCTCCTCATGATCGAAATGCTGGCAGATCGCTGCATAGGCTCACAGGTCAGAATTACCACGTGGCAAGATACTGGAGGGCAAACAGTGACTGGGGCCGATCACCACCATCACACAGCACCTTCAGTATAGGCTCACAGCTCAGAATTACCGCTTGGCAAGGTAATCGAGGGCAAACAGTGACTGGGGCCGAACCCCACCATCACACAGCACCTTCAGTATAGGCTCACAGCTCAGAATTTCCATTCGGCAAGATACTGGATGGCAAAAAGTGACTGGGGCCAAACTCCACCATCACACAGCACCTTCAGTATAGGCTCACAGCTCAGAATTACCACTCGGCAAGATACTGGATGGAAAACAGTGACTGGGACCGAACTCCACCATCACACAGCACCTTCAGTATAGGCTCACAACTCACAATTACCACGTGGCAAGATACTGGATGGCAAACAGTGACTGGGGCCAAACCCACCATCACACAGCACCTTCAGTGTAGGCTCACAGCTCAGAATTACCACGTGGCAAGATACTGGATGGCAAAGAGTGACTGGGGCCAAACCCCACCATCACACAGCACCTTCAGTATAGGCTCACAGCTCAGAATTACCACGTGGCAAGATACTGGATGGCAAAGAGTGACTGGGGCCAAACCCCACCATCACACAGGACCTTCAGTATAGGCTCACAGCTCAGAATTACCACTTGGCCAGGTACCGGAGGGCACACAGTGACTGCGGCCGAAATCCACCATCACACAGCACCTTCAGTATAGGCTCACAGCTCAGAATTACCATTCGGCAAGATACTGGATGGCAAAGAGTGACAGGGCCGAACCCCACCATCACACAGCGCCTTCAGTATAGCCTCACAGCTCAGAATTACCACGTGGCAAGGTACTGGAGGGCAAACAGTGACTGGGACCGAACTCCACCATCACACAGCACCTTTAGTATAGGCTCACAGCTCAGAATTACCACTCGGCAAGGTACTGGAGGGCAAAGAGTGACTGGGGCCAAACCCCACCATCACACAGTACCTTCAGTATAGGCTCACAGCTCAGAATTACCACTCGGCAAGGTACTGGAGGGCAAACAGTGACTGGGCTGAATCCCACCATCACGCAGCACATGAGCTGGTACAATTATACAACAGACATTTCCTCTCCAGATGAAGAAGGACCTGCAGGCGCTCTTTTCAACCGTGTCCCACAGGCTCGTTCTTTTGGCCTGCAGTAGCGTGCTTCGCCGCCTGCGCACAGGCCTGAGCCACTAAGAATGTGAACGGCTGCCCAATGCTGATACTGTGCGGGGAGTCGCGGGGAATGGACATGCGCTGATAAAGAGCGGCTGAGCACTGAACCTGCTACAGGCCTGACCCTCGGGGAGGGAAGTGAGAGAGGGAGAGGGAGACTGGGAGTGAGATAGAGAGAGTGAGAGAGAGAGCGACTGGGGAGAGAGAGAGAAACTGGGGAGAGAGAGAGTAGAGGAGACAGAGAGACTGGGAGAGTGAGAGTTGGGGAAGAGAGAGAGAGAGAGAGACTGGGGAGAGAGAGAGAGAGAGAGAGAGTGGGGAGAGAGAGAGTGGGGAGGGAGAGAGACTGATGAGAGAGGGCGAGAGAGACTGGGTGAGAGAGAGATAGTGCAGAGAGAGAGAGACTGGGGTGTGAGAGAGACGGGGAGAGAGACAGATAGTGGGGAGAAAGGCAGACTGGAAGAGAGAGAGACAGGGAGTGAGACGGGGCGAGAGACAGTGAGGAGAGGAGGGTGCAAGACTGGGGGTAGAGAGAGAGACTGGGGGTGAGAGAAAGAGAAACTGGGGTGAGGGACAGAGATTAGAGGAGAGAGAGAGACTGGGGAGAGAGAGAAAGAGACTGGGGAGAGAGAGAGAGAGACTGGAGAGAGTGAGTGGGGAGAGAGAGAAAGACTGGGAGAGATGTGTGGGGGAAGAGGGTGAGAGAGACTGGGGAGAGAGAGAGTGGGGAGAGAGAGAGACTGGGGAGAGAGAAGGTGAGAGAGAGACTGAGAGAGAGAGAGAGACGGGGCGGGAGAGAATGGGAGAGAGGGACTGTGAAAAAGAGAGACTGGGGAGAGAGAGAGACTGGGAGAGAGAGATTGTTGAGGGAGAGAGAGGTAGGTGTTAGAGAGAGACTGGGGAGGGAGAGACTGGGAGAGAGGGAGAGAGATAGAGACTCGAGAGAGAGAGAGACTGCGAGAGCGAGAGAGAGGGTGAGAGAGACAAATTGGGGAGAGAGACTGCAGAGAGAGACTGCGAGAGAGAGAGAGACTGGGAGAGGGAGAGTGGGATAGAGAGAGAGACTGGGGAGAGGGAGACTGAGAGAGAGAGAGAGATAGTGGGGGAGAGAGAGAGACTGGGAGAAAGAGATACAGGAGGGAGAGAGAGAGTGGGGCAGAAAGCGACAGACTGGTGAGAGAGAGACGGGGAGAGAGAGACGGGGAGAGAGAGAGGGAGAGACTGGGAGAGAGAGACGAGGGGAGAGACTGGGGAGCGAGACAGAGATTAGAAGAGAGAGCGGGAGAGAGATAGAGAGAGACTGGGGAGAGAGAGACTAGGAGAGAGAGAGGGGGAGAGAGAGAGACTGGTGAGAGAGGGAGACTGGGAGAGAGATGGGAGAGAGAGAGAGGGGAGAGAGAGCAGGGAGAGAGACTGGGAAAGAGAGAGACTGGGGTGAGAGAGATAGAGGGGGTGAGAAAGAGAATGGTGAGAGAGAGAGTGACGTGGAGAGTGAAAGAGAGAGAGAGACTCGTGAGAGAGAGAGTCTGGGGAGCGAGAGAGAGACTGGAAGAGAGAGAGAGACTGGGGAGCGAGAGAGAAACTGGAATAGAGAGAGGGGGAGAGAGAGAGAGACTGGGGAGAGATAGACGGGGAGAGACAGAGGGGGAGAGATAGAGTGTGGGGGAGAGAGATAGCCGAAGAGAGAGAAAGACAGAGAGAGAATAGAGAGAGAGAGGAACTGGGGAGCGAGAGAGACTGGGATCAGAGAGAGACTGGTTGTGAGAGAGTGACTGGGAGAAAGAGAGTGGGGAGGGAGAGACAGGGAGCGGGAGTGAGTCTGGGGAGCGAGAGCGAGAGCTGGGGAGAACAGAGACTGGGGAGAGAGAGACACTGGGAAGCGAGAGAGACTGGGGTGAGAGAGAGACTGGTTGTGAGAGAGAGACTGGGAGAAAGAGAGTGGGGAGGGAGAGACGGGGAGAGGGAGAGAGTCTGGGGAGCGAGAGCGAGAGATGGGGAGAACAGAGACTGGGGAGAGAGAGACACTGGGAAGCGAGAGAGACTTGGGTGAGAGAGAGACTGGGGGTGAGAGAGAGATTGGGGTGAGAGAGAGAGGGAAGAGAGAGAGAGAGAGACTGGGGTGAGAGAGACGGGGAGGGGGAGAGGGACTGGGGAAAGAGAGAATGGGTAGGGAGAGATAGACTGTGGAGAGAGAGACGGGGAGACGGAGAGAGACTGGGGAGCGAGAGACTGGGGGAGAGAGAGAGAGGGGGAGAGACAAAGATTGGGGAGAGAGAGACTGAGAGAGAGAAAGAGAGAGAGAATAGGGAGAGAGAAAGACTGGGGAGCGAGAGAGACTGGGGAGATAGAGAGACTGGGGGTGAGAGAGTGACTGGGGAGAGAGAGAGTGGGAAGAGAGAGAGAGAGACTGGGGAGAGAGAGACCGGGAGAGGGAGAGAGACTGGGGAGCGAGAGAGACGGGGAGAGAGACTGGGGGGATAGAGAAATGGGGGGAGACAGTGGGGGAGAGAGAGAGTGGGGGAGAGAGAGAGTCTTGTGAGAGAGAGAATCTGGGGAGAGACAGAGAGACGGGTGGAGATGGAGAGAGACCGAGAGAGAGACTGGGGAGAGAGAGAGAGACTGGGGAGAGAGAGATATTGAGAGTGAGACAGAGAGACTAGGGGAGAGTGAGAGACAAGGGAGGGAGAGACTGGGGGTGTGAGAGAGACTGGGGAGAGAGGGAGAGACTAGGGAAGAGTGAGAGACTAGGGAGAGAGAGAGAGACTGGGAGAGGGTGAGACTGTAGGATGGAGAGAGAGACAGGGGAGAGAGAGAGAGAATGGGGAGAGAGAGAGACAATGACAGAGGGAGGTCACGAGAGAGAGAGACAGAGACAGAGTCGGAGGGTGAGAGAGAGAGAGGCAGGGACAGAGGGGGAGAAAGAGAGAGAGGAACAGACAGAGAGAGAGAGGGACAGAGGGAGATAGAGAGATAGACAGAGAGACAGACAGAGAGAGTTAGGGAGAGAGAGACAGAGACATAGGGAGATAGAGAGAGAGACAGGGACAGAGGGAGATAGAGAGAGAGAGACAGACAGACAGAGAGAGACAGAGAGCGAGGGAGATAGAGAGAGAGAAAGGGACAGAGGAGATAGAGAGAGAGAGAGACAGGGACAGATGGAGAGAGAGAGAGCAAGACAGACAGGGACAGAGGGAGATAGAGAGAGGGACAGGGACAGAGGGCGAGAGAGACAGAGAGAGAGAGAGAGAGAGAGAGAAAGACAGAGACAGAGGGAGATTGAGAGAGAGACAGGGACAGAGGGAGATTGAGAGTGAGAGACAGGGACAGAGGGAGATAGAGAGACAGGGACAGAGGGAGAGGGAGAGAGACAGCGAGGGAGATAGAGAGAGAGAGACAGACACAGAGGGAGAGAGAGAGAGACAGAGAGAGAGAGAGAGACTGGGACAGAGGGAGATTGAGAGAGAGAGACAGGGATAGAGGGAGATAGAGAGACAGGGACAGAGAGAGACAGAGAGACAGGGACAGAGGGAGAGAGAGAGAGAGAGACAGCGAGGGAGATAGAGAGAGAGACAGAGACAGAGGGAGAGAGAGAGAGAGACAGAGAGAGAGAGAGAGAGAGACTGGGACAGAGGGAGATTGAGAGAGAGAGACAGGGATAGAGGGCGATAGAGAGTGAAACAGAGGGAGGGACAGGGAGAGGGGCACACAGCGAGAGAGAGAGGGGTGAGGATCCAGGTGCATGTGTTCCACTCGCGGGGACTGAGCCGGGTCTCACAACAACACAGGTGGAGCTGCAGCAGATGTATAAGGGCCGCTGGAAGGAGGCGAAAGCAAACAAGTTTTAGGCCCTCGGTGAATTTTTTTTAAATCGGAAAATTACTTAAATCCGCAAAAAATACGGGAAAGTGATGTTGAATGGCCCGCGGTACGTTCCAGTCAAATTTTGCCAGGTATTGTCCCCTTTTTGAAAGAGTTTCTTAGGGTTATTTTATAATGTTATGGGGAGAGGGGGAAAAGATTGTCCCCCGTTTGTTCCTCCGAGTCTGTGAGAAACGGAGGGAACGGCAGCAGAAATAAAGGGAACAACTTCTCCAGAACTGATCCCAACTCATCGCCAAGGCTGAGGACAGAAAACCTCACCGCCTTCATTGGAAGTTTAATCACTTTATTCACTTTCTGATTTGAGCTCCGTTTGGAGTCAGAGTTTATTTTATTTTATTGTTGCATGTTTAACGACAGCATTGAAGAGGGAAAGAGAAACTGGGAGCAACTTCTTCTGTCAAAGCTGCAATGAGACTAGAAAGAATTTAAAGATTTTTAATGAACTTTTCACGAAAAATTAATGTTAAAAACACTTTTTTCACCCTAATTTTCTGGTATGATTTTGGAAGAAACAAGGATAAATCAATGTTACCTTCGTCTAAACAAGTTTCAAGTGGGTCTTGAAGTCCGAACGCTTTTAAGGAGGCTCTGAAATGCTTAAAACATTTTATAATTGAAATTTCTCAATATTTGATTTTGAACGATCGACTGAAGTGAGTAGCTTCACACAAACATGCAACCATGCTGTTGAGGAGGGGAAGGCAGGGGAGAATTTGGGGGAGTTACATACTACTTTTTATTGACTTTTTAAAAATATCATTAAGACGTTTAGAAAGAGAACCAAAAAAGGAGAAAAACACAAACCATTTTATTTTATATAATATAAAAACAGAAAATGCTGGAAATACTCAGCAGGTCAGTCAGCATCTGTGGAGAGAGAGAGAGAAACAGCTTTAACGTTTCAGGTCTGTGACCTTTCGTCAGAACTGGAAAATATTAGAGTTGTAACAGATTTTAACCAGGTGCAGAGGCAGGGAAAGGCGGGAGGGGAGGAAGGAACACAAGGGATGGTCTGTGATATGGTGGATGGCAGGAGTGGTTAAATCCTGCATCTGCACCTGGTTAACATCTCTAACTTTTTCCAGTTCGGACGAAAGGTCACAGACCTGAAACGTTAACTCTGTTTCTCTCTCTCTCCACAGATGCTGCCTGACCTGCTGAGTATTTCCAGCATTTTCTGTTTATATTTCAGATTCCAGCATCCGCTGTATTTTGCTATTGTGAACGATTTCATTTTGTCTGTCGTTCTATAGTCTGAACAAGTCCCAGGAATAATGTAAATAATGTAAATATAGATTTCCTCTTCAATGTTTAGTGGAGTGTTAATAGAAACAAGAACTCTGTACTGATGTATGAAAAATGCAGGAAGCTACTTTAGAAGAAACCATTAGTTGTTTATTGAGAAAGACACACAAAAAAGTCTGATTAAACTGATAATGTACAATTTCTATTTGGTATAAATGTTTGAATTAGGAGATTAAAAATTGAGAGCAAAATGAAGTTTATTTCCTGCTATTTAATTGGGAAGTACCTAAAATAATTCAACACTTTTCGTGATAAGAGCAGGGATTAATATTGTGGAGAATGTTGGAGAGAAAAAACATTGGAAGCAAAATTTGTAAATTAACATCTTTACATCAACATATGAGTAAACATTTCCAAGTCAGGCTGATTGGTTCTCTTGTCCAGGAAGAATGATGTATATTTATTTGTGTTAAATCATAGCTTTTCCAGCTTTTTGATTTAATTCAGTGACGCAAATTGTGTATGTGTTTTTCTGCACTTGTGAATAAGTGCTGCATTTCTGACATGTTACATGGGCGGTGTGCTAGTTCAACCAGACCACGTTTATTAATGGAAGTGATTGAAGTTGGAAATACGGATACCCGTTTTTGTTCAATTCTTTTTAATACTGTGACCTAAAGAACTACAACACTTTATATTTGTTGGTTGTCTGGTTGCATTGTTATTAATATTCTGATTACAAATCTGGACGGACAGCACGTCAGCGCCATAGGAAAGCCGCTGCTCCTGCTGCTTGTGCAGCCATTGCTATAGTGACATGAGGGATGGGCTAATACGTTGAAAACGTTAAAATTAATACAAATTGCACGAATAGATCTGCCTCATTCAGCTCACCTTGGGCTTTTGGATTGTTTGTCGATGTGTAACTGAGTGACGTTTCTGAAGTGTTTATTTATTATTCTGCAGTTCTTTTATATCCCAGTCATTTCTGACAAGGATTTATTTAAATAGAGTTTGTACATGACGAACTAAAAGCTTTTAATTAATTCTACCGTAAACAAACTTGCGGAATGGGCATGAAAATGACAAATGAATTTCAATATGGGTAAGTGTGAGGTGGTGCATTTTGGTGGCAGGAATAAGGAGTCCAGCTACTCGTTAGAAAATAAGAGTCTGACGGGGAAAAATTCGGTTGATTAGCGCCTCTCGTTAACGCCACCGAAGGGCGCTAACAGGGCCCTAGCAACTTAGTGTCCAAGCGCAGCGATTTTAGCGCCACTCGCTAAATTGACCTGTCGTTTTGCGGTGGTGCTAAACACTACCGCCACGGTCACCTGTGCCCGCAGACTGTGAAGTCATGCGAGCAGGCAACGCCCCGGCAGCACCCCGGGCCGGAAATTGATTCTCGCCCCCTGCCTTACCGCTTGCCGCTAGGAACAACAGGTAGAGTGGAACGTTTTGAAGTTGGGAAGAAGCTGCGGGAGCGCTATTTTTAGGCGTGCGCTTCCTGCTTTATCTTGTCGGCACAATTTTGGGCATAAACAGGTTGAGAAGGAGACAGACGTCTGTAGAGATTTAACGCTGTCCGAAGGAGTTTGGGTCCTGAGCAACACTTTTCAGGTTCCTATTTCTCTGAGCTTCGTACTTACCACATTTAGAAGGTTTTCAATGGGAATGCACTAACTCGGGATGTCATCTTCCAGCTACACCTTCGGAGGCAGCAGAGCCGCAGAGAGAGAGTGGCAAACGTGGCCAGAGGGAGGAGAGCCAACAGGCCTCTTCACAGGAGACCTTACCCTCCCAGGGTATTCCGGGAGCAATTCTCCTCCTATATCCATTTGTCTGAGGAGCAGTGTTTCAGAATGCTGAGCTTCAGCAAGGAGGTGGTCACTGAGCTCTGCCAACTCCTGCAACCAGATCTGCAGCCCCAGCTCAGGACCAGGACGTCTCTGTCGGTGGCAGTGAAGGTGACGGTGGCTCTGAATTTCTATGCCAGCGGCTCCTTCCAGGCTTCAACTCGGGACATAGCGAATATCTTCCAGATCGCTGTCCATTACTGCATCCGGGAGGTCACAAATGCACTCTACATAAGGAGAAGGGAGTACATCTCTTTCCCCCTGACCCGGGACAAACAGCGCGGACGTGCATGTGGCTTTGCTAGGCTAGCGGGCTTCCCCATGGTTCAGGGCGCCATTGACTGCACCCATGTGGCATTGCGGGTATCTCATGAGAATGCAGAGGTGATCCGAAACCTGAAGGGCTTTCACTCACTGAAAGTCCAGCTGGTGTGCGACCACAGACAGCGCTTCCTCGCCCTCAATGCCCGCTATCCTGGCAGCAGCCATGATACTTTTATCCTGCGCCAGACTGGTGTCGCAGACCTTTTCCAACCACTGCATCAACCTTGTGTCTGGCTCCTCGGGGACACGGGTTATCTACACTGCACTTGGCTGATGTCACCGCTCCGTTCTCCCAACACTCCTGCTGAGCTCCAATACAATCCAGAATGCTCCCAGCATTCTGAGCCATAGCGCCATCAGGAACCTCATTGAGCAGACGGTCGGCGTCCTGAAGCAATACTTCCGGTGTCTTGATCACTCTGGAGGAGCCTTGCAGTACTCTCCCGAGCGAGTCTCGCTTTTCATTGTTGTGTGCTGCATGCTTCACAACCTTGCAATTATGAGGACCCAGCCATTGCCACTAGGGATTGGTGCACGACCTCAGGAGGAGGAAGAGGGAGAGGAGGAGGAGGCGGAGGTGGAGGATGAAGAGGAGGATCAGCAGCAATAACATGGGAGGGAGGCGCTCAATGTTCCCTCTGAAAGGGCCGTCCTTGAACGCCTGGTAAGACACCACTTCAGCAATCTCAATGATGTTTGCAGGCCGATGTGCAACGCTGCAATGAGCAGGGTGTGGCTGTGCAGCAAGATGGACCCTCCCCTTTAAGAACTGGATAGTGCCAGTCTGTCTGAGTTCCAGGGTAATTAACATCGCCTGAGCTTCAGTAGCGTTCTGAGGTAGCGCCTCGCTCCCCGATCCCTCACGACGTTAGCGCCCTAAGAGAGGTGTGCAGCGCTTGATTTAGCGCTCAAACCACCTCCAGGGTTGATGGAGACGAATTCTGCGGAAGAAATGGTCGCACTCAAAGCAGTTTGTGGCCCGTTCAGTACAAAAAATTCGAGGGAACATTGGTGGGGAGGAGCTGAGGATATTAGGTGGGGTGGGATGGAGCTGAGGATATTAGGTGGAGTGGGGAGGAGCTGAGGATATTAGGTGGGGTGGGGAGGAGCTGAGGATATTAGGTGGGGTGGGAGGAGCTGAGGATATTAGGTGGGGTGGGGAGGAGCTGAGGATATTAGGTGGGGTGGGGAGGAGCTGAGGATATTAGGTGGGGTGGGGAGGAGCAGAGGATATTTGGTGGGGTGGGGACGAGCTGAGGATATTAGGTGGGTTCAGGAGGAGCTGAGGATATTTGATGGGGTGGGGAGGAGCTGAGGATATTAGGTCGGGTGGGGAGGAGTTTAGGATGTTCGATGCATAAATAGATTTCGAAAGTCACAAAGTGAGGCTGAAGCATACAGGAGAGCAGTTCTGTTATTTGAAATAAATAATATCTTCACCAACTTCTTCGAAAAGCAGTGGTACAAAGTGAAAAGCCAGGAGTTTACTCTGCAATAATTCCTCAGATTTTCTGATAAATTTCCAAAACCACACACAGTTTTAGATGGCTGCCTTTATTAACTATTATTGTTTTTTATTCAATACACTGATGCTTTGCTTCAAATATTGAAAAGACATTTCTCTACATGACATCTCACAATAGACATTAGAAAACATACAGACTGCGCAGTTAAGTGACAAGCGATCTTTAACATAGATGAATGCGAGGTGATGCACTTTGGTAGTAAAATATAAACATCATGAGGATAGTGCGGTTGATGTTGTGTATATGGACTTTCAAAAGGCCTTTGACAATGTACCACAAAACATACCTGGTCATAAAATTGTAGCCCATGGGATTAATGGGACAGGGCAGCATGGATACCAAATTGTCTAAGGGTCAGAAAGCAGAGAGTAGTGTTGACCGGTTGTTTTTCAGACTGGAGGGAAGTATACAGAGGTGTTCCCCAAGGGTTGCTATTAGGACCAGTGCTCTCTTTGATATATTTTAATGACCTAGAGTTGGGTATACAGGTCATCGAAACTCGGAAATGTAGCACACAATGAGAAGGATAGTAACAGACTTCAAGAGGACGTAGACTGACTGGTCAACATGAGAGCATAAGAAATAGGAGCAGGAGTAGGCCATTCGGCCCTTGGATCCTGCTCCACCATTCAATACGATCATGGCTGAACTTCGGTTAAAAAGTCATCCATGCAACACCTTCTAACTGACCCTCATTCCTGCATATAAAGTTATCTCCTAACTCAGTTTACTGGCATATTTTGCATTAACAGAATAAAATATAATTGGAGCCGAAAGCAAGACTCTAAATGTGAGAAAATTTGGCTGGGTCTTTACCCTTAGAAACTGCTCCTCAGGCTGGAGGGTTTGAGAGCTTCCGATACGTCCCTGACATGATCCTACACTTGTCTGATGGCGTTTCTTTCCGAATCCAATCCCTTTACTTACAGCGCAGCCCGAACTCTGATTCAATTAGGCAGACACTTGGCAGATTCTATTTAACACAGAGAATTGTGAAGTTAAAAATGAGAAGAGGCAATGTGATCTCAATGGTACAATTTTAAAGGGAGTGCAGAAACAGAGGGACCTAGGCATGTATGTACACTAATCTTTGAAGGCGGCCGGACAATTTGAGAAGTATGGCAATAAAGCATATGGGATCCTCCGCTTTATTAATAAGCAGTGGAGTACAAAAGCAAGGAAGTTATGCGAAAACTTTATAAAACATTGATTAGGCTTCAACTGGAGTATTGTGTCCAATTCTGGGCACCACAGTTTAGGAAAATGTCAAAGCCTTGGAGCGTGTGCTGAAGAGATTTATCAGAATGGTACCAGGAATAAGGGACTTCAGTTATGTGGAGAGGCTGGAGAAGCTGGGGTTGTTCTGATTAGAGCAGAGAAGGTTAAGAGGAGATTTGATAGAGGTGTTCATAAGCCTAAATAGATTTAATAGAGTAATTAAGGAGCAACTGTTTCCAGTGGCAGTGGGGTCGGGAACCAGAGGACACAGATTTAATGTGATTGGCAAAAGAACCCGAGACACCATGAGGAAGCTTTTGTTTTACGCAGCGAGTTGTGTGATCTGGAATGCGCTGCCTGAAAGGGCGGTGGAAGCAGATTCAATAGTAACTTTCAAAGGGGATTTGGAAAAAATACTTGAGATATAATAAAATACTTGGCAAAGAGTAGAGGAGTGGGATTAATTGGAGAGCTCTACCGAAGAGCCGGCACAGGTACGGTGGGCCGAATGGCCTCCTTCTGTGCTGTATCATTCCTTGATTCTATAATAACCGATACCTTAGAAAGTAAGAAACTGAACGTGGCAGAAGAGCAAAGGGCTCTAGGGATAAAGGTGAACAAATAATTAAAAGCAGTATCACTGGACAGCAAAGCAGTTAAAATGTTAACAATGAATTGGGGTTTATTTCTGAGGCGATAGAAATCAAAAGAAGTGAATTTGGCCAATGGTGGGAAGTGGTGTTTCACAAGGATCGGTGCTGGGAACACTTTTGTTCACTATTTACTTAAACAATTCGGACTCAGGAATCGGAAGTGCAATTTCAAACATTGTGGATGCCACCCAAATGGGGGTTTATACTTAATACTAGGGTTGCGAAGGGGTGGAAAGTTTCTGGTAAATTTCCGGTAAATTTCCGGAAATTTTCCACGGGCAGTTTAGCTTGGGAATTTTGCCCAAAAATGCACATGCTAGCAGAATATTGTTTCTTTTTGTATTTCTTTATTTTTTTTCACAGGTTCTCTCTTAAAATTACTAACAGAGATGGAATCTTAATTATTAAGGAATTTCTTAATCAATATATGTTTATCTTCCTACTTGGCTTGTTTTAATAATTACAAGTTTTGTGTGTGACTGTGAACAAATGTGTCCTGATTGAGTGAATGAGCGATTAGCTCCCTCTATTGGTGATGTAGCGTCGTGCGTGCATAGGTCATGCTTCCATCACATGGAGCATCAGGAAAAATTTACTCACCCTGTTGCAATCGTGCTGATCGACCGCAGTTCGACACAGAGACGAATGCCGTTTATTTCTCTGCATAGAACAATGCTACGTTTACCGTCGGATGTGTGGAAGCATTTTACCCCAGGCATTAAAAATGGAAAGACTGTGTACATGTGCAAACACTGTACAAAGCCACATGTAAAGAATGCCACAAAGATGCAGCAGCATTTATCCAAATGCAACAACTTCACTCAAAGCTCACAGCAGTCAGCCCAGAGTTCCTCTGCTTCCAATCAAGAAGATGATGGTTCACATTCAGCATCAGGCTCCTTATCATCAGCAACTCCTGGCCCACTTGGAAGATTCTTTGATACAATGGATAACCATAGCCAGAAGAATGCAGATGAGTGCCTAGCTCGAGCTGTATATGCGACAGGCTCACTCCTCATGCTCACAGCCAATGTGTACTGGAAGAGATTTTTCAATGTTATTCGCCCTGCATACTGTCCTCCCACCAGACATGCTTTGTCTACTTATGTGCGGGAGGTTGAGTATAACAGAGTCCAAGGAAAGCTCAAAGAAACGATAGAGATGGCAGACTGTGTTGCAGTTATCTCAGATGGGTGGTCAAATGTACGAGGGGAGGGCATCATAAACCACATCGTCTCCACTCCTCTCCCAGTGTTCTTCAAGAGCACAGACACGAAGGACAACAGACACACAGGCACATACATTGCTGATGAGCTGAAAGCGGTCATCAACGATCTTGGATCACAAAAGGTCTTTGCAGTAGTTACTGACAATGCTGCGAATATGAAGGCTGCTTGGGCTCAAGTAGAGGAGGCCTACTCTCATATTACGTCTATTGGGTGTGCAGCTCATGGGCTCAACCTGATCCGCAAGGACATCATGGGTTTGAGAACCATGGAAACACTGTACAAAAGGGCCAAGCAAGTTGTTAAGTATGTCACGGGAAAACAGGTAGTTGCAGCAACTTACAACTCCAAGCAAACGACAAAGAACAAGAACACCACACTGAAGCTGCTCAGCAACACTAGATGGGGTGGCGTTGTCTGGAGGGTAAGGAGTTGCTGCAAGAAATGGCAATATCCCAGTCTGGGGATATGGAAACCACCATCAAGAAAATACTGCTGGATGATGTGTTTTGGGAGAGAGTGGTTAGCAGCCTTAAACTACTCTCACCAGTAGTATCTGCAATTGCTCAGATTGAAGGAGATGACGCTGTCTTGTCAGATGTTCTCAGGCTTTTTGCTGATTTAAATGAACAAATCAGCATTGCCCTACCCACATCCCTGCTGCTCAAAGCAGAGGAGAAGGCAATTGTTCAATTCATACAGACACGTCAAGAATTTTGTGTCAAGCCGATTCATGCTGCAGCATACATGCTGGACCCAAAGCATGTTGGGAGACCAATACTTTCTGGAGAACAGATCAACAGCGCTTACAGTGTGATTTCTACCCTCTCACGCCACCTCAATCTGGACGTGGCAAAGTTCTGGGAAGTCTGGCAAAGTTGTCTACCAAGCAAGGTCTTTGGAATGGGGACGGGATATGGGAATCATGCTAGCATATCAGTGCACATACCTGGTGGAAGGGACTTTGTGCCTCTGAGGCCCTGTCACCCATTGCATCGGTGATACTCCAAATCCCATCTTCATCAGCGGCCTCTGAACGAAACTGGTCACTTTTTGGGAATACGCATACAAAGGTGTGCAACAGGCTGACTAACAAGAGAGTGGAGAAACTGGTGGCTATCCGGGTGAACCTACAACTTATTGAGCCAGATACAGAAGTGTCCACCACACAGCTAGACAGTGACACAGAGGAGGAAATGGACACGTCAGAGCCAGAGTCAGAGAATCAGGAGGAGCAATGATGAGTAGAAGACTCAGAAGACTCATGAGTAGAAGACTCAAAGGGACAAAATAAGGACAAATTAGAGGCTAAATAAGCTGTTTTTATTTGTATGCAACAGTATGTCTATTTTGATGACAAAGATAATATAAGGGTCAGAGACAAAAACCATCAGTGTGCAAAAAAATTCAAAATTCCCATAATTTCCCAAAATTCCCATAAATTCCCATAAATTCCCATGGGAAGTTTCCTCTTTTAAAAATTCCTGCAATTTTGCAACCCTACTTAATATAGAGGAGGACTGCAACAAAATCCAGGAAGACGTTATTAAACTGGCAAAATGGGCGTGTAACTGGCAAATGAACCCCATATAGAGAAATGTCAGGTAGTGCAGAATACGGAGGTCACATACTCCTTGGAAAATAAGTTCTAAACGAGGTTGAGGGACAGAGGGATGTGATGGTACAGTGACATAAATCACTAAAAGTTGCAGTGCAGGTTGATAAGGCCATAAAAACAAAGAAAGCACTGGGGTTCATTTCTAGAGGGATAGAATTGTAAAGAATAGAAGTTATGTTAAACTTGTATGGAACCTTGGTCAGACCACACTTGGTGTACTGCGAACATGGTCTCCATCTTATAAAAAGAACTGAGAGGGACTGGCGAAGGTACAAACAGTATTTACTGGAATGATACCAGAACTGAGAGGTTATACCTGTGAGGAAAGACTGAACAGGCTGGGGGCTCTTTTCTTTAGGAAAGTGAAGACTGAGGGATAATCAGATAGTGTTCTTTGAGATTATGAAAGGGTTTCATAGGGTAGATTAGGGAAGGTGTTTCCACTTGCAGGAGAGACTAGAACTCGGGGCCATAGATTTAAGATAGTCATTAATAAATCTAATAGAGAATTCAGGAGAAACCTTTTTACCAAATGAGTGGTCAGAATGTGGAACTCGCTACCACGAGGAGTAGTTGATGCGAATAGCACAGACTCATTTTAAGGGGGAAAGGAATAGAACGATATTTTTACTGGGTTAGATGAAGGAGGGTGGGTGGAGGCTTGTGTGGAGCATGGACACCAACATGGACATTTTGAGTCGAATGGCCTGTCTCTGTGCTGTAAATACTTTGTAAATTGTATTAAACTTCTATAGGACCGGGGTCAGGTCACACTTAGAGAACTGTGCATAGTTATGGTCTCCATAGTGTAAAAAGGACATAGAAGAACTGGGCAAAGTGCAAAAAAAACTTACAACAACAACTTCTTGTATTTATATAGCGCCTTTAACACAGTAAAATGACCGAAGCGATTCACGGGAGCGTTATTGAGCAAAACCTGTCCCTGAGCCACATAAGGAGATATTAGGAAAGATGACCAAAAGCTTAGTCAAAGAGGTAAGTTTTAAGCTTCATCTTAAAGGAGGAGGGAGATTTAGAGAAACAGAGAGGTTCAGGGAGGGGATTCCTGAGCTTAGGGCCCAGGCAGCTGAAGCTCAGCCGCCAATGGTGGAGCGGTTAAAATCGGGGATGTGCAAGAGGCCAGAATTAGAGGAGCACAGAGATCTCGGGAGTGTTGTGGGGCTGGTGGAGCTTGCAGAGGTAGGGAGGGCGAGGCCATGTAGGGATTTGAAAGCAAGGATGATAGTTTTAAAATGGAGGCATTGCCGGAACGGGAGTCAGTGTAGGTCAGCGAGCACAGGGCTGGTGGTTTCCCGGGATTTGGTGTGGGTTAGGTTACGGGCAGCAGAGCTTTGGATGAGCTCAAGTTATGGATGGTGGGAGATGGGAAGCCGGCCAGGAGAGAGTTGGTGTTATCAAGTCTAGAGCTACCAAAGGCATGGATGATGGTTTGAGCAGCAGATGAGTTGAGGCAGGGGCGAAGTTCGGCGATGTTACGGAGGTGGAAGTAAGCCGTCCTGGTGATGGAGTGAATATCCGGTCGGAAGATCATCCCGTGGTCAAATACGACACCAAGGTTGCAAACAGCAAACTGGTGCTAAGGAGAGGGATGGAGTCGGTGGCTTGGCAACGGAGTTTGTGAAGGGTCCAATAGCTTCGGTCTTACAAATGTTTAGTTGGATGGCACCAGAACTGAAAGATTGCAGCTATCGGGAAAGATTAAACAGGTTGGGCCTTTCTGCTATAGTAGAGAGAGGACTGTGATGAGGCCTGATAGAGATCTTGAAAATTATGAATGGGTTGGACAGGGTAGAAGTGGAGATAATGTTCACACTTGTGGGAGAATGCAACACTTGGGGTCATAAATACAAGACAGTTACTAATAAATTCAATAGGGAAATAAGGAGCAATTTCTTTACTCAGAGAGTGGTTAGAATGTGGACCTCACTACCACAGCAAGTGGTTGAGGAAAATAGTTTAGATTCTTTCAGAATGAAACTAGACGAGTAAATGCTAGAAAGGGGAAAATAAAGATATTCTGAGAGGCTGAGATGAGGTAGATGCAATGAGAGGGGACTGGTGTGGAGCATAAACATCAGCACAGACTGATTGGGCCGAATGGCCTCTTTGTGTGCTGTATATTCCATGTAATATAATCCCCTGAACTGCAGCTCAGCTCTGTCTGCCTACCGATTGACCAGGCTCTTACTCTGGAAGCTGCGAATGAATTGCTGCCCTCAATAGCTGAAGGGACTCTTTACAGAAGAGCTCAGAGTGAAAGCAGCAAACTAGTGGTCCTGTCCCGAGAGACAATGTGGGAAATGTCAGTCAGAAACAGCGCCGAGTCCTAAACACAGTGCTCGCCCCGCCGCTGGCTGTATCTTCAGATCTCCAGCGATTGCTGGTGTAATTCAGTGGGTGGCAGTCTGGGGCTGAATATTACATTCCTGGACTGGAAACACTGGGAGCCGCCTCTGGGCTGCGCTCAGTTGTTTCTGATTATTAATGAATTGAATAATTGAGGTAAGCGGATATTTCACCGCCCTCTTCACCTGCTCTCTGAACTTGGACTGGGTCACCCCATAAATAAATGTGTTTGTGCAGCAACTTAAATTCTGCAGCATAATTCCGACTTGTGCAAATATATATAAAGAGCCATTGTAATAAATGGGATTTGTTCCTGCAATGTTATAATATAAGAAATCGATAACAGGCAACAGCCACAGCAGTATGAAGCTGGCGGATAAGGTGAAGAGCAAAATCACAGACTTCCTTCTGCTCTCCATCTCTGGGTCTCTGCCATTCTCTCCCTTGCTCTCACCCCTCAGTCCCTTACGGACCCGATTGGCCACTAAAATGTGTCTGACAGTCAGAGCGTTGAGCAACAGAATTAAAGCGAATGGGAGAAATGGGGTTAAAACCGTATTAAACCAGGTAAATCCCACCCACCCGGGCTCAGTATAATAGTTTGGGATTGTGACACAGAACCACGGCACATTGTCGATTATCCACCTGGGTTGAATTGTAAAATGGAAGGGAACGTTTTTTAAACAGAGCAGAATGCAGCTTGTTGCCAGAACCACAGCCGCAGTTTTCCCGGTGCAATATTTAGTTTTCAGCTTCTGGCAACAAATGGCCACAAATCGATCAAAGGTGAAAGTGACGGTGAACCAGACAGAACAGTCTGTGGCTGCAGCGGCCAGGACAAAGATAACACTACACACAGGGGTGATGTCCAGGAATGGGAAATAAAACCATCTGATCCTCCTCAGTATGACCTCAGAGACAATGACCAGGAAATCCGTCGCTGCCATGCCCACCAGGTAGCGAGTGGTGCAGGTGGAGAGCCCGCACTTTCCCCGGGACAGGATCACAATCGCCAGCAAATTCACTGTAAAACACAGAATGGGAAAGAAATTACTGACCAAACATTCTCCGTGTCTGGATATTAACACCCCAAAAACCGGCGGGTTGGTGTCGTGTCAGAGGTGAAATTTTAAAAATATCGCCCCGCCACCAACCTTCCTCCAACCCGCCCGATTCCGAGTTTAAAGGAGACGGGACAGGGGGCGGGCAGCGAACCGCGCCTAGGAGCCGGGTTGGCAATTTAAATATTTTCATGAGGCGGGCAGCCTCTGACTTAAAAACAGAAAATGCTGTAAATACTCAGCAGGTCAGGCAGCATCTGTAGAGAGAGAAACAAAACTGACGTTTCAGGTCGATGACCCTTCGTCAGAAATGGAAAAAGCTGGAGATGGAACAGGTTTTTAAGCAAGTGTAGGGGCAGGGGGAGGGGAGGAAAGAACAAAACGGAATGTCTGTGACAGGATGGAAGGCAGAAGAGATTAAAAGACAAAAGGGACATAGAAAGATAGAAACATAGAAGATAGGAGCAGGAGTAGGCCATTTGGCCACTCGAGCCTGCTCCACCATTCGATGAGATCATGGCTGATCATCCAAACTCAGTACCCTGTACCTGCCTTCTCCCCATATCCCTTGATACCTTTAGCTTTAAGAAATATATCTAACTCATTCTTGAACATATTTAATGACTTGGCCTCAACTACCTTCTGTGGTAGAGAATTCCACTGGTTCACCACTATCTGGGTGAAGAAATTCTTCCTCATTTCTGTCCGAAATGGCTTACTCCTTATCCTTAGATTATGACCCCTGGTTCTGGACTCTCCGACCATCGGGAACATTCTTCCTGCATCTAGTTTGTCCAGACCGGTCAGAATTTTATATGTTTCGATGTGATCCCCTCTCATTCTTCTATACTCCAGCGAGTATAAGCCCAATCGACCCAATCTCTCCTCATATGTCATTCCTGCCATCCCAGGTATCAGCCTTGTGAATCTTCGCTGAACTCCTTCCATGACAAGAACATCATTCCTCAGATAAGGCGACATAAACTGCACACAGTACTCAAGGTCTGGTCTCACCAAGGCCCTGTACAACTGCAGCAGGACATCCCTGTTCCTATACGCAAACGCTTTCGGTATGAAGGCCAACATACCATTTGCCTTCTTCACCGCCTGCTGCATCTGCATGCTTACTTTCAGCGACTCGTTGCACTTCCCGTTTTCCCAATCTATTGCCATTCAGATAATAGTCTGCCTTTCTGTTTTTGACACCAAAGTGGATAACCTCGCATTTATCCACGTTTTATTGCATCTGCCACGCTTCTGCCCACTTACCCAACCTGACTAAATCCTCCTGGAGTTTCTCGGTATCCTCCTCGCAGCACAACTCCCACCCAGCTTTGTGTCATCTGCAAACTTGGAAATATTACATTTAGTTCCCTTATCTACATCATTAATGTATTTTGTGAATAGCTGGGGTCCAAGGTCCCATCCCTGTGGTACCCCACTAGTCACTGCCTGCCACTCTGAAAAAGACCCATTAATTCCTACTCTCTGCTTTCTGTCCGCCAACCAGTCCTCTATCCTCGAAACACAAAATATAATAACGAGTAGTCAGCAGGTATTCCAAAACGGAATCATAGAATGGTTACAGCACAGAAGGAGGCCATTCGGCCCGTCGAGCCCGTGCTCACTCTCTGCACATGCACTGCAGCTAATCCCAATCCCCCGCCCTTTCGCCGTAACCCTGCAATTGTTTTCCTTCAGGTACTTATCCCATTCCCTTTTGAAAGCCACGATTGAATCTGCCTCCACCACCCTTTCAGACAGTGCATTCCAGATCATAACCACTCACTGCCTTAATAAGTTTTCCTCATGGCACCTTTGAATCTTCAGCACATCACCTAAAACCTGTGTCGTCTGGTTTTCGACCGTTCCACCAATGGGAACAGCTTCTCTCTATCTACACTATCTGCTCAGTCTGGACCCTCGTGGTTTTGATCAGCTCTATCAAACCTCCTCTCAATCTTAGTCATAGAGTTACACAGCACAGAAAGAGGCCCTTCGGCCAATCGTGTCCGCTCCGGGCATCAAGCCCTGTCTATTCTAATCCCATTTTCCAGCACTTGGTCCGTAGTCTTGTATGCTATGGCGTTTCAAGTGCTCATCTAAATGCTTCTCTGCTTTAAGGAGAACATCCCCAGCTTCTCTAGTATATCTACATAACTGAAGTCCCTCATCCCCGGAACCATTCTTGCAAATCTTTTCTGCACCCTCTGTAAAGCCTTCATGCCCTTCCTCAAGTGCGGTGCCCAGAATTGAACACAATAGTCCAGTTGCGGCCGAATCAATGTTTTATAACTGTTTATCATAACTTCCTTGCTTTTGTACTCTATGTCTCATCCTGCCCTGCCACCTTCAACGATATTTGTACATGTACCCGCAGGTCCCTCTGTTCCTGCACCCCCTTTAGAATGTCTTGCTTGAGTAACCTTAGTGAATTCTTTGAATAAGTATCAGAAAGAGTAGATATGGGTAATTCAGTAGATGTAATATACTTTGATTTTTTCAATCTATTCGATAAGGTACCACATAGCAGACTGAATCACACAGCAAGTGAAGTTAGGAGACAAGCAGCAGAATGGATAGCAAGATGGCTGCAAGAACAGAAAATAGGGAGTAGTGGATAAAGCTATTGACTCAGATAGGTGGATGGTGAGAAGTGATGTTCCACAAGGATCGTCCTTGGGAAAATTGTTGTTCACCATTTACATAAATGATATTGATTCGGGAAGCAGAAGCAAAAATTCAAAATTTGCAGATGAAATACACTTGGAAATAGAGTTAATACAGAGGAAGAATGCAACACAATACCTGAAGACATGAATACACTTGCAGAAAGGGGGTTTAAATGCAAAATGAATTTCAATATATCTAAGTGAGAGGTACTGAATTTCGGTAGGAAGAATAAGGTTCCCAAATACTCCTTGGAAAATCAGAGTGGGAATGGGGTGGAGGGGTACCAATTAACAAATTATTTAAAGTAGCAACGCAGGTTAACAAGACCATAAACATGCAAACAAAGCACTGGGGTTCATTTCTAGAAGAATAGAATCGTAAAGCAAAGTGGTTATTTAAACTTATATAGAACCTTGGTTATACCACACCGAGCGTACTGTGTGCAGTTCTGATCTCCATATTACATAAAGAATATTAAGGCTCTGGAGAAAGTGTAATTTTCTTAGAAGGCTGACACCAGAACTGAGACATTATAACCATCAGGAAATATTGAACAGGCTGGGGCTCCTTTCTTTACGAAAGAGAAGGCCGAGGGGTGGCCTAATAGAGGCCTTTAAATTTTGAAGGAGTAACATAGGGTAGATGTTTATACTTGTGACGTGAGGGCAAAATTAGAGATTATCGATAAAAGATAGTCACTAATAAATCCAGTACGGAATTGAGGAGAAATTTCTTTACTCAGAGAGTGGTTAGAATGTGGAACTCGCTACAACTTGGAGTACTTGAACCGAATAGCAGAGATGCATTTCAGGGGAAGCTAGAGAAGTACACGAGGTAGAAAGCAGTAGAAGGTTATGCTGATAGGGTTAGATGAAGAGGGGTGGGAGGAGGCTCCTGTGGAGCATAAACACTGGCATAACCTAGTAGGGCCGAATGGCCTGTTTTGTGCTGTAAATTCTAAGGAGTTCTCCGTAACTTGAGTACAAATTAATCACATTCAAACGTTCATTTAATCATTGCGGATATTGAAGTGTGTTATTTTTTGAAGCATTCCAATATTTATTTCAATATTATCAATTTATTAATCCTATTATTTACTGGCCCCGGGACTGATCTCTGTATTATGAAAACCTGATATGCATGTTCTTCAGTTATACGTTTCTTTCCTCGCAGGGACATACCTCACTGAGCTAAGGCCAGAGATCGGTGCAGGTTACCTGTGTAGAGACACTGAATCATAGACAAGAACTGGTTCGTCAAACCTTAATCAGTTACAGCAGTGGAATAATCAATAACCACAGCCCAATATTTATCCCGTCTAACGGAAACATAATGAAATTCAGCACTCATGACCCACAGATTCTCAGGGCCGTTTTGGGAGAAGGGGATTAATCAGCACCAAAACAATTAAAGTGTTGACAATAACTATACATAGAGGAAGAATAAGTCATTATACAGAGGATTTGAATACTGTAACACTGCTGTCCTGCTGTTTAACCGTCAGTAATTAGTTAACATCTGTTTCTGTTGGTGCAGTTCAATACAAAACAAAACATAATCAATATATTTCACCTTATATATGAACATAAGAACATAAGAAATAGGAACAGGAGTAGGCCATACGGCCCCTCGAGCCTGCTCCGCCATTCAATAAGATCATGGCTGTTCATCGACCTCAATAGCCCTTTCCTGCCCGATCTCCATATCCCTTGATTCCCCAAGAGTCCAAAAATCCATCTATCTCAGTCTTGAGTATACTCAAAGACTCAGCATTCACAGCCCTCTGGGGCAGAGAATTCTAAATATTCACAAACCTCTGCGTGAAGAATATCCTTCTCATCACAGTCTTAAATGGCCTTCCCCTTATCCTGAGACCTGAGTTCCAGACACTCCAGCCAGGGGAAACAGCCTCTCAGCATCGAACCCTGGCAATCCACTTCAGAATCTTGTATGTTTCAATGAGATCACCTCTCATTCTTCTAAACTGCAGAGAGTATTGGCCCATTCTACACAATCTCTCATCATAGGACAGCCCTCTCATCCCAGGAATCAATCTCGTGAACCTTCGTTGCAGCGCCTCATATGCTTATAACCAAACTTCGTCAACCAACAGGAAAAATCCTCCCCTTTGCCATTGACTACATTCGGAAAACACGAATACAGCTCCATGAAAGGGGGGGGGGGGTTGGGGGAGGAGATCAGTCATCTAAAACAATAATGTCAAATTGGAACCGACTTGTTGCACTCCGGTTAGTGATCCACACTCAGTACAATTCTACAGTGACAGATACTCCCAGTAATACATGGCCACTAGGGTCAGGTATTCCACTCCGGTTAGTGACCCAAAGTCAGTGCAATTCTACAATGACAGATACTCCCAGTAATACATGGCCACTGGGGTCAGGTGTTCCACGCCGGTTAGTGACCCACACTCAGTACAATTTCACAGTGACAGATACTCCAAGCAATACATGGCCACTGGGGTCAGGTGTTCCACTCTGGTTAGTGACCCACACTTAGTAGAGTTCTACAGTGACAGACACTCCCAGTAATAGATGGCCACTGGGGTCAGGTGTTCCACTCCGGTTAGTGACCCACACTCAGTGCAATTCTACAGTGACAGATACGCCCAATAATACATGTCCACTGGTGTCAGGTGTTCCAATTCAGTTAGTGACCCACACTCAGTACAATTCTACAGTGATAGATACTCCCAGTAATACATGTCCACTGGTGTCAGATGTTCCACTCAGGTTAGTGACTTACACTCAGTACAGATCTACAGTGATAGATACTCCCAGTAATAAATGACCACTGGGGTCAGATGTTCCACTCCGGTTAGTGACCCACACTCAGTACAATTCTACAGTGACAGATACTGCCAGTAATAAATGGCCACTGGGGTCAGGTCATCCACTCCGGTTAGTGACCCACACTCAGTATTTCTACAGTGACAGATACTCCCAGTAATACATGGCCACTGGGGTCAGATGTTCCACTCCGGTTAGTGACCCACACTCAGTACAGTTCTGCAGTGACAGGTACTCCCAGTAATACATGGCCACTGGGGTCAGGTGTTCCACTCCGGTTAGTGACCCACACTCAGTAGTTCTGCAGTGACAGGTACTCCCAGTAATACATGGACACTGGGGTCAGGTGTTCCACTCCGGTTAGTGACCCACACTCAGTAGTTCTACAGTGACAGTCCCTTCCACTCATACATTCTCTCAGAGTGTTCCTTACACTGAGGTCTGATTCCTCAGTACACAATATTAAACTAAAGGCAATAACTTCATAACACAGCGATCCCGTGAGTTACAAAAAGAGTTTTACTTTCACTTGAGGCAATGGAATAAAACCTCAGAAGTAATTCAGGACATTTGACTAAACGAAATGCTATCACTGATCGGGTGTCTGTATAACGGTGACCATTAGATCAGGATGTAACATTATCAGTCACAGAGCAAAACCAGAGACCAGCTCACACACATATTTACACAACTTCAATGGTTATTGTCACTTACCAGGAACACCAATGACGGCAATGATCATGTAGCATATTTTCAGGATACCGTCAATTGGCAGATGCATTTCCTGTGTGAAGCGATGTGTCCCTTCGTGTTACAGGCAATCTCTGAATTAAATTCTAAGGCGGGATATTCCAAGAGCCTTTCATTTATTACCTGCGGGATCTCCACGGGGATACTGAGGTTGCAACATCGCTGAAAATAATATTGTAAAAAATATTTGAACAAACAGATGACGACAGCCGAGTTAATTCCCTGTTGTAATGGAATATATTTAGTGTTGAGATTGTAATTGAAAACCCCAAAGACCGGAGAATTCTGATCACATGAATTAACTGATGAGAATTGCCAGCTGTATTCTCCCAGCAATAGGGTTGTTGTTGCAAACACCACCAGGCCCATCTCTAGATCACATATTGTTTCGGTGATGTCCTTCACTCTGCTGTGGCCATTCAGTAATTAAATTCCAAATGTAAGAATGTCCTCTCAGGGCTGTTCTACTGCACTCTGGGATGGGACTGTCCGCCTTAACTGTGGCCATTCAGTTAAACAATTAAAATGGTGAATTTGTGTCGATGGATCCTCAAACTAATACAGCCCCTCAAAATAATACAGCCCCTCATACTAATACAGTCCCTCAAACTAATACAGCTCCTCAAACTAATACAGCTCCTCAAACTAATACAGCTCCTCAAACTAATACAGCCCCTCAAACTAATGCAGTACCTCAAACTAATACAGTACCTGAAACAATATAGCCCCTCAAACTAATACCGTCCCTCAATCTAATACAGCCCCTCAAACTAATACATCCCCTCAAACTAATACAGCCCCTAAAACTAATAGAGCCCCTCATACTAATACAGTCCCTCAAACTAATACAGCTCCTCAAACTAATACAGCTCCTCAAACTAATACAGCTCCTCAAACTAATACAGCCCCTCAAACTAATGCAGTACCTCAAACTAATACAGTACCTGAAACAATATAGCCCCTCAAACTAATACCGTCCCTCAATCTAATACAGCCCCTCAAACTAATACATCCCCTCAAACTAATACAGCCCCTAAAACTAATAGAGCCCCTCAATCTAATACAGCCCCTCAAACTAGTACAGCCCCTCATAGATTCATAGAATCATAGAAGATAGGAGCAGGAGTAGGCCATTCGGCCCCTCCAGCATGCTCTGCCATTCAATGCGATCATGGCTGATCATCCAAATTCAGTACCCTGTCCCTGCTTTCTCCCCATATCCCTTGATCCCTTTAGCCTTAAGAAATATATCCAACTCCTTCTTGAATCTATTTAATGAATTGGCCTCTACTGCCTTCTGTGGCAGAGAATTCCACAGGTTCACCACTCTCTGGGTGAAGAAATTCCTCCTCATTTCTGTCCTAAATGGCTTACCCCTTATCCTTAGACTGTGACCCCATGTTCTGGACTCCCCGACCATCGGGAATATCCTTCCGGCATTTAGTTTCTCCTGTCCTGTCAGAATTTTATAAGTTTCAATGAGATCCCCTCTCATTCTTCTAAATTCCTGCAAGTATACAAACGAAAAGTGGAGCTTTTTCATGGAGCAATTACTGCGTGTCCTTGATAGGTATGTCCCTGTCAGGCAGGGAGGAAATGGCCGAGTGAGAGAACCATGGTTCACAAAAGAGGTTGAATGTCTAGTCAAGAGGAAAAAGGAAGCGTATGTAAGGATGAGAAAACAAGGTTCAGTTGGGTCGATTGAGGGGTACAAGGTAGCAAGGAATGAGCTAAAAAAAGAGCTTAGGAGAGCTAGGAGGGGGCATGAGAAGTCCTTGGCGGGTCTGATCAAGAAAAACCCCAAGGCCTTTTACTCTTATGTGAGAAATAAAAGAATGACCAGGGTGAGGGTAGGGCCGGTCAAGGACAGTAGTGGGAACTTGTGCATGGAGTCAGAAGAGATAGGAGAGGTGATGAATGAATACTTTTCGTCAGTGTTCACCGAGGAGAGGGGCCATGCTCTTGAGGATGAGAGTGTGATAAAGGTGGATAGGCTGGAGGTGGTAGATGTTCTGAGGGAAGATGTTTTAGCAATTTTGAAGAACCTGAGGGTCGATAAGTCCCCTGGGCCAGATGGGATATATCCTAGGATTCTTTGGGAGGCAAGGGAGGAGATTGCAGAGCCTCTGGCTTTGATCTTTGGGTCCTCACTGTCCACGGGGATGGTGCCAGAGGACTGGAGAGTGGCGAATGTTGTTCCTCTCTTCAAGAAAGGAAATAGGAATGACCCTGGTAATTATAGGCCGGTTAGTCTTACTTCGGCGGTTGGTAAGATAATGGAAAAGGTCCTGAGGGATAGGATTTATGACCATTTGGAAAGGGGCAACTTAATCAGGGATAGTCAACACGGATTCGTGAAGGGTAAGTCTTGCCTAACAAATTTGATTGAATTCTTTGAGGAGGTAACTAAGTGTGTAGATGAAGGTAGAGCAGTTGATGTCGTATACATGGATTTTAGTAAGGCGTTTGATAAGGTTCCCCATGGTCGTCTCATGAAGAAAGTAAGGAGTTGTGGGATAGAGGGAAATTTGGCCGATTGGATAAGTAACTGGCTATCTCATAGAAGGCAGAGGGTGGTGGTGGATGGAACATTTTCGGACTGGAGACCAGTTACCAGCGGTGTGCCACAGGGGTCGGTGCTGGGTCCTCTGCTGTTTGTGATTTTTATCAATGACTTGGAGGAGGGGACTGAAGGGTGGATCAGTAAATTTGCTGATGACACCAAGATTGGTGGAGTAGTGGATGAGGTGGAGGGCAGTTGTAGGCTGCAAAGAGACATTGATAGGATGCAGAGCTGGGCCGAAAAATGGCAGATGGAATTTAACCCTGATACGTGCGAGGTGATTCATTTTGGTAGGGCAAATTTGAATAAGGATTACAGGGTCAACGGCAGGGTTCTGAGGAACGTGGAGGAGCAGAGGGATCTGGGGGTTCATATCCACAGATCTCTGAAGGTTGCCACTCAAGTGGATAGAGCAGTAAAGAAGGCCTATGGTGTGTTGGCGTTTATTAACAGAGGGTTTGAGTTTAAGAACCGTGAGGTTATGCTGCAACTGTACAGGACCTTGGTGAGACCACATTTGGAATATTGTGTGCAGTTCTGGTCACCTCACTATAGGAAGGACGTGGAAGCATTGGAAAGAGTGCAAAGGAGATTTACCAGGATGCTGCCTGGTTTGGGGGGGAGGTCTTATGAGGAAAGATTGAGGGAGTTGGGGCTTTTCTCTTTAGAGCGGAGGAGGATGAGAGGCGACTTAATAGAGGTTTATAAGATGATGAGGGGGATAGATAGAGTGGATGTTCAGAGACTATTTCCTCGGGTAGAGGCAGCTGTTACAAGGGGGCATAACTATAAGGTGCATGGGGTGAGATATAGAAGGGATGTCCGAGGTAGATTCTTTACTCAGAGAGTGGTTGGGGTGTGGAATGGACTGCCTGCTGTGATAGTGGAGTCGGACACTTTAGGAACTTTCAAGCGGTTATTGGATAAGCACATGGAGCACACCAGAGTGATAGGGAGTGTGATAGCTTGATCTTGGTCTCGGACAATGCTCGGCACAACATCGAGGGCCGAAGGGCCTGTACTGTGCTGTACTGTTCTATGTTCTATGTTCTATGTTCTATAAGCCCAATCGACCCAATCTCTCTTCATACGTCATTCCTGCCATCCCAGGTATCAGCCTCAAACTAATACAGCCCCTGATTCTAATAGAGCCCCTCAAACTAATACACCCCCTCAAACTAATACAGCCCCTCAAACTAATACAGATCCTCAAACTAATACACACCCTCAAACTAATACAAACCCTCAAACTAATACACACCCTCAAACTAATACAGCCCCTCAAACTAATACAGCACCTCAAACTAATACAACACCTCAAACTAGTAGCCAGACCCGCCCACCACCTCTCTGGTGCAAAGTCCTGTAATCTCGTGTTCCCACGAACTCACAGTGCAAGAGATCTCTCTTGCCAGACACCATGAGTTCGTTACCAGGCTAACAAGAACTGATTTTACAGATTATTTGAAGAGTTTAACAATGCAAATTCTACATACATTTTTAAAAGTCTTGAGTTTATTTCTGTTAAGTTAGTAATGGTCTATTAAATAAAGGCGTGGCAGGGCACCTCATTTCCGTGAAATGCACATCTTGTGCCATGTGGGAACTCCAATACGCTTCCCGTGTCCTGGACAACCACATGTGCAGGAGGTGTCGTCAGCTGGAAGATCTCGAACTCCGGGTTTAGGAGCTTGAGCAGCAACTGGCGTCACTGCGGTGCATCCGTGAGGCTGACAGCTACTTGGAGAGCACGTTTCAGTAGTTGGTCACCCCTCAGCCTAAGAGTGTGCAGGCAGAGAGGGAATGGGTGACCGCCAGACAGACAAGGAGGAGCAGGCAGGTAGCGCAGGAATCCCCTGATCGCATCTCACTCTCTAACCGGTATTCAGTTCTAAATACTGGGGAGGTCAATAGTTCATCTGGCGAGCACAGCCAGAGCCAAGTTCAGATCACCACGGGTGGATCAGCTGTACAGTGGGAGGGGGAGAAAGATCAGGAAAGCAATAGTGATAGGGGATTCAATAGTTAAGGGAACAGATATGCGTTTCTGCGGCCGCAGGCGTGAATCCAGGACGATATGTTGCCTCCCTCGTGCCAGGGTCCTGGATGTCACTGAGCGGCTGAAGAACATTCTGAGAGGGGAGTTTGAACAGCCAGAGGTCATTGTCCCTATCGGTACCAATGACATTTGTAGAAAGAGGGATGAGGATCTGTAGGCAGATTTTAGGGAGCTAGGAAAGAGATTAAAATCAGGACTTCAAAGGTAGTAATCTTCGGATTACTCCCAGTGCCTGTGCTGGTGAGTATAGAAATAGGAAGATAGAGCAGATGAATGCGTGGCTGGAGAGATGGTGCAGGAGGGAGTGCTTTAGAATCCGGGGACATTGGGATCGGTTCTCGGGGAGGTGGGACCTGTACAGGCCAGACAGGTTGCACCTCAACAGGACCGCAACCAATGGCGTCGACGGGGAGGGGGGTGGGTTGCTCGTAGTGTTGGGGAGGTTTTAAACTAATTTGGCAATGGGTGGGCACCAGGCTGTAGGATTAGAAAGGAGAAACAAGGTGCACAAAGGATTGGGAGAGACGAATAGCACACGAGTATTAAATTAGAAGGTCTTATGTGGGGTCAGACGAAGAGAATACAAGACAGGTTTACAGTGCATGTGTTTAAATGCATAAAGTGTGGTTAATAAGGTTGGTGAGCTGCAGGCGCAAATAGCCACATGGAAATATGATGTCATGGTGATAACGGAGACCTGGTCAAAAAAGGGTAGGATTGGGTACTAAATATTCCTGGGGGGAAGATATTCAGGAAAGAAAGGGAAGGAAAGAAAGGAGGAGGTGTGGCAGTATTGATTAAGGAGAATGTTACAGTGCTGGAGAGGGAGGATGTCCTGGAGGGGTGAAGGACAGAATCTATTTGGTTAGAGTTAAGAAAGAATAGAGGTGCCATTACACGACCAGGTGTATTTTATAGGTCAAAAACTAGTGGGAAAGATATAGAGGAGCAAACATGCTAAACAGCGGAAGCAGCATGCTATAGGCAGGGCTAAGCGATCCTACCATCAACGGATCAGAACAAAGCTCTGCAGTCCTGTCACATCCAGCCGTGAATGGTGGTGGACCATTGAACTACACACAGGAGGAGGAGGCTCCATGAATATCCACAAACTCAATTAGTGCAAAAGACAAGACTGAAGCGTTTACCACCATCTTCAACCTGAAATGCCAAGTGGAGGATCCATATCGGCCTCCTTCTGAGGTCCCACCCTCACAGAAACCAGTCTTCAGCCAATTCGATGTACTCCACATGATATCAAGAAAAGACTGATCGCACTGGATACAGCAAAGGTTATGGGCCCTGACAACATCCCGGCTGTTGTGCTGAAGACTTGCGCTCCAGAACTAGCCGCAACTCTAGCCTAGCTGCTCCAGTACAGCTAGAATACTTGCATCTACCCGACAATGAGGAAAACTGCCCAGCTATGTCATGTCCATAAAAAGCAGGACAAATCCAATCGGACCAATTACCGCACAATCAGTCTACTCTCAATCATCAGCAAAGTGATGGAAGGTGTCATCGCCAGTGCTATCAAACGGCACTTCCTCCCCATTAAGCTGCTCACCAATGATCAGTTCAGGTTCCGCCAGGCACACTCGGCTCCAGACCTCATTACAGCCTTGGTCCAAACATAGACGAAAGTGCTGAATTCCAGAGGTGAGGGGAGAGTGACAGAATTTGACTGAGTGTGGCATCAAGGAGCCCGAGCAAAATTGAAGTTAATGGAAATCAGGGGGAAAAAACTCCACTGGTTGGAGCCATGACTCGCACAAAGGAAGATGGTTGTGGTTGATGGAGGTCAATCATCTCAGGCACAGGATATCGCTGCAGGATTTCCTCAGGGCAGTATCCTAGGCTCAACCATCTTCAGCTGCTTCCCTCCATCATAAGGTCAGAAGTGGGGAAGTTCACTGATGATTTCACAGTGTTCAGTTACATTCTCTACTCCTCAGATAATGAGGCAGTCCATGCCCACATGCAGCAAGACCTGGTCGACTTTCAGGGTTGGGTTGATAAGTGGCAGGTAACTTTCGCGCACAGAAGTCCCAGGCAATGACTATCTCCAACAAGCGAGATTCTAACCACCTCCCCTTGACATTCAACGGTAGTACCATCGCTGAATTCCCCACTATCAACATCCTGGGAGTCACCATTGACCAGAAACTGAACTGGACCAACCACATAAATACTATGGCAACAAGAGCAGGTAGAGGCTGGGTATTCTACGGCGAGTGCCTCACCTCCTGTTTCCTTTCCACCCTCTACAAGGCACAAGTAAGGAGTGTGATGGAATAATCTCCACTTGCCTGGATGAGTGCAGCTCCAACAACACTCAAGAAGCTCGACACCATCTAGGACAAAGCAGCCCGCTTGAATGGCAACCCATCCAGCACTGTAAACATTCACTCTCTTTACCAACGGCTTACCGTGGCTGCAGTGTGTACCATCTACAAGATGCACTGCAGCAATTCGCCAAGGCTTTTTCGGCTGCACCTTCCAAACCCGCGATCTCTTCCACCTAGAAGCACAAGGGCAGCAGGCGCATGGGAACACCACCACCTCCAAGTTCCCCTCCAATTTACACACCATTCTGACTTAGAAGTATATCGCAGATACTTCATCGTCGCTGGGTCAAAATCCTGAAAATCCCTCCGTAACAGCACTGTCGGAGTACTTTCACCACACGGACTGAAGCGGTTCAAGAAGGCGGCTCACCACCACCTTCTCAAGGGCAATTAGGGTTGGGCAATAAATGCTAGCCTTGCCAGCGACGCCCACATCCCATAAACGAATTAAAATAAGACAGGCCGAGAGTTAGAGACAGACAGAGCCAAACAAAGAGACAGAGAAAGACAGGCAGTGACAGACAGACTGAGATAGTCAGACGGATATAGACAGAGAGACAGA
This sequence comes from Squalus acanthias, assembly GCA_030390025.1. Lineage (NCBI taxonomy): Eukaryota > Metazoa > Chordata > Chondrichthyes > Squaliformes > Squalidae > Squalus > Squalus acanthias. Next base: position 747,307 of record JASTWF010000172.1, on the reverse strand, counting down.
TACATACAGAGAGATCGGCAGACAGAGACACAGAAAGACAGAGACAGAGAAGTAAGAAAAATAGACTCAGTCAGACAGAGCGAGACAGATGTACACACAGAGAAACAGACAGACAGACAAACAGAAGGACACAGACGGACAGCGACACATTCAGCAAAAGAAACTGACAGAGAGAGAGAGAGGCAAAGATAGACAGAGCCGGAGAGAGGAAGACAGAGACAGACAGAAATAGAGACAGTCAGAGACAGACAGACTGAGACAGGCAGGCAGCAGACAAAGACAGCGACAGAAACTGACAGAGTGAAAGACAAAGACAGAGAGAGCCAGAGAGAGGGACAGAGACAGGCAGAACGACATAGAGACGGAGATAGACAGACATAGACAGAGAAACAAACACAGAGACACAGACAGAGGCACAGATTCTGATGGACGAACTGGCAGACAGATACAGACAGGCGACAGAGACAGACAGGGACACAGCCAGACTGAGACAGAGAGACAGCAACAAGGACAGACAGTGGGAGACAGATAGACAAACACAGCCAGACAGAGAGAGAGACAGAGACAGACAGATGCAGACTGATGGAAATAGACATACAGAGACAGACAGATGAAATGAGTCAGACAGACTCAGACAGGCAGAGCAAGGCGGAGAATGAAAGACTGACAGAGACAGACAGAGACTGAACAACAAATTCAGACAGAGAGAGAGACACACATACATAGAATCATAGAAATTTACAGCACGGAAGGAGGTCATTTCGGCCCATCGTGTCCTCGCCGGCCGACAAAGAGCTATCCAGCCTAATCCCACTTCCCAGCTCCAGGTTCGTAGCCCTGTAGATTACGGCACTTCAAGTGCACATCCAAGCACTTTTTAATGTGCTGAGACAGATGGACAGACAGACAGTGGGAGACAGATAGACAAACACAGCCAGACAGAGACAGAGACAGAGACAGACAGAGGCAGACAGATGGAAATAGACATACAGAGACATGTGAGACTCTGTATGTATCTGTCTCTCTGTCTATATCCGTCTGACTATCTCAGTCTGTCTCAGATGGGCGGCGAGTCCAGAACCAGGAGTCATAATCTAAGGATAAGGGGTAAGCCATTTAGGACAGAAATGAGGAAGAATTTCTTCACCCAGAGAGTGGTGAACCTGTGGAATTGTGCACCACAGAATGTAGTTGAGGCCAAGTCATTAAATATATTCAAGAATGAGTTAGATATATTTCTTAAAGCTAAAGGTATCAAGGGATATGGGGAGAAGACAGGTACAGGATACTGAGTTTGGATGATCAGCCATGATCTCATCGAATGGCGGAGCAGGCTCGAGGGGCCGAATGGCCTACTCCTGCTCCTATCTTCTATGTTTCTATGTATGTTTCTATGCCTTTACAACACTTTCAAGCAGTGAGTTCCAGACCCCAACCACCCTCTGGGTGAAGACATTTCCTCTTAAATCCCCTCTAAACCTCCAACCAATTACTTTAAATCGCTGCCCCTTGGCTGTTGACCCCTCTGCTAAGGGAAATACGTACTCTTGTCCATTCTATCTAGGACCCTCATAATTTTATACACCTCAATAAGGTGTCCCCTCAGCCTCCTCTGTTCCAAAGAAAACAAACCCAGCCAATCCAGTCTTTCCTCATAGCATAATTCCTCCATTCCAGGCAACATCCTTGTAAATCTCCTCTGTGCCCTCTCTAGTGCAATCACATCTTTCCTGTAATGTGGTGACCAGAACTACACGCAGTACTAAAGCTGTGGCCGAACTTGTGTTTTTTACAGTTCAAGGATAACCTCTTTGCACTTGTATCCAATGCCTCGGCTAACGAAGGGTAGCATTCCGTATGCCTTCTGAAACACCTTACCTACCTGGCCTGCTACCTTCAGGGATCTGTGGACATCCACTCCAAAGTCCCTTTATTCATCTACACCTCTCAGTGTCCTACCATTTAATTTGTATTCCTTTTCCTTGTTAGCCCTCCCCAAATGCATTACCTCACACTTCTCCGGATTGAATTCCATTTGCCACTGTTCTGCCCACCTGACCAGTCCATTGATATCTTCCTGCAATCTACAGCTTTCTTCTTAATTTTCAACCACACAGCCGATTTTAGTATCATTTGCAAAGTTCTTCATCATACCCCCTATATTCAAGTCTAGGTCATTGATGAATACCACAAAAAGCATGGGACCATCGGAACCTTGCGTAACCCCACTGGAAACAGCCCTCCATTCACAAAAACACCCAAAAACCATTACAATTTGCTTCATGCCTCTGAGCCAATTTTGGATTCAACTCGCCACTTTGCCCTGGATCCCATGGGCTTTACTTTCGTGACCAGTCACCCATGTGGGACCTTATCAAAAACCTTGCTAAAATCCATATACACTACATCAAACGCACTACCCTCACCGACCCTCCTTGTTACCTCCTCAAAAAATGCAATCAAGTTAGTCAGACACGACTTTACCATAACAAATCCGTGCTGACTATCATTGATTAATCGCTATCTTTCTAAATGAAGATTGATCCTGTCCCTCAGAACTTTTTCCAATACTTTTCCCACCACCGAGGTTAGGCTGACTGGCCTGTAATTACTCGGTCTATCCCTTTCTACCTTTTTAAACAAAGGTACAACGTTAGCAGTCCTCCAGTTCTCCGGCACCACACATGTAGACAGATGATGATGGTCAGAGATGATTAGAAAATGATGGTCAGAGACTCTGCTATTTCCTCTTTTGCTTCTCTTAATAGCCTGGAATACATTTCATCCGGGCCTGGGGATGTATCCACTTTCAAAGCTGCTAACTCCCTTAATACTTCATCTCTCAGTCTGCATCTGTCTGGCACAGTCTGTCTGTTTCTCTCTGTCAGTCTCTTTCTGCGTGTCTGTTTCTGTCTGTCTGTCTGCCACAGTCTGTCTGTTTCTATCTCTTTCTCCATCTGCCTGCCTCTGTCTGTCTCACACACACGCAAAAACAGAGAAACAGACGGAAAGACAGAAAGTCAGAGCCAAACATTCAGAGGCAGGCAGACAGTGAAAGACATTTAAGCGGACAGACTGTGATAGACAGACAGACAGAGAAACACACGTAGAAAGAGACCGACAAAGAGAAACAGACAGACTGTGCCAGACAGAGGCAGACTGAGACAGACAAAAGAGACAGAAAGCGGGAGACTGTTGAAGTGACTGACTGAGACTGATGGAGAATGAGGGAGAATGAGACAGACAATCAGACAGAGACAGATAAACAGACGGAGACAGAGAGACATAAAAAGCCAGAGACAAAGGCAGTGACACAGACAGACAGAGGCAGAGAGATACATAGATATAGAGAGACAGAGAGAGAGAGGCCAAGACAGACACAGACAGACAGACAGACAGCGAAACAAACAGAGACAGACAGTGACAGACAGAGATATACAGAGACAGATGGAGAGGCACAGACGAACAGACAGAGAAACAGACAAAGACAAACAGAGACAGACAGATAAAGACACCGAGACAGAGTTAGACAGACAGACAGAGAGATAGAGACAGACAGAGACAAATTAAGTGAGAGAGACAAATAAAAGAGACAGAAACAGACAGGCAATGACAGACAGACTTAGATAGTCAGACTAACATGGACAGAGAAACAGATACATAGAAAGAAGAGACAGACAGAGATAGAGAGGCCGAAAAATAAATAGACTCAGACTGATAGAGCCAGACAGAGGTAGACTCTTCTCTTCTTAGGCAGTCCCTCGGAGCCGAAGATGACTTGCTTCCACACTAAAGATGAGTTCTCAGGTGACTGATGAGTCCAATGCGGGACCTGCAGTCTCTGTCACAGGTGGGGCAGACGATGGTTGAAGGGGCGGGAGGGTGGGGTGCTTGGGTTGACGTGCGCTGCTTCCGTTGTTTGCACTTGGCTTCCGCTTGCTCCCGCCGAATACATCGGAGTTGTTCGGCGCCTTGCCCGATGCTTCTCCTCCACTTTGTGCGGTCATTGGCCAGGGATTCCCAGGTGTCAGTGGGGGTGTTGCACTTTTTCAAGGAGGCTTTGAGGGTGTACTTGAAGCGTTTCCTCTGCCCACCTGGGCCTCTCTTGCCGTGTAAGAGCTCCGAGTAGAGCGCTTGCTTTAGGAGTCTCGTATCGGGCATGCGGACGTTGTGACCCGTGGTCAAAGCTTCGATGCTGGGGATGTTGACCTGAGCGGGAACACTGACGCTGCTGCGTCTCTCCTGCCAATGCGTTTGCAGGATCTTGCGGAACCAGCGTTGGTGGTTCCTCTCCAGTGCTTTGAGGTGCCTGCTGTACATGGTCCATGTCTCTGAGGCATACAGCAGGGCGGGAATCAATGCTGCGCTGTGGACCATGAGCTTGGTCTCTTCCTCAGGCGACCGAAACATGCACTGGCACACTGAAGGCGGTGTTGGACTTCGTCATCGACGTCTGCCCTTGTTGACAGTAGGCTCCCGAGGTATGGAAAGTGGTCCACTTTGTCGAAGGCCTCGTCGTGGATTTTGATAATCGGGGGGCAGTAATGTGTGGCGGGGGCAGGTTGGTAGAGGACCTTTGTCTTAAGGATGTTTAGTGTAAGGCACATGCTCTTTTACATTTCGGTGAAGGGGTTGACGATGGTTTGGAGTTTGACCTCCGAGCGAGTGCAGACGCAAGCGTTGTCTGCATATGGTAATTCGATGACAGAGGATGGGACGAATTTGGATCGGGACTGTAGGCGACGGAGGTTGAACAGTTTCCCGTTTGTTCTGTAGATTAGCTCCACTCCAGTGGCGAGCTTACTGAGGGTGAGATGGAGCATTGCAGCCAGGAAGATCGAGAAGAGCGTTGGTGCGATGACACAGCCTTGCTTGACACCGGTCCATACATGAACTGGGTCAGTGGTGGAACCGTTGGTCAGGATCACGTCTTGCATGTCGTCGTGAAGCTGATGGAGGATGGTGACAAACTTTTGAGGGCAGCCGAATTTGTGGTGGACACTCCATAATCCCTCACTGTTGATGGTGTCGAAGGCCTTTGTGAGATCAAAGAAGGCCATGTACAGCGGTTGGTGCTGTTCCCTGCATTTCTCTTGTAGTTAACGCGCGGTGAAGATCATGTCCATTGTGCCCCTCAGTGGGCGGAATCCACATTGCAACTCTGGGAGGAGCTCTTCAGCCACTGGGAGAAGGCGATTGAGGAGGATTCTTGCAATGACTTTCCCTGTGGCAGACAGCAGGGAACTCATTTATAATTAGCACAAACGGATTTGTCACCTTTCTTGAAGATGGTCACGATTACGTCCTCTCTGAGATCCCCTGGCATGCACTCCACCTTCCATATAAGAGAAATGAGTTCATGTATTCGCGCCAGTAGTGCTTCTCCGCCCTGCTTTAGAGCCTCGGCGGGGAATCCATCTGCTCCTGAGGGTTTGTTGTTCTTCAGTTGTCAGATAGCCTGGTCGGTCTCGTCGAACCAGTCCTGGTGTTTGTTGGTCAAGTGACCGAGCGTCTCTTCACAAGTGCTGATTATGGAGGCCTTGAGTACAGACCAGGCACTGTGGACACTCTGTGTCTCTGAATAACTGGGAGTCGTCAGGTTGTTTGTGAGGTGCAGGCTGAATAGGGCGTTCTTAGTAGGGTCTTTGAGTGCTCCAGAGTTGATTTTCCTGCGGCATTGTTTCTGTTGCCGTCGCTCTTTTGGGGCTACATTGATGGAGACGACAGAGTGGATTAGGCAGTGGTCTGTCCAGCAGACGTCAGCTCCTGTCATGTTGAGGGTGGTGCGTATGTCGTTGCGGTCCCTTGCTCAGACGATGACGTATTCCAGCAGATGCCAGTGCTTGGAGCGAGGGTGTTGCCATGAAGCCTTGTACCTGTCCCTCTGATGGGACAAGGTGTTGGTTGTGACAAGGCCAGAGGTAGACACATAGAAAAAGACAGACAGACAGACAGAAAAACAGACAGACTGAGGAATGCAGAAGGACAGAGACACAGACAGCGACAGAAAGTGGCAGAGAGAGAGAGAGAGAGAGAGAAAGAGAACAGAGCCGGAGAGAGGGAGACAGAGACAAACAGAAATAGAGAGAGTCAGAGACAGACTGACTGATACAGGCAGTCAGACAGAGACAGCCACGCAGCAAGAAACAGACAGAGACAAACAGACATACAGAGACAGCCAAACAGAAAGAGACAGACAGAGAGACAGAGATGGACAGATAAAGAAAGACTGAGACAGTGGCAAACTGAGTCTGAAAGCAACTGACAGAGAATAAGGCAGAATGAGACTGAGGCAGACTGTGACAGACAATCAGACAGAGGCAGAAGAACAGACAGAGACAGAGAGACAGACGAAGCCAGAGATACAAGCAGAGAGACAGAGAGACAGAGACAGAGACTTACAGATATATACGGAGACAGAAAAAGAGGCCAAGCCAGAGACACAGACAGACAGATAAACAGATAAAGACATGCAGGGACAAACAGACAGCGATGGAGACAGACAGAGAATGGGAGACTCAGACAGACAGAGATAGAGAAACAGACAGAGTCTGAAAGACAGACAGAGACACAAACGGAACGTGATTGACAGTAGAGACCGACAAACAAAATCAGACAGACAGCGAGGGAGAAAGAGAGACATACAGAAGCATACAGAAACAACGACAGACAGAGATATGCAGAGCCAGAGGGAGGGGCACAGACATAGATACAGACAGAGAGACAGGGAGAGTGAAAAAGTTACAGACAGAGACTGGCAGAGAGATAGAGACAGATAGAGAAAAAAAAAGAGAGATACAGACAGACCGTGTCAGACAGACTGAGATAGTCAGATGGACGTAGGCAGAGAGACAGACACATACAGAGAGACAGGAAGACAGAGACACAGAAAGACGGAGACAGTCAGAGATAGAGAGGCAAAAAGAGGAAGCGACTCACACTAACAGAGGCAGACAGAGGTAGACACAGAGAAAGAGACAGACAGACAGAGAGAGGGACGCAGAGCAACATGCAGTAACCAAAACTGTCAGAGAGAGAGAGAGTGAGACAAAGACAGACAGAGCAGGAGAGAGGGAGACAGAGACAGACAGAAATGGAGACAGTCACAGGCAGATAGACTGAGACAGGCAGACAGAATACAAGGACAGCGACAGAAACTGACAGAGTGAAAGACAAAGACAGACAGAGCAGGAGAGAGGGACAGAGAAAGACAGGCCGACATAGAGACAGAGACAGACAGATGCAGACAGAGAAACAAACACAGAGACACAGGCAGAGAACAGATTCAGGTGGACAGACTGATAGAGATATACAGACAGGCAGACAGAGACACCTTCAGAAGGGGGCATAGACAGATAGAGACAGACAGACTGAGAGCAACAGAGACAGACAGAGAGTGACACAAATACAGACAGAGCCCGAAAGAGAGGGACAGCGAGAGACAGGCAGAGGGAGATAGACAAACAGAGACACAGACGTACAGTGGCAGACCAGGGACAGACATGCAGAGTCTGAAAGACAAGCAAGGACAAAGTCGGACTGACAGACTCAACAGAGGGAGAGACACCAGAGAGAGAGAGAGAGACAGAGTCAGAGAGTTAGAGAGAGAGACAGAGAGAGAGAGAGTTAGACAGAGACTGAGACTGAGACAGAGACATGGGCGAACAGATAGAGACAGACAGAGAGAAACAGAGAGACAGACAGAGAGACACAGACAGAGAGGCAGACAGATACAGACAAACAAACAGAGACAGACAGAGAGACAGAGAGGGACAAAGAAACAGACAGAGGTAGGCAGGGAAACAAACAGGCAGATACAGACAGAATGACAGAGATAGGGACACAGACGGACAGAGACACAGACTGCGACAGAAACTGACAGAAAGAGAGAGAACAGACAGAGACAGAGAAACATGGACAGAATGAGACAGCCAGACAGAAAAACAGACACAGATGGACAGGAGATCGATAGACAGACAGAAGTATGTGGACAGACAAACAGGCAGACAGAGATACAGACAGACAGGGACAGAGACAGACTGAGACAGAGAGACAGCAACAAGGACAGACAGAGACAGACAGAAAGACATGCAGCGCCAGACAGAGAGAGACACATAGACAGAGAGATGGAAATAGACATACAGAGATAGACAGATAGACAGAGACAGACAGACTCAGACAGGCAGAGCACAGACGGACAGAAAGAGAAATAGACTCAGATTGACAGAGCCAGACAGGTTGACACAGAGAATGAAATAGATGGGAGACAGACAGACAGAAAGAGAAAGGGATGCGGACGGACAGCAGACAAAGACAGCTGCAGAAACTGACAGAGTGAATGACAAAGATAGACAGAGCCACAGAGAGGGACAGAGACAGACAGACGCAGACAGAGAATCAAACACAGAGATACAAACAGTCATACAGAAACACATTCAGACAGGGATATAGACAGAAAGAGACAGAGACACAGATGGACAGTGACAGTCCAACAGAAACAGACACACACAGACATGGACAGACAGCCAGGGACAGACATGTAGAGACAAACAGACAGGCAGTGCCAGACACGGACTGAGAGAGACAACAGAGTGAGAGAAACAGAGATGGAGAGAGAGAGAGAAATAGATGGAACCAGAGAGTGAGAGATAGACATAGAAACAGACAGACAGAGACCCAGGCAACCAGACAGAGATTGACCGACATACACAGAGAAAGAGACGGTAAAACCGACAGATACAGACAAAGAGGCAGACAGACAGAGAGACAGACAGAGACAGACAGACAAGTCTCAGTCTGACAGACAGATGTAGACAGCGAAACAGTCAGAGAGACAGAGAAAGAAACAGGTAGACAAATACAGACAGAGAGAGACAATTTTATATATGGGCAGAGACACAGACAGCGACAGAAACAGACAGAGAGAGGTAAAGACAGACAGTCAGACATAGTTCAAATTTATTTGCTACCAGACACCATCCTGCTATCCCACGCCGTAATCGTGGCCATCTTCAAGAAAGGTGACAAATCCGATTGCGGTAATTACAGAGGAGTTTCCCTGCTGTCTGCCACAGGGAAAGTCATCGCAAGAATATTCCTCAATCAGAATGGCCTCTTCAAATTTTATTTCAATATAATAGTCATTTGCAATGCAATAGCACATTCCAATGGAATATCACTTTGCCATATAATCGTCATTTGCAATACAATTGCACATTGCAATGGAATATCGCTTTGCAATATAATTGTCATTTGCAATGGAATCGTCCTTTGCAATGAAATCAGACTTTGCAATATAATGGTCATTTGCAATGTAATTACACATTGCAATGGAATATCACTTTGTAATAAAATAGTCACTTGAGGTGCAACAGCACATTGTAATCTAATATGATTTTGCTATACAATAGTAATGTAATGTAATGTAATGTAATGGAACATTGCAATGGAATATCATTTTGCAATATAATAGTCATTTACGAGGCAATAGAACATTGCAATGGAATATCACTTTGCAATATAATAGTGCTTTGCAGTGGAATGAAACATTGCAATTGAATATCACGTTGCAGTATATTAGTGCTTTGGAGTGGAATCTGCCTTTGCAATGGAATCTGACTTTACAATATACACGTCATTTGCAATGGAATAGCACATTGCAATAGAATATTACTTAGCAATAGAATAGTCATTTGAAATGCAATAGCACATTGAAATGGAAAGTTCATTTTGGAATATAATAGTCATTTGCAATGCAATAGCACATTGAAATGGAATATCGCTTTGCAATATAACAGTTATTAGCAAAGAAATAGGACATTACAATGGAATATCACTTAACAATATCGTACTGATTTGCAATGCAATAGAACATTGCAATGGAATATCGCTTAACAGTATCGTAGTCATTTGCAATGGAATAGAATATTGCAATGGAATATCATTTTGCAATATAACAGTCATCAGCAATGCCATATGACATTACAATGGAATATCACTTTGTAATATAATCGGCATTTGCAATGCAATAGAATATTGCAATTGAATATCTATTTGCAATATAATAGTCATTTGCAATGCAATAGCACATTGCAATGGAATATCACTTTGCAATATAATCGTCATTTGCAATGCTATAGAATATTGCAATGGAATATTGCTTTGCAATATAATAATCATTTGAAATGAAATAGCACATTGAAATGGAATGTTCATTTTGGAATATAATAGTTATTTGCAATGCAATAGCACATTGCAATGGAATATCGCTTCGCAATATAAAAGTTATTAGCAAAGCAATAGGACATTACAATGGAATTTTACTTAACAATATCGTAGTCATTTGCAATGCAATAAAACATTGCAATGGAATATCGCTTAACAGTATCGTAGTCATTTGCAATGCAATAGAACATTGAAATGGAATATCGCTTAACAGTATCATAGTCATTTGCAATGCAATAGAACATTGCAATGGAATATCACTTTGCAATATAATAGACATTTGCAATGCAATAGAACATTGCAATGGAATATCACGTTCCAATATAATCGTCATTTGCAATGCAATAAAATATTGCAATTGAACATCTATTGCCAATATAATAGTTAATTGCAATGGAATAGCACATTGCAATGGAATATCACTTTGCAATATAATCGTCGTTTGCAGTGCAATAGAACATTGCAGTGGAATATGATTTTGCAATATAACAGTCATCAGCACTCCAATGGGACATTACAATGGAATATCAGTTTGTAATATAATAGTCATTTGCAATGCAATAGACCTTTGCAATGGAATATCAATTTGCAATACAATAGACATTTTCAATGCGATAGAACATTGCAATGGAATATCACTTTCCAATATAATAGTCATTTGCATTGCAATAGAACATTGCAACGGAATATCACGTTGCAATATAATAGACATTTGCAATGCAATTACACATTGCAATGGAATAATCATTTTGTAATATAATAGTCATTTGCAATGCAATAGTATATTGCAATCTAATATCACTTAACAATATAATAGTAGCTTGCAATGCAATGTAACATTGCAATTTAATATCTCTTTGCAATATAATCTTCATTTGCAATGCAATACCACATTGCAATGGAATGTCACTGCAATATAATAGTAATTTGCAATGCAATAGAACATTGCAATTCAATATTCCTTTGCAATATAATAGTGCTTTTAAGTGGAATCTGCCTTTGCAATGGCATCTGACTTTGCAATATAACAGTCATTTGCAATGCAATAGCCATTGCAATGGATTATCACTGAACAATAGTGTAGTCACTTGTAATGCAATAGAACATTGCAATGGAATATCATTTATCAATATAATAGTCATTTGCAATGCAAAAGAACATTGCAATGGATTATCACTTTGCAATAAAATAGTCATTTGCAATGCAATAGCTTCTTCTTCTTCTTAGGCAGTCCCTCGGAACCGAGGATGACTTGCTTCCATATTAAAAATATGTTCGCAGGTGACTGATGAGTCCAATGCGTTCCAGGTCCCGAACTTCATTTTAAATTGTGGAAGATGCCTGTGCGTGAATTCTTTTAACGTGGGGTGACCGTTGCACACCAGCTATCACAAGGGCTTGACAGAGCAAGGTCTTGGTCTAATGGCAAGGGGATCCAAGACGACTGGGGACCAGGCTCTGCTACAACGGCCTAGCACACACACACACACACATACTCCTACTGTCCTCCTCCCTCCTTCCCACAGGTCCTCTCTGCATGGGTTTCGTAGGATGCATTGTGGTCCTCCCGATCTCGTTTTTGGCCCATGCTGCCCCTTCCCTGGACCCCGACCCCGCTGCTGGTCCATGCTCCGCCACCCCTGGGCCTAGACCTCGCTGCTGGGCTCGTCCTCGCTCCTGGGTCCTGGCCTCGGACATGAATGATGTTGTCTCTCACAGGATCAAATTACCACTGATATTCTCGCGATCCCTGGCCCCGAACTCCACTCGCGATCCACTAGTCACTGGATCACTAGTCTAGCAATAGCAATAGCATATTGCAATGGAAAATCACTTTGCAATATAATCGTCATTTGCAATGCAATAGAACATTTAAATGGAATATCACTTTGCAATATAATAGTGCTTTGGTGTGGATTTTGGATTTGCAATATAATAGTCATTTGCAATGCAATAAAACATTGCAATGAAATATCACTTTGGAATATAATAAATATTTGCAATGCAATAGCACATTGCAATGGAATGTCACTTTGCAATGTGATGGTTATTCGCAAAGTACTAGCACAATGCAATTGAATGTAACTGCAATATAATCTTCATTTGCGATGCAATAGAAAAATGCAATTGAATATCACTGCAATATAATAGTCATTTGCAATGCAATAGAATATTAGAATGGAATATCACTTTGCAATATAATTATATTCACTATGGAGAATGACGATGTAGGCATAGAAATCAGGCAGGGGGATTGTGATATACTCGAACAAAATTAGTATTGAGAGGGAGGAGGTACTAGCGGTTTTAGCAGGCTTAAAAGTGAATAAATCCCCAGGCCCAGACGAGAAATATCCCAGGCTGCTGTGTGAGGCAAGGGAGGAGATTGCAGGGGCTCTGACACAAATTTTCAGAACCTCTGTGGCCACAGGGGAGGTGCCAGGGGACTGGGGTACAGCTAACGTAGTACCATTGTTCAACAAGTGTAGTAGGGATAAACCAGGGAATTACAGGCCACTGAGCCTAACATCAGTGGTAGGGAAATTATTGCAAAAAAAATTCTGAGGGGCAGAATTAGTCTCCACTTGGAGAGGCAAGGATTAATCAACGATAGTCAGCATGGCTTTGTCAAGGGGATATCATGTCTGACCAAAATGATTGAATTTTTCGAGGGGGTGACTAGGTGTGTGGATGATGGTAGTTGATGTGGTCTACATGGACTTCAGTAAGGCTTTTGACAAAGTCCCGCATGGGAGACAGGTCAAGAAAGTAAAGGCCCATGGGATCCAGGGCAACTTGGCACATTGGATCCAAAATTGGCTTAGTGGCAGGAGGCAGAGCGTGACGGTCAAAGGTTTTTTTTGTGACTGGAAGCCTGTGTCCAGTCGTGTACCGCAGGGATCGGTGCTGGGTCCTTTGCAGTTTGTAGTGTTCATTAATGATTTAGATATGAATGTCGGAGGTATGATCAATAATTTTGCATATTTCACAAAAATTGGTGGGGTGGTAAATAGCGAGGAGGGAAGCCTCAGGCTACAGGACAATATAGATGGGTTGGTCAGATGGGAGAACAGTGGCATTTGGAATAGAACCCTGAAAATTGTGAGGTGATTCATTTTGGGAGGACTGGCAAGGCAAGGGAAAACACAAAGAATGGTAGAACCGTAGGAAGGAAAAAGGATCATAGGGACCTTGGTGTGCATGTACATAGATCCCTGAATGCAGCAGGACAGGTAGATAAGGTGATTAAAAAGGCATATGGGATACTTTCCTTCATTAGCCGAGGCATAGAATATAAGAGCAGGGAGGATATGATGGAGCTGTACAAAATGCTAGTTAGGCCACAGCTGGAATACTGTGTGCAGTTCTGGTCGCCACACTATAGGAAGGATGTGATTGCATTGGAGAGGGTGCAGAGGAGATTCACCAGGATGTTACCTGGGCTGCAGCGCTTCAGCTATGAAGAGAGACTGGACAGGCTGGGGTTGTTTTCCTTAGAGCAGAGAAGGCTGAGGGGGGACCTGATTGAGGTGTACAAAATTATGAGGGGCATAGATAGGGTCGATAGAAAGGAACATTTCCCCTCAGTAGAGGGGTCAATAACAAGGGGGCATCATTTCAAGGTAAGGGGCAGGAGGTTTAGAGGGGATTTGATGAAAGACTTTTTCACCCAGAGGGTGGTTGGAATCTGGAACTCACTGCCTGTAAGGGTGGTAGAGGCAGGAACCCTCAGAACATTCGAGAAGCATTTAGTTTAGCACTTGAAATGCCATAGCATGCAAGGCTATGGACCAAGTGCTGGAAAATGGGATTAAAATAGACAGGGCTTGATGGCCGACGTGGACATGATGGGCCGAAGGGCTTCTTTCTGCGCTGCATAACTCTATGACTCTATGATTCTAACAGTCATTTACAATGCAAAAGAACATTACAATGGAATATCACTTTGCAATATAATAGTGCTTTGAAGTGGAATCTGCCTTTGCAATGGAATCTGATTTTGCAATATAACAGTCATTTGCAATGCAATAGCCATTGCAATGTAATATCACTTACCAATAGTGTAGTCACTTGTAATGCAATAGAACATTGCAATGGAATATAACTTAACAATATAATAGTCATTTGCAATGCAAAAGAACAATGCAATGGATTATCACTTTGCAATATAATAGTTATTTGGAGTGGAATCTGCCTTTGAAATATAATAGTCATTTGCAATGCAATAAAACATTGCAATGGAATATCACTTTGTAATATAATAGTCATTTGCAATGCAAGAGCACATTGCAATGGAATATCGCTTTGCAATATAATCATCATTTGCAATGCAAAATAACAATGCAATGGATTATCACTTTGCAATATAATAGTCATTTGCAATGCAGCAGTATATTGCAATGCAAAATTGCTTTACAATATAATCGTCATTTGCAACGCAATAGAACATTGCAATGGAATATCACTTCGAAATATAATTGCCATTTGCAATCCAATAGCACATTTCAATGGACTGTAGTGCTTTGGACTGGATTCTGCCTTTGCAATATAATCGTCATTTGCAATGCAATAGCACTTTGCAATCTAATATCATGTTGCAATACAATAGTCAATATGCAATGAAATAGACGATTGCAATGGAATATCACTTTGCAATATAATAGTCATTTCCAATGCAATAGCACATTGCAATGGAATATCACTTTGCAATATAATAGTTATTTGCAAAGCACTAGCACAATGCAAATTAATGTCACTGCAATATAATCTTCATTTGCGATGCAATTGAAAATTGCAATTAAATATCACTGCAACATAATAGTCATTGCAATGCAATAGAACAGTGCAATGGAATATCACTGTGCAATATAATAGTTATTTGCAATTCAATAGAACATTGCAATGGAATATCACTTTAAAATATAATAGTCATTTGCAATGCAGCAGCACATTGCAATGGAATATCACTTTACGATATAATATTGCATTGGAGTGGAATCTGCCTTTGCAATATAATAGTCAGTTGCAATGCAATGGAGCATTGCAATGGAATATCTCTTTGCCATATAATAGTTATTTGGAAAGCACCAGCACAATGCAATTGAATGTCACTGCAATATAATCGTCATTTGCGATGCAATAGAGAATTGCAATTGAATATCACTGCAATATAATAGTCATTGCAATGCAATAGAACATTGCAATGGTATATCAATTTGCAATAAAATAGTTATTTGCAATGCAATAGAACATTGCAATGGAATATTACTTTACAATATAATATTGCTTTGGAGTGGAATCTGCCTTTGCAATATAATAGTCATTTGTAATGCAATTGCACATTGCAGTGGAATATCACTTTGCAATATAATAGTCATTTGCAATGCAATTGCACATTGCAATCTAATATCACGTGGCAATATAATAGTAATTTGCAATGTAATAGCACGTCAAGGAATATCGCTTTGCAATGTAATACTCATTTGCAATGCAATAGAACACTGCAATGGATTTCAACTACCCCAATATTAATTGGGATAAAATTAGTCTGAAGGGTATAGAGTGTGCGGAATTCCTAAAATGCATCCAGGAGAAGATTTTTAGCCAGTATGTTGCAAGTCCAACAAGGGAGGGGCTGTTCTTGACTTAGTTTTAGGGAATGAAGCTGTGCAGGTAAAAGGCGTATCAGTGGGGGAGCATTTTGATGCGAGCGATCATAATTCAGTTAGATTTAAGTTAGTTATGGAAAAAGACAAGGAGGGATAAGGAATAAAAATTCTAAATTGGGGAAAAGCAAACTTTGCGAAGCTCAGAGGGGATTTAGCGATAGTGCACTGGAAACAGCTACTTAAAGGTAAATCAGTGTCAGAGCAGTGGGAGGCATTCAAGGAGGAGATCCAGAGGGTTCAGACCAAATGTGTGCCCTCAAAGAAAAACGGTGGGCCTAACAAATCTAAAGTCCCCTGGACGTTTAGGGATATACAGGGTAGGATAAAGAAAAAAAGAGAGGCGTATGACAGATACCGAGGGCTAAATACTGCAGAATCTTTAGAGGAGTACAGAAAGCGTTGGGGTGCAATTAAAAATGATATTAGGAAAGTAAAGAGAGAGCATGAAAAATTCTTGGCAAGTAAAATCAAGGAAAACTGAAAGATGTTTTATAAATATATTAAGAGTAAGAGGATAACTAAAGAAAGGGAAGGGCCTATTAGAGATCATGAGGGTAATCTGTGTGTGGAGGCGGGAGACGTCGGTAGGGTTCTTATGAATACTTTGAGTCTGTTTTCACAAAGAAGATGGGCGAAGCAGGCATTGCTATCAGGGAGGAGGAGTGTGAAATATTAGATGAAATAAACATAGTGAGAGAAAAAGTATTAAGGGGTCTATCCACTTCAAAAGTGGATAAATCCCCAGGCCCGGATGAAATGTATCCCAGGCTGTTAAGCGAAGGAAAAGAGGAAATTGCAGAGGCCCTGACCATATGGCTTCAGGTGTGGTGCCGGAGGACTGCTAATGTGATGCCCTTGTTTAAAAAGGGAGAAATTGATAGATCAAGTAATTACAGGCCAGTCAGCCTAACCTCGATGGTGGGAAAATTATTTGAAAGAATTCTGAAGGACAGGATAATTCTTCATTTAGAAAGATACGGATTTGTTAAAGGAAAGTCGTTTCTGACAAATTGACAGAATTTTTTGAGGAGGTAACAAGGAGGCTGGTTGAGGGTAGTGCGTTTGATGTAGTGTATATGGACTTTAGCAAGGATTTTGGTAAGGTTCCACATGGCAGACTGGTCACAAAGTTAAAAGCCCATGGGATCCAGGGCAAAGTGTCAAGTTGGATTCAAAACTGGCTCGGAGGCAGGAAGCAGAGGGTAATGGTTAATGGGTGTTTTTGTGACTGGAAGGCGGTTTCCAGTGGGGTTCCGCAGGGCTCAATACTGGGTCCCTTGCTTTTTGTGATATATATCAATGAACTAGACTTGAATATAAGGGGTATGATTAAGAAGTTTGCAGATGATACTAAAATCGGCTGTGTGGTTGATACTGAAGAATGAAGCGGTAGTCTGCAGGAAGATATCAATAAATTGTTCAGGTGGGCAGAACAGTGGAAAATGGAATTCAATCCGGAGAAGTGTGAGTTAATGCATTTGGGGAGGGCTAACAAGGAAAGGGAATACACATTAAATGGTAGGACACTGAGTAGTGTAGAGGAACAAAGGGACCTTGGAGTGGATGTCCACAGATCCCTGAAGGGAGCAGGCTAGGTAGATAAGGTGGTTAAGATGGCATACGGAATTATCGCCTTTATTATCTGTGGCATAGAGTACAAGAGCAGGGGGTTTATGCTTCAACTGTATAAAAAACAAGTTAGGCCTCAGCTAGATTACTGCGTGCAGTTCTGCTTACCACATTACAGGAAATATGTGATTGCACTAGAGAGGGTACAGAAGAGATTTACAAGGATTTTGCCGGAAGTAGAGAATCTTAGCTATGAGGAAAGACTGGACAGGCTGGGTTTGTTTCCCTTGAAAAAGAGGAGGTTGAGGGGAGACCATATTGAGGTGTATAAATTATGCGGGGCAGAGATAAAGTGGACAGAAAGGAACTATTTCCCTTAAGAGAGGGCTCAAAAACCAGGGGGCATATATTTAAAGTAATTGGTGGAAGGTTTAGAGGGTATTTGAGGGGAAATTTCTTCACCCAGAGGGTTGTGGATGTCTGGAACTCACTGCCTAACAGGGTGGAAGAGGCAGGAACCTTAACCAAATTATAAAAGTACTTGGATGTGCACTTGGGATGCTCTAACCTGCAGGGCAACGGAGCAAGAGCTGGGAAGTGGGATTAGGTTGGATAGCTCTTTGTTGGCCAGCGCGGAAACGATGGGCCGAAATGGCCTCCGTCCGTGCTGTAACTTTCTATGATTCTATGTTTCTACGATTCTATGATCAGGCGTGTTTCAAATGCAGGGGCATAAATTCACAGAATTCGACAAATAATGTTGACAAGATGCACATTGGCTTCTGATATAGTGGCAGTAACGGAGCCCTGTCGCCACCAAGGGAGGAATGGCAATGTAACTTGCCTGACTATGGACAGGCGAGGCTTGTATCCGCTGGAGTTTAGAAGAGTAAGAGGTGACTTGATTGAAACATTTAAGATCCTGAGGGGTCTTGACAGGGCGGGTGTGGGGAGGATGATTCCACATGTGGGAGAATCTAGAACTTGGGTCACTGTTTAAAAATATTGGGTCGCCCATTTAAGACCGAGATGAGGCGAATTGTTTTCTAACAGAGGGTCATGAGTCATTGGAACTCTCTTCCTCAGAGGGCGGTGGAAGCAGAGTCTTTGAATATTTTTAAGGCAGAGGTAGATAGATTATTGATAAGCAAGGGGGTGAAAAGTTATCAGGGGTTGGCGGGAATGTGGAGTAATCAGATCAGCCATGATCATATTGAATGGTGCAGCTGGCTTGAGGGGCCGAGTGGCCGACTCCTGTTCCTAATCCGTATGTTCGTATGACTATAATGTAATCAGGAAGGATAGGGAAGGAATATTATATAGAGTTGCATTGTTGATAAAAGATACTGTTACATCCCGGGAAATGGATAATGTGCCTGAGGGTTCACATGTAGAATCTACTTTGTTAGAAATAAGGAGCAACAGAGAAATCTGTTAGGCTTCTGAGTTTAAGCTGCAGAACCCCAACTAGTGTGAACGAGATAGAGGAGCAAATGTGCAAGCAATATATAAATAAAATAGATTTGTAATAATGGAGGACTTTAATTATCCTAATAAAGAATGACAATAAAACACATTATCGGACAATGAGCAGGATGTATTCCAAACATGTGCACAGGAGAAGATTGTTGATAATAAGGAAAAATCAAAGGTGAAGTTATCGAACTGGAGCAGGGCTAAAGTTAGTGTGATGAAAAGAGACCTGGCCCACGTGGATTGAAATCAAATATAGGCATGAAAGATATCCTCATCAGGTAAATCATGAAATGAGCAATGGGAGGCTTTCATGGAGAAGATAGTTCGGGTACAGACCAGATACCCTCCCATGAGGGGAAAAGGAAGTGCATTCAAAGCCAGATCTACCTGGATGACTGAGGATATAGAGATTAAAATGAAATAGATAAAGGGAGGTTATGATAAATATCTGGTTCATAATACATTAGAGAGCCAATCAGAATTGGGAAAGTGCAGAGTAGAATTGAAAAAATAATGAGAGACGCAATGAGATGTATGAACAAATATTGGCGGGTCACATAAAGGGGAAAAACCAAAGACATTTATAAACATTTGAGAAGTACAATGGTAGTTGAAAGACGGGTGGGGCCAATTGGGGAACAAAAAGAAAATGTTCTTGTGAAGGCAGAGGGCATGGCTGAGGTACTAAAGGAGTCCGTTGCATCTGTTTGCACTAGGGATGCGGGTGCGGGCAATCTCACAGTAAATGAGTAGGGTTCAGAGAAATTGGACTGGATAAAATATAAAGAGGAGCTAATTAAAAGTTTGGCAGCAATCACAATAGAACGTATAACTCGCTGCTGTTGGAATGCATCCTAGTTTGCCTCGGGGAGGACGGGTGGAAAGAGAACAAACTCTAGCATCAATCTTTGAAACCTCCTTAGATACGGGGGTGTTGCCAATGCACCGCCGGGTTGTAAATGTTGAACCCCTGTTGGAAAAATGTGGAGAGGAATAAACACGACATAGGTAGAACTAGGAATAAGGTTCTGCTGAGAGATTTTGAGGAGCTAGGGTCCAAAGTAAAACGTAGAACCTCAAAGATAATAATCTCTGTTTTGTTACCGGAGTCAAGGACAAATTGGCGTAGGGACAAAGAGATTAGAGGTTTAATTGCGTGGCTCAAAGAGTGGTGTGGGAGAAAGGGGTTTGGATTCATGGGCACTGACTCCAGTACTGGGGAAAGAGGGATCTGTTCCCTTGGGACGTGCACCACTGGGCTGGGACCATTGTCCTGGCGAATCGAATAACTAGGGTTGTAGATAGGGTTTTTATACTAAAAAGAGGGGAAGGGTTCAGGTGAGGAGATGTGTTGAAACCTAAAGAAAAAAGTCAAGGTAATGGAGCAGTGTAGCGATTTGGATAAAGATAAGCAGAGTGTGAGAGGAAAGGACAGTGAGTTTAACGGTAATAGTGCATCAGCGATTAAGGTGAAAGCAGCGACTTATGGTTAAAAGATAAAACTAAAGGCACATTACTGAATGCACGAAGCATTTATAACAAGGGATCTACAGTAAACGAAACCAGTCTAAGTATAATCGAAATAGGAAAGAAGAGCATAGAAACGATTAATCTAAGGGAGGACATAGCTGGGCAGAGAATAAACAGAGATTTCGAACAAGAATGTGAAAAGATGTGGAAAATAGAGTGAATGGAACGGCTGTTAACAATGGGTGAAACTGTCTGTACAGCAATGTACACGATGTCTGTAATAAAACAGTAGAACTGGAGGCAATAATACGTTGCGAAGTATAAGATATATTTGGTATTACTGACACATAGCTACAGAAAAATCAGGCCTGGGAATTAAACATTACAGGGTAAAACATATGTAGAAAAGATAGAGAAGATAGAGATAGAAAAGGGTGCGGCGGAGTGACTGTAATTATTAGGGATCTCATACAGTCAGCAGAAAAAAAGTGTTGCAGCTATCAGTAAGTCAGAAATAGAATCCATGTGGATAATGATAAAAACAATCAATGGTCAATGGTCAATCACACTAATAGGGGTAGGCTACAGACCACCTAATAGTAGAAGGGAGGCGGAGGAAGGAGAGAGCTAAACACACAGGGAAATCAGGATAAAATTCATCGAATAATAATTGGCCAGAAGAGGTACGTGAAAGGGTTCAGGGAACGGAGCTCCTACAATGTGGACTGGACTCCTTTCTCACTCAGTATATAGGAAGACCGACAAGGGAGGATCGCTACTGAATCCAGCAATGGGGAATAGAAGAAGGGTTACTGCACAGAAGGAGGCCATTCGGAGGCACTTCAGCTAGTCCCACTCCACCGCCCTTTCCCTGTTTTTTCCTTCAGGTATTTATCCAATTCCCTTTTGAAAGCCACGATTGAATCTGCTTGCAGCATCCTTTCAGGCAGTGCAGTCCAATCCTAACCACTCGCTGTGTAAAAATGCTTTTCCTCATGTCGCCTTTGGTTCTTCAGCCAATCCCCTTAAATCTGTGTCCACTGGTATTCGAAACCTTCCGCCAATGGGAAGAGTTTCTATCTACTCTGTCTAGCCCCGTCATGAGTTTGAACAGCCAGAAGTGCAGTGAGGATGATTCATATCGGCCTCCTCCTGTGGTCCCCACCACCACAGACGTCAGTCTTCAGCCAACTCGATTCACTTCACCTGATATAATGAAACGGCTGAGTGCACCAGATACAGCATCCCGGCGGTGTTGCTGAAGAGTTGTGCTCCAGAACTAGCCGCGCATCTAGCCAAGCTGTTCCAGTACAGCTATAACACTGGCATCTATCCGACAATGTGGAAAACTGCCCAGCTGTGTCCTGCCCACAAATAGCAGGACAAGTCCAATCTGGCCAATTACCGCCCCATTAGTCTACTCTCAATCATCAGCAAAGCGATTGAAGGTGTCTTCGACAGTGCTATCAAGCAGCACTTACTCACCAATAACCTGCTCACTGACGCCCAGTTTCGGTTCTCCTCGGTCAACTCGGCTCCAGACCTCATCACAGCTTCGGTCCAAACACGGAGAAAAAAGAGCTGAATTCCAGTGGTGAGGTGAGAGTGACTGCCCTTGATTTCAAGGCAGCATATGATCGAGTGTAGCATCAAGGAGCACTAGTAAAACTGAATTCAATGGGATTCAGGGGGAAACCTCTCCACTGGCTGGAGTCATAACTAGCATAAAGGAAGATGGTTGTGGTGGTTGGAGGTTAATCATGACAGCCTCAGGACATCGCTGCAGCAGTTCCTCAGGGCAGTGTCCTACGCCCAACCATCTTCAGCTGATTCATCAATGACCCTCCCTCCAACATAAGGTCAGAACCAGAGCAGATAGAGAGGTAAAAATAGGGCAGCATCTAGGTAATGCTTAATGGAATATAATACGCTTTAAGGTAATAATTATTGATATATATTGTGAATAGCTGGGGCCCAAGCAATGATCCCTGCAGCACTCCACGAGTCACCGCCTGCCACCCTAAAAAAGACCCATTTATTCCTACTGTCTGTTAACCAATTTGCAATCCATGCTAGTATCTTACCCCCAATCCCAGGTTCTTTAATTTTGCACACTAACCTCTTATGAGGGACTTTATCAAATGCCTACTGAAAATCCAAATACAACACATCCACTGTTTCTCCCTTATCTATTCTACCAGTTACATGCTCAAAAAACTCCAGAAAGTTTGTCAAACATGATTTTCCTTTCATAACTCCATGCTGACTTTGTCTAGTCCCGTTGATATTTCTAAGTGTCCTGTTATCGCATCCTTTATAATAGACTTTATCATTTTTCCAACTACTGATGTTAGGCTAACGGGTCTGTGGTTCCTTGTTTTCTCTCTGCCTCCTTTTTAAATAGTGGGGTTACAATCTGCAGGAACTGAGCATCGTGAGCAAAGAAAACAGTATACTAAATCGGAAGAAGTCCAAATACAAGAGAAAGGTGGAAGTAAATGGACAGGTGTTGCATCTCCTGCGCTTGCACGGGAAGGTGCCATGGGACAGCTTATTGTGGTCAGCTACCTTATAACACAGATCAGCACCAGCCTCTGCTTACTACCCAAAGGGTGCTGACACCTGATCTCCCGATTACAGAACATTGAGGCTAGAAATTAAACACAGCGGTTCCGTATTTTAATTCATTTGTGTGATGTGGGCTTCGCTTGCAAGAACTGCATTTATTGTCCATCTATAATTGCCCTTGAGAAGATTTTGGTGAGCCCACTACTTGAACGGATGCAGTCCGTGTGGTGAAGCTACTCCCACAGTGCTGTTAGGGAGGGTGTTCCAGGATTTTGTCCCCTCCGACGATGAAGACACGGAGATATATTCAAAAGGCACGATTGTGTGTGAAGATGCAACACCTGCCCTTTTAACTCCTCCCTTCCCACCGTCCAGTGCCCCAAACACTACTTCCGGGTGAACCAACGATTTACTTGTACTTCTTCCATTTAGTATATTGTAATCGCTATTCATGATGCGGTTACATCTACATTGGGGAGACCAAACGCAGATTGGGTAACCACTATGTGGAACACCTTCATTCAGTTCACAAGGGCTGATCCCAAGCTTCCGATCGCCTGCCATTTTAATTCTCCTCTCCGCTCCCACTCTGACTCGTTCATCGGCCTCCAACGCTGTTGCGATGAAGCTCAATGTAAGCTCGAGGCACAGCACCTCACCTTTAGATTAGGCTCTTTACAGCCTGTCGGACTCAACATTGAGTTCAACAATTTTACATCATAAGCTCGGCCCTCATATTTGTCAGAGAGCAGCTGTTGGCAATGATTCTGCTACTCCAGTTACAGCGCCTCTAGAACCATATATTGTTTGTTTACTTATCCCATTACCATTGGCCTTGTACCAATTACCGTTCACCCATCACTCCCTGCTCGCTGACCTACAATGGCTCCCTTCTATGGAACGCCTCGATTTCACTCCCTCCATGGCCTCGCCCCTTTCTATCTCTGTAATCTCCTCCAGCCCCACAATCCCCCCGAGATATCTGCGCTCCTCTAATTCTGCCCTCTTCAGCATCTCTGATTATAATCGCTCAAACATTGGTGGCCGCACCTTCTGTTGCCTCGGCCCTAAGCTCTGGAATTCCCTTCCGAAAACTCTCCGCCTCTCTCCCTCTCTCTCCTCCTTTAATACACTCCTTAAAACCTACCTCTTTGACCAAGCTTTTGGTCACCTGCCCTAATATCTCCCTGTGTGACTCAGTGTCAAATGTTGTTTGATAATCGCGCCTATGAAGCGCCGTGGGACGTTTTACTACGTTACAGTCGCTGTATAAATGCAATTGTTGTTGCTGATGGACCATCATCCATTTCGTCATTTAATCTCTCCTGCCTTGCACCCTATCACAAACCGTCCGTTTTGCTCTTTCCAACCCTCCCCCTTTCCCTGCCTCTGTACTAAGTTAAAACTTCTCACAACTCTAATATTTTACAGTTCTGACATAAAGTCATCTACCTGAAGCATTACATTTCTTACTCTGTCCACAGATGCTGCCTAACCTGCTGAGTATTTCCAGCTTTTTCTGCTTTTATTTCAGATTTCCAGCATCCGCAATATTTTTCTTGTGTATTAGTGTAAGGGATATATTGTAGGATTGTTCACTGCAAGGGACAAGGGGCAGGCAAGGTCAATGTAAGGGATACTGTATAGGAATGGACAGTGTAAGGTACAAGGCCAGGAAGGTTAGTGCAATGAACATGGGCCAGGCAAGGTCAGTGTAAGAGATCCTGTACAGGAATGGACAGTGTAAGGTAACAGGCCAGGAAGATTAGTGCAATGGACATGGGGCAGGATTGGTCAGTGTACAGGATACTTTATAGGAATGGACAGTGTAAGGTACAAGGCCAGGAAGATTAGTGCAATGGACATAGGGCAGGATTGGTCAGTGTACGGGACACTGTATAGGAATGGACAGTGTAAGTTGCAAGGCCAGGAAGATTAAGCAATGGACATGGGGCAGGATTGGTCAGTGTAAGGTATACTGTATAGGAATGGACAGTGTAAGTTACAAGGCCAGGAAAATTAAGCAATGGACATGGGGCAGGATTGGTCAGTGTAAGGGATACTGTATAGGAATGGACAGTGTAAGTTACAAGGCCAGTACGAGTAGTGCAATGGCATGGTGCAGAATTGGTCAGTGTACGGGATACTGTATAGGAATAGCCAGTGTAAGTTACAGGGCCAGGAAGGTTAGTGCAATGGGCATGGTGCAGGATTGGTCAGTTTAAGGGACAGAGTGTAGGAAAAGACAGTTTAAGGAATATCGGCCCAAAAATTAGTGAGGGAGCCTTCGTGCGGGGGTAAGGCTTCCCCGCGATATCTCACTGCGCGCCGGCTTTTTCATTCCCAGCTCGCACGAACTTGATGTTCTAGACATCAGCTGGGCAGTGCTTGCGTGTCCCACAGGCGTAGTTAATTCGTGCGAGCTGTGGCATCACGTGATTCAGTTAGAGCCAATGGCAGCACACCATCTTTCATTCATAGTTTTCACAATCAAGTGCTGTGAAAGCTATGAATCTATACCCCCCCAAAAGAACAGCTAAACCTGAATTAAATTTAAAAAAAAACCATCACATTAATAAAATAAGTATAGTTAAATAAATTAACCACTTTAAACAAAAAATTACATTTTTGAAAAAATTTTAAATCTTTTAAAAAGTTATAAAAATAAACTTACCTTTCTTTAAAGTCTCTAAAAAAGATATACCTGTTGAAAAAAAATCAAAATAATACTTAATTAACTACTTACCTTGTTAAAAGAGGGTATTACGCCTCCTTTCTTTATGTGCAAAATCTTCCATGCTTACCTGCGCGTCCAAAGCACTAAGTGCACTGCGTGCGCGCAGCCTGTAGCGCGCATGCGGTTCACTTAGGAACCGCCCCCTTTTGAAATCACCAAGTGCCGGTTTTCAGCGCATGCGCAGTGCATGCAGAAAACCGGCAATTGGAGACAGAATACGCGAGAATAGAGGCACTAATTTTTGGGCCATCGTTTTGTAAACGTCAATGTAATGGACATGGTGTCGGAAGTTTCAGTGTGAGGACGCTGTTGTATGAATTTTCAGTGTGACTGATATGCTGTAGACACGATCAGTGTAAGTGGTATGGTTCAGGAGACTGACTGCTGTTATACTTGTTCCACCTGTCATATTAGTAATTCTATGAAACCGACACCGATTATACCTGTCATGACAGTCATATTTGGAATGCATTGAAACTGAATCCCATTATACGGCAGACCTTGAGCACAGAGCTTGGCGATTCAGTTGGCAGAACGCAAACGGAGCGAATCGCAAGCAGAGTGAGGAATTTGGTGAGAGCAGTAATCTGGTGGAGAGGAGGAAGGCGTTGGAGACGTCTGACTGAAAAGTAGGAGTGGAGCCACAAAACCTAAGGTCTCTAAGTTAATAGACACGAGATCGGACCTGCAGGTGAGCGAGAGGAGCTGCTCCAGATACAGGTAGAACCGAGAGCCCGGAGGGAGGGCGAGATTAGCTAACCCCTTATTCTGAGAGAGTGACAACTGGTTCGAGACACCCCAGTCAGGGGAAACATCCTCCCTGCATCTACCCTGTCAAGCCCGTAAGAATTGTATATGTTTCAATGAGATCACCTCTCATTCTTCTAAACTCTCGAGAATATAGGCCTAGTCTACTCAATCTCTCCTCATATGACAATCCCCCTATCCCAGGAATCAGTCTGGTGAACATTCCGTGCACTCTCTCTATGGCAAGTATATCCTTCCTTAGGTAAGGAGACCAAAACTGTACACAATGCTCCAGGAGTCGTCTCACCACGGTTCTATATAATTGCAGTAAGACGTCTTTACCCTTATAGTCAAATCCTCTTTAAATAAAGCCCAGAATACCATTTGCTTTCCTAATTGCTTGTTCTACCTGCATGTTAACTTTCAGTAATTCGTGTACAGGGACACCTAGGTCCCTCTGAGCAACAACATTTCTCAATCTCTCGCAATTTAAAAAATGCTCTGGTTTTCTATTTTCCTACCAAAGTGGATAACTTCACATTCCTCCACATTATAATAAATTTGCCATGTTCTTGCCGACTCACTTAGCTTGTCTATATCCCCTTGAAGCCTCTTTGCATCCACCTCACAACTTACATTCTCACCCAGCATTGTATCATCAGCAAATTTGGATAAATGACATTTGGTCCCTCATCCAAATCATTGATATAGATTGTGAATAGCTGAGGCCCTAGCACTGATCTTGTGGTACCCCACTAATTGCAGCATGCCAGCCCGAAAATTACACATTTATTCCTACTCTCTGTTTTCTGTCCATTAATCAATCCTCAATCCATGCTAGTATATTACCCCCAATGCCATGAGCACTAATTTTGTTTAATAAGCTCTTGTATGGCACCTTATCGAATGCCTTCTGAAAATACAAATACACCACATCCACTGGTTCCATCTTATCTATCATGCTAGTTAAAACCTCAAAAAACTCTAAAAGTTTCTTCAAACACGATTTCCCTTTCATAAAACCGTGTTGACTCTGCCCAATCCTATTATTATTTTCTAAGTGCCCTGTTACCACGTCCGTAATAACAGATTGTAGCATTTTGCCTACCACTGATGTCAGGCTAACTGGTCTGTAGTTCCGCGTTTCTCTCTCCCTCCTTTCTTAAATAGTGCGGTTGCATTTACTACCTTGCAAACCGCGGGAACCGTTCTAGAAATTATGGAATTTTGGAAAATAACAACCAATGCAACAACTATCTCTATAGCCACCTCTTTCAAAACCTTAGGATGTAGGTTATCAAATCCACTGGATTTATTGGCTTTCAGTCGCATTAATTTATTGAAACTAATTTCTTCCTGTTCCTCATTCTCGCTGGAGACATGTTTTCCCCACTATTTCCAGGAAGTTTTGTGCATCTTCTTCTGTGAAGACAGACGAAAAGTAATTGTTTAATTTCTCTGCCATTTCCTTATTTACCATTATAATTTCTCCTGCCTCAGCTTGTAAGGGACCCACATTTACTTTCGCCAATCTTTACCTTTTTACTTACATATAGAAAGTTTTACAGTTTGTTTTTATTTCTCACGCTGGTTTACTCTCATTATATTTTCCCTTACTTTATCAATTTCTTTGTCCTCCTTTGCTGAATTCTAAAATCCTCCCAATATTCTGCCTTACTATTCATTTTGGGCAACATTAATAGCCTCATCCTTTGATCTAATCCTATCTTTAACGTCTCTTGTTAGCCACAGTTGGACCACTTTTCCTGTAGGGGTTTTGTGCCTTAAATGAATGTATATTTGTTGTAAATTGTGTGTTAATTATTTAAATGCTAGCCATTGTTGCTCAACCGTCATACCTTTTAATGTAGTTTCTCAATTTAATTTAGCCAACTCACCCCTCATAACTATGTAGTTTGCTTTGTTTAGATTTAAGACACTAATTTAGAATTCAACAAAATCACTTTCAAACTCAATGTAAAATTCTATCATATTATGGTCACTCTTCTCTAAATTTCCCTTTACAACAAGGTCATTAATTAACCCTTTCTCATTGCACAATACTAGATCTAAAATAACCTGTTTCCTAGTTGGTTTCTCAACATACTGTTCTAGAAAGCTATCTTGCAAGCATTCCATGAATTCGTCCTCCAAACTATTACTGCTAATTTATTTCTTCAGGCTATATGTAGCTTAAATTCCGCCATAATTATTGTATTTTTCTTGCTACATGCGCCTCTAATTTCCTGATTGATACTCTGCCCTACAAAACAAATACGGGTTTGTGGCCTATGAAGAAATCCCAACAATGTGTTCTGCCATTGCTATTTCTTAGCTCCACCCAAACTGATTCTGCTAATTGATTTTACGAGCTAAGTTCCTTTAAATGCTGCGAAATTCGGCTCCCTTGCGCCTGCCGTTAGCGCCTCCAGGTGCCACGAAAGAGCCGCAAAGGGCTTAACGCCCGAGCAGGGCGTTAATAGAGCCTCCCGAAAAATTCGGCGGGGCGCTACTGAGGCGCTAGCCGTTAGCACTGCGCCCCCTCAGGTGGTGCCGGGAGCTGAGGTGCTGCCGGTGATGACGCCATCGCCGTGCGCCGGGACCCTTATCATCCCGTGGCAGAAATGCGGCTGTGGGTCGTCAAGCTGCGGCTAGCGGTGTCAGCGCCAGCCTCGCGGATCGTGAGCCGGCCCGCCCTCTGCTCGCCTGGCGCAATTTAAAGGGAGGTGCGCCCGCGAGCAGCGCCGCCATTTTTTTTTGCCGACATCCAATTCGGAGCTCCGTGGCAACCCTTGGCGTGGTGCATCTCGGTGCCAGGCTGCAGCCAAGTCACCACGTCACCCAGGTGGGCTAGTGCGGGCCATCGGAGCCCCTGAAGAGCACACAGCATCCCTTCCCTTTAAAAAAAGAGGAGAGCCGCTGAAACGCGTCAGCTTTGTGCCCCCGACATTACCTCAGAGGAAGTGGAGAGCCCGAGATAGCGCTTCGCTTCCTCGCCGGGGTGATGAGGCGAATTTAGCAGCCGAGGCGGTACTTCGGCGCCGGGTGCTATATCGCCGGTGATAATTCAGTTGCAGCCCCCAAATGCGGCCTAAACGAATTTTACCCCCCCTTCTCTCTACTGTCTTTATCCCATCCTTTATTATCAGGGCTGCACCTCCTGCTTTTCCATTTTTCTTCTGTCTACGAAAAGTTAAGTTTCATGTAATATTTAGTTCCCAACCTTGGTCACATTGCAACCACATCTCCGTAATGGCTATTAGCTCAAACCTATTCATTTCTATCTGCACTATTAATTCATTTCTGGTTGCGAATGCTTCACGCTTTGAGATATAGTGCCTTTAGCTTTAACTTATTTCCATTTTCACTGATGCCTTGTTACCTTTGTTACTCTCTCTGTCCCTTCCTGATGCACTCTGCTTCTTTTTACCCAAAACTCCACTCTGCGCTGGAGCCTTATCATTTCTCTCGCTGCTTTTAAATTTACTCTTTCCTGAATCCTCCCGCAACCCGCCCCCACAATCATTTGTTTCCAGCCCTGTCTACTGCCCTAGATATTCCGTTCGTCAGGACACTGGTCCGAGCACAGATTAAGTGGAGCCCGTCCCAACGGAACAGATCGCTCTTTCTCCAGTATTGGTGCCAGTGTTCCATGAACTGAAACCCCTTCCTCCCCCACCAGTCTTGGAGCCAAGCATTTAAACCTCTAATCTGTTTGTCCCTATGCCAATTTGTGCGTGGCTCAGGTTACAATCAAGAGATTATTGCCTTTGAGGTTCTGCTTTTCAATTTGGATCCTCGTTCCTCAAACTCTCTCAGTAGAACCTCCTCCCTCGTACTACCTATGTTGTTGGTTCCAACATGGACCACGACAATTGGATCCTCCCCTCCCACTCCAAGTTCTCTGCCAGCCATGAAGAGATGTCTTGAACCCGGGCACAGTGCAGACAGCACAACCTTCAGAACAGTTTCTATCCCCCTGACTATAATGTCCCCATACACCATTTGCATTCCCTTTGATTCCACCCACTTGAATGGCCTCCTGCACCATGGTGCTATGGTCAGCTTGCTGATCCATCCTGCAGGCTTTTCCCTCTTCCTCACAGTCAGCAAGAACATCATACCTGTTGGACAAGGGCAAAGGCTGAGGCTCCTTCGGCCTGCACGTTGGAGCCCCTAACCTGCCTGTGTTGCAGTCACACCCTCCTGTCGCTGACCACTAACCAGACCTGTACCACTACCTAACCTAAGGGGTGTGACTGCCTCCTGCATCAAAGTGTCCAGGTAACTCTCCCCTTCCCTGAAGCCCAGCAATGTCTGCACCTCAGACTCCATCTCAAAACCTCCGAGCTGATGTTCCTCGAGATACAGGCACTTACTGCAAAAGTGGTTTTCCGTGATCACAATATTCCTCACAAACTCCCACATGCTGCAGTTGTGGCGCACCACCTGCGCTGCCATCCCAGTATGAACTTGTTTTATTTCATTACATTTAATTACATTTGTAATTAGATAACTTAGACATTAGTGTAGATTCTTGACTACTTACTTGATCTAGATTAAGTTATGGGTACTGAACTTAAATATCTACCTGTAACACAAAGCACTACAAGCAGTGTAGGCGAAAAGCAGCAACTCATTCGCCCTCTTCACCGAATTCCCACTCGACCCAAATTCCCAAATAAAGCACTCTTTTTAAGTACACTCCGTCTTAATCCCGCTCTGTGCAGACGACTCTGTCTCCTGCAGACCTATTTACTCTTACACACTTATAATCTAGGAGCCTGACCCAATTTACAAGTGTTGACTCAGCTCACCTGCTCCTGGTGATTAGCGCCTGTTCAAGACAAACACGTGCAGGCAGCTTCTGTTAACTGCAGTTTGTAAGTTTCTAGGTTCCAATCAAAATGTTCAACTAAATGTCACTTTTTACATCTACTACTTACCCAATACATGACAGAAATTCCCACACTTTCCAAATTCCCAAATAAAACACTCCGTTTTAAATCCGCTCTGTGCAGACCGCTCTGTATTAGTTTCGAGTGCTTTATTTAGTTTGAGTAGCTCTATTAGATTGTGGGACTTTATTAGATTGAGGGGCTGTATTAGTTTGATGTGCTATATTAGTTTTAGTTGGTGTATTTTAATTATTCGTTCATGGGATGTGGGCTTCGCTGACAAGGCCTGCATTTATTGCCCATCCCAGTTGCCCTTGCGAAGGTGGTGGTGAGCCGCCTTCTTGAACCGCAGCAGTCCGTGTGGTAAAGGTACTCTCACTGTGCCGTTCGTCAGGGAGTTCCAGGATTTTCACCCAGCGACGATGAAGGAACCGCGCTATACTTCTAAGTTAGGATGGTGTGCGATGTCGAGGGAAACTTGGAGGTGGTGATTTTCCCATGCGCCTGCTGCCCTTGTCCATCTAGGTGGAAGAGGTCGCGGGCTGGGGAGGTGCTGCCGAAGAAACTTTGGTGAGTTGCTGCAGTCCATCTTATAGATTGTAAACATAGCAGCCATGATACGCCGGTGGTGGAGGGAGTGAATGTTTAATGTGGTGTATGTGGTGCCAATCAAGCGGGCTGTTTTCCTGGATGGTGTCGAGTTTCTTGAGTGTTGTTGGAGCTGCACTTATCATGGCAAGTGGAGAGTATTCCAGCACACTCCTGGAATGTGCCTTGTAGATAGTGGAAAGGCTTTGGGGAGTCAGCAGGTGAGACACACGATACAGAATACCCAGCCTCTGACCTGCTCCTGTGGCCACAATATTTATATGGCTGATCCAGTTAAGTTTCTGGTCAATGATAACCCCAAGGATATTGAAGGTGGGGGATTCGGTGATAGTAATGCTTCTAAATATCAAGGGCCCGTGGTTAGACGCTCGCTTTTTGGACATAGTCATTGTCTGGGAACGGCACCATAGTAGTTATTTGACTGGGCTAGTAATCTAGAGGCCTGGACTAATTATCTGGATATGTCAATTCAAATCCCACCACGGCAGCTGCGGAATTTAAATTATTTTAATTAAATAAATTTGGAATAAACAATTAGTATGAGTAATGGTGACCATGAAACTATCGGATTGTTGTAACAATCCATCACTACTGTCCGTTCGGGAAGTAAATCTGCCGTCCTTACCTGAACTGCCTATATGTGAGTCCAGACCAAATGCAAGGTGGTTTACTCTTAACTGCCCTATAAATGGCCTAGCGAGCCACTCAGTTGTAAAAACTGCTACGAAAGGCAATAACATTAATTCCGGACGGACCACCCGGTATCGACGGGACCAACCGGCATCAACCTCGCCACTGGCGACGGACACGAAAACGGCACACCAAGCCCAGTCGACCCTGCAAAGTCCTCCTCACCAAACTCTAGGGACTTGTCCCAAAATTGGGAGAGCTGTCCCAAAGACTATTCAAACTCACAGAATCATACCTTTCAGCCAATTTCCCGAACACCTCCATCACCCTCCCTGGGTATGTCCTGTCCCACAGGCAGGACAGAACCACCAGGGGTGGCGGCACAGTGGTATACAGTGGGTTGGAGTGGCCCTGGGAGTCCTCAACATTGACTCCGGACCCCATGAATTCTCATGGATTCAGGCAAGCATGGGCAAGGAAATCTCCTGCTGATTATGACTTACCGCCCTCCCTCAGCTGATGAATCAGTTCTCCTCCATTTTGAACAC
Organism: Squalus acanthias; assembly: GCA_030390025.1. Classification (NCBI taxonomy): domain Eukaryota; kingdom Metazoa; phylum Chordata; class Chondrichthyes; order Squaliformes; family Squalidae; genus Squalus; species Squalus acanthias. The sequence goes on along the minus strand of JASTWF010000172.1, from coordinate 714,162 downwards.
CACTTGGAAGGAGCACTGAGATTAGCAAGGGCACACAGAGGGGGAATTCAATGTCCTTCACCAGGAGTGGCTCTGTTGCAGCACTACTGATCGAGCTGGCCGAATCCTGAAGGACATAGCTGCCAGACTGGGCATGCGACAGGTGGTAAGAGAACCAAGATGAGGGGAAAAACGACTTTACCTCGTCCTTACCAATCTACCTGTCGCACCTTGACAGCATTGGTAGCAGCAACCACCGCACAGGCATTGTGGAGACGGAGTCTCGTCTTCCCACTGAGAACACCCTCCATCTTGTTCTGTGGCACAACCACCGTGCTAAATGGGATAGATTCAGAACAGATCTAACAGCTCAAAACTGGGATTCCATGAGGCGTTGTGGTGCAGCAGCAGAATTGTATTCCACCACTATCTGTAACCTCATAGCCCAGCATATCCCTCACTCTACCATTACCATCAAGCCAGGGGACCAAACCTGGTTCAGTAAGGAGTTCAGATGATCCTGCCAGGAGCAGCGCCAAGCGTACCTAAAAAAGCGGTGCCAACCTGGGGAAGCTGCCACACAGGACTACATGCATGCTAATAACCGTAAGCAGCATGCTATAGACAGGGCGAAGCGATCTCACAATCAACGCAATGGTGGTGGACCATTAAACATGTAACGGGCTCCATGAATATCCCCATCCTCAATGATGGTGGAGCTCAGCACGTGAGTGCAAAAGACAAGGCTGAAGCGTTTACAGCCATCTTCAGCCAGAAGTGCAGAGTGGATGATTTATGTGGAGGACCCCACCACCAGAGAAGCCAGTATTCAACCAATTCGATTCTCTTCATGTGATATGAAGAAAGAGCTGAGCGCACTGGATACAGCAAAGGCTGTGGGCTCCGACAACATCCCGGCTGTCGTGCAGAAGAATTGTGCTCCGAACTAGCTGCGCCTCTATCCAAGATTTTACGGTACAGCTACAACACTGGCATCTATCCTACAACATGTCAACTGCCCAGGTACGTCCTGTCCACAAAATGCAGAACCAATCCAATCCGTCCAATCACTGCTCCATCAGTCTACTCTCAATCACCAGCAAAGTGATGAAAGGTGTCGTCGCCAGGGCTATCAACCGGCACTTACTCAACAATAATCTGCTCACTGATGCCCAGTTTGGGTTCTGCCAGACCATTCGGCTCCCGACCTCATTACAGCCTTGGTGTTAACATGGACAAAAGAGCTGAATTACAGAGGTGAGGTGAGAGACTGCCCTTGACATCAAGGTATCATTTGACTGAGTGTGGTATGAAGGAGCCCCAGTAAAACTGAAGTCAATGGGAATCGGGCGGAAAATTCTCCATTGGCTGGAGTCATACCTACCACAAAGGTAGGTGGCTGTGGTGGTTGAAGGTCAGTCATCACAGTCCCGGGACAACGCTACAGTATTTCCTCAGGTCAGTGTCCTCTGCCAAACCATCTTCAGTTGCTTCATCAATGACATTCCCTCCATCATAAGGTCAGAAATGGGGATGTTCCCTGATGACTGCCCAGTGTTCAGTGCCATTCCCAACTCCTCAGGTAATTATGCAGTCCATACCCGCGTGCAGCAAGAACTGGACGAATTTCCGGCTTGGGCTAATCGGTGGCAGATAACATTCGAGCCATAGAAGTGCTGTATTGGTTTCAGGGGCTGTATTAGTTTGAGGGGCTGCATTAGTTTGAGGGGCTGTATTCGTTTCATGTGCTGTATTAGTTTGAGGGGCTGCATTAGGTTGAGGGCTTTATTAGTATGAGGGCCTTATTAGTTTGAGGCGCTGCATTAGGTTGAGGGTCTGCATTTTTTTGAGTTGCTGTATTAGTTTCATGATCTGTATTTGTCTGAGGGGCTGCTTTACTTTGATTAGTTTTATTAGCTTTTATACTTTCATTAGTTTGAGGGGGTATATTTGTTTGAGGTTCCATCGACACAAATTCCCCACTTTAATTGATTAACTGAATGGCCACAGTTAAAGAGGGAAGCCACACCCTAGAGAGCAGCAGAGCAGCCCTGAGAGGAAACTCTAACATTTGGAATTTAATTACTGAATGGTCATAGCAGAGTAAAGGACATCACCGAAACAATATGAGATCTAGAGATGGACCTGATGGTGCTTGAAACAACAACCCCATTGCTGGGAGTTATAGCTGACAATTTCCATTAGCTAATTAATATGATCAGAATTCTCCTGTCTTTCGGGATTTCAATTTCATTCCCAGCACTAAATATACTCTATCACAACAGGGAGTTAACTCGGCTGTCGTAATTTGTTGGTTCAAATTTCAAAAATATCTATTTTGAACGATGTTTCAATCTCAATTTCCCCATGGAAATCCCGCAGGGTATAAAGTAAAGTCTCTGGGAATGTATCGTCTCAGAGTAGAATTCAGAGAGATTTCCGGCAGCACGAAGGGACACATCGCTTCACACAGAAAATGCTTCTGCCAATTCAACATGTCCAGAAAATATACTACACGATCCTTGCTGTCATTGGTGTTCCTGGTGAGCGACTATAACCATTGAGGTTGTGTAAATCTGTGTGTGAGCTGGTCTCTGGTTTTGCTCTGTGACTGATAATGAAAATGCGGGTCTGATGGACCCTGTTATACAGAGACCCGATCAGTGATATAATTTCGTTAATGTCCTGAAATGTCACAACTGAATATAAACTTTTGTTTGTAACTCACAGCTCACAGAATTATCAAGTTATTTCATTTAATGAAATATCGTTTACTGTTGAATCAGTCCTCACTGCGGGCAACTCACTCAGAGAAGGTATTAGACGGAGTTTAACACCTGACACCAGTGGCCATGTATTACTGGGAGTGTCTGTCACTGTAGAATTGTACTGAATGTGCGTCACTAACCGAGTGGAACACCTGACCCCAGTGGCCAGGTATTACTGGGAGTGTCTGTCACTGTAGAATTGTACTGAATGTGCGTCACTAACCGAGTGGAACACCTGACCCCAGTGTCCAGGTATTACTGGGAGTGTCTGTCACTGTAGAATTGTACTGAGTGTGGGTCACCAACCGAGATAAATACCTGACCCCAGTGGTTATGTATTACTGGGAGTGTCTGTCACTGTAGAACTGTAGAGTGTCGGTAACTTCGCCTGTTACCTCATAGGTCGGTCCGCTCTCGCTGCTGCTCCCAATAGCTCGGTCTGGGCCTCGAGCCTCGGGCTTTATTTCCTCGCTCCTCCTTCGCCTGTCCGCTTTTGCTGCTGCTTTCAATGTGGAGACAGAAGGGGTGACAGAGCCAGAGAATGTCACACGGGGAAAACGAAGCGAAAGAGACAAGCGGGGCAAGGAACAGGACGAGACAGAGAGGGAGACAGATGGCGGAGGCAGTTGGGGAGATAGAGAGAGTGACATATAGTTGGAAATAGAGAGACAGCGACAGGCCCGTATGTGGGGGGAGTGTGAGAGGGTGACAGATGGCGACAGACTGGGGAACAGATGGTGGCTGATACAGAGAGACACAGATGGGCGAGTCAAACAGGGGGTGATAGATGGGAGGAGGCAGGCTGCGAGACAGATGGGTGAGAGACAGAGAGAGAGAAAGGCAGAGGAGGCAACGCCGACAGGCAGAAACGGGGTGGAGGTTGTACGGATGGGGCTGGGAAAATGCTGTAGATAGAAGAGGTAGACAGAGAGAGAGAGACAGACCCGGGAAACAGTGAAAGAGACAGAGACAGACATGGGCAGTCAGACGGGGTGGCAGCCGTTTTCGGGGAGTCAGAGAGAGAGACAGACGTGTGTCGAGAGAAACAGAGAGACGGCGAAAAACACGGGTGAGAGACGGGGGAGATAAAGATAGAGTGATGGACGGTGAAGAGACAGGTGGAGACAGAGAGAGAGGGACAGACACGGATGTGAAAGAGAGAAGGGGGGAGACAGACGTGGATAGATAGAGAGAGAGAGACAGAAGGGGGAGACAGACGTGGATAGATAGAGAGAGAGAGAGACAGAAGGGGGAGACAGACGTGGATAGATAGAGAGAGAGAGACAGAAGTGGGAGACAGACGTGGAAAAATAGAGAGAGAGAGAGACAGAAGGGGGGAGACAGACGTGGATAGATAGAGAGAGAGACAGACAGAAGGGAGAGACAGACGTGGATAGATAGAGAGAGAGAGAGACAGAAGGGGGGAGACAGACGTGGATAGAGAGAGAGAGAGACAGACAGAAGGGGGGAGACAGACGTGGATAGAAAGGGAAAGAGTCAGACAGAAGGGGGAGACAGACGTGGATAGATAGATAGAGAGAGTCAGACAGAAGTGGGAGACAGAGGTGGATAGATAGAGAGAGAGACAGACAGAAGGGGGGAGACAGACGTGGATAGAGAGAGAGAGACAGACAGAAGGGGAGACAGACGTGGATAGATAGAGAGAGAGACAGACAGAAGGGGAGACAGACGTGGATAGATAGAGAGAGAGACAGACAGAAGGGGGGAAACAGACGTGGATAGAAAGGGAAAGAGTCAGACAGAAGGGGGAGACAGACGTGGATAGATAGATAGAGAGACAGACAGAAGGGGGGAGACAGACGTGGATAGATAGATAGAGAGAGTCAGACAGAAGTGGGAGACAGAGGTGGATAGATAGAGAGAGAGACAGACAGAAGGGGAGACAGAGGTGGATAGATAGAGAGAGAGACAGACAGAAGGGGGGGAGACAGAAGTGGATAGATAGAGAGAGAGACAGATAGGCGAGACAGACGAGGTGGAGACAGACGTGGTGGAGAAAGGCAGGAAGGACTGGTGAGGCCGTCAGTTAGAGAGACAGATGTCGGAGAGAGAGACAAGGAGGGGTCAGTTTGTGGGAGAAAGAGAGGGATACCAACAGGGGGAGGCAGAGAGAGAGACATTCTGTGGGACACAGAGAGGGAGCGACCGGCCGGTTGGGGGAGACAGACCAATGGGGAAAGAGTCGAAAGGAGAAAGTCTGTGAGGAGACAGATGGTGGTTGACACAGAGACAGACAGATGGAAGGAGAAAGACTGAAGGAGGCAGATGGGAGAGACAGATTGAAGGGAAACAGAGGGAGACTGCCAAGGGAGACAGCCGGGGAGATAAATATGAGATCAGTCGAGGTTGACACAGAGATACTCAGACAGAATTTGGGCTTGTGAGACAGAGAGGGAGACAGAAGGATTGGGAGAGACAGAGAGAGAAACAGATGCGGATATGATAAAGGAGAGGAAGACAAATGCGGAGACAGATGCGGAAGATTTGGGGGGAGACAGACAGGAGAGGCAGATGGGAAGACAGACGGGGAGACAGATGCGGAGACAGATGCGGAGACAGATGTGGAAGACAGATGCGGAAGACAGATGCGGAAGACAGAGAGGAGAGACAGACGTGGGGAGACTTTCACGGGGGAACGAGAGAAAGAGATAGAGAAAGAAACGGGGTGATATAGAGCGAGAGAGACAGACAGCTGTGCCAGATGGGAGAGTCAGAAAGGCAACATATGGGTTTGAAACAGGGAGAAACAGAGGAGACAGAGCAGGAGACAGACTCGGGTGAGAACCAGGGGGGAGAGACTGAAGGAAACAGATGAAGGAGACAAACAGAGTCTTATTAGTTTTAGGAGCTGTCTTAGTTTGAGGTGCTATAATTAGTTGAGGGGCTGCATTCATTTGAATGACTGTATTGGTTTGAGGGACTACATCTGTTTGAGTGGCTATGTTAAGTTGAGGCGGTTAAACGCTTTGAGGGGCTGTGATAGTTTGAGGGGCTGAATTAGTTTGATTGGCTGTATTAGTTTGAGGGGCTGTATTAGTTTGAGGGTCTATGTTTGTTTGAGCGGCTGTGTTAGTTTGAGGGGCTGCATTAGCTTGAGCGGCTGCAGTAGTTTGAGGGGCTGTATTATTTTGATGGGCTGTATTAGTTTGAGGTCCTATATTAGTTTGAGAGTATGTGAAGGAATAAGCCATATAACCTATTGAGAAAAATACACCATTCTATGAAAGAAGTCTGGCCTTATAAAAACATGACTAACTGGGTTTGGAAATCTAGAAACCTAACTATGAAAAAGCTGTGAAAGCATTCTGGCTATAGAGATAAGACAGTTGTTGACACTGAATCAATAACCACTTGAAACAGAAGGTTAAAGGCTCCGGTAGGCTGAACCTTTGGAATGAAACAATTGTTCACCCTGTACAAGGTGTTCTAATTTACACTTCGTAAAGAAGCACATAAAAGTAAGAAACATCTGCCTTCGTAAAAATGACATCAAGTAAAACACACCTGTCGTAACACCGTTTTTTATGGTAAACGTAGAACACCTAGAGAGGAGACATAATTCTGTAATGCTACCAGCTGAGATGATTGTAAGTATTGCAGGGGTCAGCAGAAAAATGACTAGAGATAATTAGCTTACGTCAGCAGAAAACCTTAAAGGAAATACCACTGGAAAAGGGTATAAGTATTGAACTCTCAAATGGGATAGTAGACTCGCTTTAAAGGGGCAAAGCGATTCTCGGCTTCAGAGGTGGCTCTGTAAGTCTCCAACTCTTTCTACCTCGGGGATCAAGGTATTTAATTTTGGAGGATATACTGAATAGAACTTTAAGAACTGTAAAACTGTAGAGAAGTTAAGATTTGAGAGTAAGGTCCTCTGATAATAGAATTGTAAGCTTTCTATTTTTAGAATGTTAATGTTGCGATTGACTCACCAACTGTAAATTGCATGTCGATTCTTTAATAAATCTATATATTTTTAGAATTGTCTCACATAAGACTTCTGTATCAAACTCGCAAACTCAATTTCTGTACACTCTTTGGTGAGGAGTTGCACAATTCAGGGGGAGTTTTCCGGACCCTCATAATTGCCGGAACATTACAGTCCAGCTAAACTTATTAAAAGTGCTATCTGGAGTACGGTAACATTTTCAGGTTATTCCTTTCCTTTAGGGAGAGATAGTCCAGACCTTTAGACTCAATTAAGCGTCTTTAGGAATCGGCTGGCTCAAATGTTGGATGAAAGTGAACGTCTGAGGAATACGCCTGATCCGGGGTAGCCCTAAAGGGGCTATGACTAGTAATTATCCCTCCACGTCTTTATTAGATTGAGTGACTTCATTAGTTTGAGGGTCTGTACTAGTTTCAGTTGCTGTATTAGTTTGAGGAGCTGTATTAGTTTGAGCGGCTGTGTTAGTTTGATGTACTGTATTAGTTTGAGGGGCTGTATTAGTTTGAGGGGCTGTATTAGTTTGAGGAGCTGTATTAGTTTGAGGGGCTGCTTTAGATTGGTTATTTTTATTAGGTGTCGTACTTTCCTTAGTTTGAGGATGTATATTTCTTGACGGGCTATTTTGGTTTGAGGTGTTTTATTAGTTTCAGGTGGTATATTAGTTTGAGCTGCTGTATTAGTTTGAGAGGCTGTCGTATTTTGAGGGTCTGTATTATTTTGAGTGTCTGTAGTAGTGTGAGTTGCTTCAATAGTTTGAGGGGCTGTATTAGTTTGAGTGGCTCTATTATTTTGAGGGGCTGTATCAGTTTCAGGTGCTGTATTAGATTGAGGGGCTGTATTGGTTTGAGGGGCTGTATTAGTTTGAGGAGCTGCATTATTTTTGGGGACAGTATCAGTTGGAGATGATGCATCAGTTTGGGGTGCTCTATTATTTTGAGGATCTGTATTAGTCTCAGTGTCTGCTTTAGTTTCTTTATTTTTATTAGATGGAATAGTTTAATTAGTTTGAGAGTGTATATTGGTTTGAGGTGCTGTATTAGTTTGAAGAGCCGTCGAAAAATATATCCCACTTTCAATGATTAACTGAATGGCCACAGTGAATGAGGGCAGTCACATCCCAGATTGCAACAGAGCAGCCCTGAGAGGGACATTCAAATATTTGGAATTTAATTACTGAATGGCCACAGCAGAGTGAAGGGCATTTCTGGGACAAGACGAGATCTAGAGATGGGCCAAATGGTGTTTGAAGCAACAGCCCCATTGCTGGGAGAATAGACCTGACAATTTCCATTAGTTAATTGATGGGTTAAAATTCTCCAGTCTTTGGGATTTTCAATTTCAATCTCAGCACTAAATTAATTCTATCACAACAGGGACTAACTCGGCTGTCGTAATCTGTTTGTTCAAATTTTAAAAAATACTAATTTGAAAGATGTTGCAAGCTCAATGTCCCCGTGGTGATCCCGCAGGGTATAAATTACAGGCTCTGGGAATGTATCGCCTCAGAGTTTAAATCAGAGAGATTGCCTGCAGCACGAAGGGACACATCGCTTCACACAGAAAATGCATCGACCAATTCAACATGTCCAGAAAATATACTACATGATCCTTGCTGTCATTGGTGTTCCTGGTAAGTGAGTATAACCATTGAAGTTGTGTAAATCAGTTTGTGAGCTGGTCTCTGATTTTGCTCTGTGACTGATAATGTTACATGCTGGTCTGGTGGTCACGGTTACACAGGCAGTGATATCATTTCGTTAATGTCCGCAATTACCTCTGCGGATTTATTCCATTGCCTAAACTGAAAATAAATCTTTGTTTGCAACTCACCACTCGTAGAATTATCAACTTATTGTGTTTAGTGGAATATCGTGCTCTGTTGAATCAGTTCTCAGTGCGGGCAACTCTCTGAGAGAAGGTATTACTGGGAGTATCTGTCACTGTGGAACTGTACTGAATGTGGGTCACTAACCAGAGTGGAACACCTGACGCCAGTGGCCATGTATTACTGGGAATATCTCTCACTGTAGAACTTTACTGACTGTGGGTCACTAACCGGAGTGGAATACCAGACCCCAGTGGCCATGCATTACTGGGAGTATCTCTCTCTGTAGAACATTCGAAGGAATCTGGAAATGTACCCATGGATTGGAGGGTAGCTAATGTTACCTCACTATTCAAAAATGGTGGCAGAGAGAATGGGGGGAATTACAGACCGGTAAGCCTGACATCGGTAGTGGGGGAAATGCTAGAGTCCATTATAAAGGATGTAATAGCTGAGCATTTGTAAAACAGTGACAGGATCGGACAAAGTCAACAGGCATTTACAAAAGGTAAATCGTGCTTGACTAATCGACTGGTATTTTTTGAGGATGTAACTGGGAAAATAGATAAGGGAGAACCAGTAGATGTGGTGCATTTGGACTTTCAATAGGCTTTCGATAAGGTCCCGCATAAGAGATTAGCGTGTAAAGTTAAGGCACATGGGATTGGGGGCAAGGTATTGACTAGGATAGCGTACTGGTTGGCGGTCAGAAGGCAGAGAGTCGGAATTAATGGGTCTTTTTTCCGAGTGGCAGGCAGTGATTAGTGGGGTACCGCAGGGTTCGGTCCTTGGAACCCAGCTATTCACAATATACATTAATGATCTGGATATGGGAACTAAATGTAATATATCCAAGTTTGCAGATGACACAAAGCTGGGTGGGCGTGTGTGCTCCGAGGGGGATACTGAGAAACTCCAGGATGATTTGGACAGGTTGGCTGAGTGGGCAGAAGCGTGGCAGATGCAATATAACGTGGATAAATGCGAGGTTATCCACTTTGGTGTCAAAAACAGAAAGGCAGACTATTATCTGAATGGCACTGGATTGGGAGAAGGGGAAGTGCAACGAGACCTGGGTGTCCTTGTGCACCAGTCGCTGAAGGTAAGCATGCAGTTGCAGCAGGCGGTGAAGAAGGCAAATGGTATGTTGGACTTCATAGCGAAAGGGTTTGAGTATAGGAACAGGGATGTCCTGCTGCAGTTGTACAGGGCCTTGCTGAGACCACACCTTGAGTACTGTGTGCAGTTTTGGTCGCCTTATCTGAGGAAGAATGATCTTGCAATGGAAGGAGTTCAGCGAAGATTCACAAGGCTGATATCTGGGATGGCAGGAATGACATATGAGGAGAGATTGGGTCGATTGGGCTTATACTTGCTGGCGTATAGAAGAATGAGAGGGGATCTCATCGAAACATATAAAATTCTGACAGGTCTGGACAAACTAGATACAGGAAGAATGTTCCCGATGGACGGAGAGTCCAGAACCAGGGGTCATAATCTAAGGATAAGGGGTAAGCCATTTAGGACAGAAATGAGGAAGAATTTCTTCACCCAGAGAGTGGTGAACCTGTGGAATTCTCTACCAAAGAAGGTAGTTGAGGCCAAGTCATTAAATATATTCAAGAATGAGTTAGATATATTTCTTAAAGCTAACGGTATCAAGGGATATGGGGAGAAGGCAGGTACAGGGTACTGACTTTGGATGATCAGCCATGATCTCATTGAATGGCGGAGCAGGCTCGAGGGGCCGAATGGCCTACTGCTGCTCCTATCTTTTATGTTTCTATGTTTACTGAGCTTGGGTCACTAACCGGAGGGGAACACCTGACCTCAGTGGCCATGTATTACTGGGATTATCTCTCACTGTGGAACTTTACTGAGTTTGGTTCACTAACCAGAGTGGAACACCTGCCCCCGTGTCCATGTATTACTGGGATTATCTCTCACTGTAGAACTGTATTGATAGTGGGTCACTAACCGGAGTGGAACACCTGACCCCAGTTGTCATGTATTACTGGGAGTGTCTGTCACTAAAGTACTGTATTGATAGTGGGTCACTAACCGGAGTGGAACACCTGACCCCAGTGGCCATGTATTACTGGGAGTATCTGTCACTGTAGAACTGTCCTAAATGTGGGTCACTAACCTGAGAGGAAGAAGTCGGATCTACTTTGAAATCTTTGCTTCAGGTTACTGATCTCTCCACTCCATGGAGCTGCCTTCGTGTTTTACGAATGTAATGGATGGCAAAGGGGAATATGTTTGCAGTTCGTTGAAGATGTTTAGTTATAAGCGTATAAAGAGAAATGATTGATGTTGTCTTGTTTCCTGTTGAACTGCACCGACACAAACTGATAACTATTTACTGATATGTGAACAACAGGACAGCACTGTCATAGTTTTCAAATACTCTGGTTAATGAATTATTCTTACTCTAAATATAGTTACTTTAAAAGCTTTAGTTGTGTTGGAGCTGTTCAGTCCCTTTTTCCCTAACACGGTCCTGAGAATCTGCGGGTCATGAGTGCTGAATTGTATTATCCTGTTATTAGACAGGATGAATATTGGTCTGTGGTTATTCATGTGGTTATTTGTTATCATGCAACTGATCAGGGTTTGATGAGCCAGTTATTATCTATGATTTAGAATCTCTACACAGGTAATCTATACCGAGCTCTGCCCTTAGCTCAGTGAGGTGTGTCCCTGCGAGGAGAGTCACGTATAATTGAAGAATATTCATATCGGTTTCATAATGCAAAGATAAATCCGGCGCAGTAAAACATAACATCAGTAATCTGTTAATAATGAAATAAATACTGCACTGCTTCAATAACTAAACTACTTCAATATCTGCAATGTTATGAAAGAACTGATGATTTTGATTAATTAATACTCAAGTTACAGATAATTACATAGAATTCACAGCACAGAAACTGGCCATTCGGTCCAACTAGTTTAATCTGTTTTATGCTCCACACAAGCCTCTCCCCATCCCAGCCCGTCTAAACCTATCAATATATCCTTCTATTCCTTTCTCCCTCATGTACCTGTCTATCTTCCCCTTAAATGCAACTTTGCTCTTCACCTCAATAACACCATGTTGTAAGAATTTCCACATTCTAGCCACTCACTGAGTAATGAAGTCTCTCCTGAATTCCTTATTGGATTTATCAGTCACTACATTATATCGATAAACTCCAGATTTGGACTCCCTCACAAGTGGAAATAACTGCTCTCCGTCTATCCTATCAAACTCCTTCATCCATTCAAAGGCCTCTATTAGATCACCCCTCAGCCTTCTCTTATCCAGAGAAAAGAGCTCCAACCTGTTCAATGTTTCCTGACAGTTAGAATCTCTCAGTTCTGGTGCCATCCTTGTCAAATATTTGCACCTTCTGCAGTGACTGGATATCCTTTTTGTAATATGGAGACCTGAACTCTACACAGTATGCTAAGTACGGTATTACCAATGTTGTATAATTTTAACATAACCTCTTTGCTTTTCAATTCTATTCCTCCAGAAATGAACGCCAGTGCTTTGTCTGAATTTTAGGGCCTTGTTAACCTGCGTTGATAGTTTAAATAATTTGTGAATCAGTACCCCTAAAACCCTTTGCCCTTTACCCCATTCAGACTCTTATTTTCTAAGAAATATTTGAGAACCTCATTCCTGAGGACTATATTCTCTCGAGTTTAGAAAAATGAGAGGTGATCTCATTGAAACATACAACATTCTTACAGGGATTGACAGGGAAGATGCAGGGAGGATGTTTCTCCTGCCTGGGGAGTCTAGAACAAGGGCTCGCAGTTTCAGAATAAGGGGTCAGCCATTTCGGACTGAGATGAGAAATTTCTTCACTCAGAGGTTACTGAATCTTTGGAATTCTCTACCCCAGAGGCCAGTGGAGGCTCAGTCTTTGAGTATATTCAAGGCAGAGAGCGATAGATTTTGAATATTAAGGGACTAAAGGGAATAGTGTTGGAAAGTGGAGATGAGGTAGAAGATCAGCCATGATCTTATTGAATGACGGAGCAGGCTCGAAGGGCCAAATGGCTTACTCCTGCTGCTATTTTTATGTTCTTATGTCCCTACCAAAATGCAGCGCCTCACACCTCGCGATATTGCAATTAATTTGCCGGTGAACGCCTATTCTGCTAGTTTATTAATGTCTTCAGGCAGTTTGTTACATTTTTTCACAGTATTTACTGTACTCCCAATTTTGATCCGTCTGCAATTTTTGAATTTGTGCTTCAGCTTCCTGAGTATATATCGTTTATGTAAATGTCGAGCAACTGTCATCCTAGCCCCAGTCCTTGTGGAAGACCACTTCTCACCTTCCGCTAATCTGAGTAAATACCTTTATCATCTACTCCATGTTCTCTGTTTTTGTAGCCAGCTTGCTATCCATTCTGCTGCTTGTCCCCTAGCTCCACTTGCACTGAGATCAGTCATGAGCCTGCAATGCGGTACCTTATCGAAGAGCTTTAGAAGATGAAGGTATATTACATCTGAAACATTACCCTTATCAACAATTATTGATACTTATTCAAAGAATTTACTAAGGTTGATCAAGCATGGCCTTCCCTTTTGGAATACGTGCTGACTGCTCGTTATTATATTTTGCGTTTCTAGATGTTTTTTTCTGTTATATTGGAGAAAGAATTCCATCATATTTCCTCCCACAATCGTTATGCTAACTGGACTTTTTCAATCTTCCGTTTTAAATTTTTTGATGAAGTAACAGAGAGAATTGATGAAGGGAATGCAATAGATGTTGTCGACTTGGATTTTCGGAAGACGTTTGACAAAGTACCACATAGAAGGCCTATTAACAAAATTGAGCCTCATGGAATAGGTGGGTCAGTGGCAACTTAGATAAGGACAGAAAACAGCGAGTTGTGGTAAATGGCTGTTTTTCAGACTGGAGGATGGTAGACAGTGGTGTTCCCTAAGGGTCAGTGCTAGGGCCACTGTTTTTTTGATACATATAAATTACCTGGATATAGAAATACAGAGTAGAATTTCTAAATTTGCCAATCACACCAAACTTGGGGGTGTGGCAAACAGTGATGATGATATCAATCGACTGAAACAGGACATAGAAAGGCTAGCAGAATGGGCAGCCAAGTGGCAGATGCAATTTAATACAGTGAAGTGTGAGGTGATGCATTTTGGCAGAAGGAACAGGCAGAGGCAATATACACTTAATGGCACAGTTTTAAAGAGTGTGCAGGGACGGAGGAACCTGGGAGTTAATGGGCATAGGTCCCTGAAAGTGGCGGGACATATTGAGAGAGTGGTTAGCAAAGCATATGGGATCTTGGGCTTCATAAATAGAGGTATTGAGTACACAAGTAGAGAAGTTATGCGGAACAATTATAACGCGCTGCTTAGGCCACAGCTGGAGTATTGCGTCCAGTTCTTGTCACCAGTAATTAGGAAGAATGCGAACGCTCTTCAGAGGGTGCAGAGGAGATTTACCAGAATGGTTCCGGGGATGGGGGATCTCAGATAAAAGGACAGGTTGGAGAAGCTGGATTTGTTTTCATTAGAGCAAAGGAGGTTGAGGGGTAATTTGATAGAGGTGTACAAGATTATAAACGATTTGTATAGGCAAGATGGAGAAAGGCTGTTCGCAGTAGTTGATGGTACAAGGACTAGTGGACACAGGTTTAAGGTTTTCGGCAAGAGATACAGGGGGGACGTGCGGAAAATCTTTTTTCCACAGCGAGTGGTGAGAAACTGGAACTCGCTGCCGACGGAAGTGGTGGAAGCAGATTCAGTCAATGTTTTCAGGGGGTGACTGGATAGGCACTTGAGGGAAATAAATGTGCAGGGCTACGGGGATAGAGCGTGGGAATGGGACTGTCTGGATTGCTCTACAGAGAGCCGGCACAGACTCGATTAGGCGTATGGCCTCCTTCTGTGCCGTTATGACTCTATGACTCTAAATACAGGAATAACAGAGCTGGCCGCCAGTCCTCTGGCTCTATTCACTTTTCTAAGATTTGATATCAATATATAAGAGTGCTACAGTTATCTCTTCCTTTTCTTTATTAGTTTGTGTGGATGCAATCCATCCGAACCAAATATCTTATCCTCTCTTTGATTACTTTATCAATTTTCTCCTCCCTTTCTATCTTCAATGTCTTGAAGTTGTTTGTTGAAAATATAGAATTGTTATTTGACAGAGTTTAATTCTGCACCTCACACATCTCTCTATCGTATTCAGGTTCTGAAGCCGCATCTAAAGATTCATTCTGCCCCTACTGTCCCATAACCCGTGGGAGTTCCGTCCTTCTGAGGTCGGCGCTGCGCTCCAGATGTCCATTGCTGTTTCTAGCCATGTCCGTCCGACCCTCTCCGGTCCAGATTTCAGTAAACTCGAGCTGGCCTCAAAATCACAGCGGACGGGATATGGTTTGACATTCCAGGATGGGGGTGGGGTGTCCGATCCTGGGGATGGTTACAATCCCCGAATACGGCAGTGGGTGTCCGCGCCCGGCAGGGTTTGACCCCGGAACCGATGCGAAGTAATATCTCGGACCCTGGATGGTGTCTTATTCCGGGGGAAGGAATTTCCTGGACTGGAGTGTTGGTTCAATTACAGAGCGGGGTGGGGGGGGGGGGGGCGGAGGTCTGATCCCCGACACTGGCGAAGGTCTGATTCCCGACACTGGCGGGGTGGTGTCTGATCCCAAAAAGTATCTGATCCCTTGGGGACTGTCCGATACCAGAAGCGTGTCCAGTTCAGGAGGTGTGCCGTAGCCTCGACTTGTTGGTGTCCGAACCCCGAACCTTGGGACTTTCTATGGGGGTGGGCTCTGATGGGTGGGGGTGATTGGAAGGCCGGGGGGAAGCACTCCTGCTCCTCCATTCCCACAAGCAGTGATGTGAAGTCATTAAACCTCTCCCCGACGCTGTCCTCACCTCTCTTCAGATTCCCGAATTCCCGAGGACAGGGAAAACGGCCCGCCCACAGTTACTCCTGTAAATCAGTGGCTGCGAGCATCATTACAATATTTAAATTGCCTACCAGCCTCCTGGGAGAGGTTTGCTGCCCGCCTCCGTTAAACTCGGAAGTGGGCGGTTTGGAGACAAGTTGGGGGTCGGATGAGATATCTAACATTTTAACGTCTAACCGGACCCCAACACACCGGATTTTGGGTGATAAAATCCAGCCCTTACTATCTGGGCTCAGACACGGAGAATGTTTGATTAGTAATTTCCAGTCTCTTTCCCCTTCTCTTTTTTCCAGTTAATTTAGTGGCGATTGTGATCCTGACCCGGGGAAAGTGAGGGCTCTCCACCTGCACCACTCGCTACCTGGTGGCCATGGCAGCGGCGGATCTACTGCTTATTATCATTGAGGTCATACTGAGGAGGGTCAATGAGTATTATTTCCCAGTGTGTTTCCTGGACATCACCCCTGTGTGTAGTGTTATCGCTGTCCTCGTTCGTGCAGCCACAGACTGTTCTGTCTGGTTCACCGTCACTTTCACCTTTGATCGATTTGTGGCCATTTGTTGCCAGAAGCTGAAAACAAAATATTGCACCGGGAAAACTGCGGCTGTAGTTTTAGCAACAAGCTGCATTCTGCTCTGTGTAAAAAACGTTCCCTTCTACTTTACATTTGAACCTAGAGTGATAATCGATAATGTTCCCTGGCTCTGTGAAACAATGAGACAATCAATGATCCAGAACAGCAGACAGAGGGACTCGCAGTGCAGCAACCGAAGAAAAAAGAGTCAAACTGGACCCCTCCGGAGGGTCGCTGCCCCAAGCTTGACATGTATGCTCAAGCTGTCAGGAAATGCATCAACGCCAGATTCATCAGCCGCACTCACAAGACAGTCCAGAATGTCACCCGAGCACAACGCAACGCCATCCACGCTCTCAAGACCAACCGCAACATTGTCATCAAACCAGCGGACAAAGGAGGAGCCATCGTCATACAGAACAGAACGGACTATTGTAAAGAAGCATACCGACAACTGGACAACCAGGAACACTACAGACAGCTACCCGCAGATCCGACCAAAGAACACACCCGCCAACTCAATAGACTGATCAAGACCTTCGATCCAGACCTTCAAAACATCCTACGCGCTCTCATCCCACGTACTCCCCGCGTGGGAGACTTCTACTGCCTCCCAAAGATACACAAAGCCAACACACCCGGACGTCCTATCGTATCAGGCAATGGAACCCTGTGTGAGAACCTCTCTGGATACGTCGAGGGCATTCTGAAACCCATCGTACAGGGAACCCCCAGCTTCTGTCGCGACACTACAGACTTCTTACAGAAACTCAGCACCCACGGACCAGTTGAACCAGGAACACTCCTTGCCACGATGGACGTATCGGCACTCTACACCAGTATCCCCCACGATGACGGCATCGCTGCAACAGCCTCAGTACTCAACATCAACAACAGCCAATCTCCAGACGCCATCCTACAACTCATCCGCTTCATCCTTGACCACAATGTCTTCACCTTCGACAACCATTTTTTTACCCAAACACACGGAACAGCCATGGGGACCAAATTCGCACCCCAATACGCCAACATCTTCATGCACAAGTTCGAGCAAGACTTCTTCGCTGCACAGGACCTCCAGCCAACGCTGTACACCAGATACATCGACGACATTTTCTTCCTTTGGACCCATGGCGAAGGATCACTGAAAAGACTACACGATAACATAAACAAGTTCCATCCCACCATCAAACTCACCATGGACTACTCCTCAGAATCGGTCTCATTCCTGGACACACGAATCTCCATCAAAGACGGACACCTCAGCACTTCACTCTACCGCAAGCCCACGGACAACCTCACGATGCTCCACTTCTCCAGCTTCCACCCTAACCATGTTAAAGAAGCCATCCCCTATGGACAAGCCCTGCGAATACACAGGATCTGCTCAGACGAGGAGGAACGCGATGGACACCTACGGACGCTGAAAAACGCCCTCGTAAGAACGGGATATGACGCTCGACTCATCGATCGACAGTTCCGACGGGCCACAGCGAAAAATCGCATAGACCTCCTCAGAAGGCAAACACGGGACACAACCAACAGGGTACCCTACGTCGTCCAGTACTTCCCCGGAGCGGAGAAACTACGACATGTTCTTCGCAGCCTTCAACATGTCATCGATGACGACAAACACCTCGCTAAGGCCATCCCCACGCCTCCACTACTTGCCTTCAAACAGCCGCCTAACCTCAGAAGTACCATCGTTCGCAGCAAATTACCCAGCTTTCAGGATAACAGCGACCACGACACCACACAACCCTGCCATGGCAAACTCTGCAAGACATGCCAGATCATCAACACAGATACCACCATCACACGTGAGGACACTACCCACCAGGTACATGGTACATACTCATGTGACTCGGCCAACGTTGTCTACCTCATACGTTGCAGGAAAGAATGCACCGCGGCATGGTACATCGGCGAGACCATGCAGACACTGAGACAACGTATGAACGAGCACCGCGCAACAATCGCCAGGCAGGATTGTTACCTCCCAGTCGGGGAACACTTCAGCAGTCAAGGACATTCAGCCTCGGATCTGCGGGTAAGCGTTCTCCAAGGCAACCTTAGAAACACACGACAACGCAAAATCATCGAGCAGAAACTGATAGCCAAGTTCTGCACTCATGAAGACGGTCTCAATCGGGATCTTGGGTTTATGTCACGATACATGACGTGATCCGGACTCGAGTCGTCGTTAGCTTGTTCACAGATGTGATTCCCAGTAAAAAAGTAAAAATTTTCCCAGTAAAAAAGTAAATTTTTTTTTTTTTTAAAGCTTTTCGTTTTACATACAGACGGCAGCTTTTGACACGTTAGAACCCCTGCGACTTCACCTCATTGTCTCAGTTGTATCTTGCTATGTCTTTTGATGTGGTACCTTCCTGGCTGACTTAATTAACTTTATCACACCTCGGCAGATAGTCAGGATGATTTAATTTATTGGTCTGCAATTGTAAAGTACACATGCTTTTTTTCCATCTATATATGCTCTGACGATTCTGTATCCAATTTACTTCACCTGAGGAAGGAGCGATAGTTCCGAAAGCTTGTGATTTCAAATAAAACTGTTGGACTATAACCTGGTGTTGTGCGACCTCTCAATTTTGTCCACCCCAGTCCAACACCGGCATCTCCGCATCATGACCACTATCGACACCACAAACTGCCGGCTCAAAGTGGAGAGAATCGCCAAGAAGATCGCGCATATCGACACCGACATCAAGTATCTACAGAGATGCAAGAAAGCAGACAAGATCCCGAAAGGACTACAGATCACGAACCCACTCAAGTCGACATACAACACAGACTACGCTGAGAGACTCTGCCGTCGTACCTCTCGCACACTCCTCAACCATCTCGTACACCAGCTCTACAGCAAACGCCACAACCTCGAAACCAAGATAGAGTCCATGCTCTCAGCCTGTGCTCAGGACACAGCAGACCAGTTACGAGACACCACCAAACAGACGAGGCAACGGAACTACGCTGCCTACATGCGCATCAAGAACAGGAAGCTTGAGAAACTCGGCATCACCACCAGCAGCAACCAAGCCTCCCCCGGTACCACGGCTGCAACCACAGGGAAGTCCATCGTCAACTTGTCCGACCATACCCTTCAACCAGACGAAATCGAAGTTCTCGCCCTAGGGCTCAAGTTCTGCCCAACCACCAAAATGGACCCCATCGGTCTCGCGGCAGACACGGAGGAATTCATCAGGAGAATGAGGCTCCGGGAATACTTCCACAAATCCCAAGATGTCAGCAACAAACCCAATGAGACAATCAATGATCCAGAACAGCAGACAGAGGGACTCGCAGTGCAGCAACCGAAGAAAAAAGAGTCAAACTGGACCCCTCCGGAGGGTCGCTGCCCCAAGCTTGACATGTATGCTCAAGCTGTCAGGAAATGCATCAACGCCAGATTCATCAGCCGCACTCACAAGACAGTCCAGAATGTCACCCGAGCACAACGCAACGCCATCCACGCTCTCAAGACCAACCGCAACATTGTCATCAAACCAGCGGACAAAGGAGGAGCCATCGTCATACAGAACAGAACGGACTATTGTAAAGAAGCATACCGACAACTGGACAACCAGGAACACTACAGACAGCTACCCGCAGATCCGACCAAAGAACACACCCGCCAACTCAATAGACTGATCAAGACCTTCGATCCAGACCTTCAAAACATCCTACGCGCTCTCATCCCACGTACTCCCCGCGTGGGAGACTTCTACTGCCTCCCAAAGATACACAAAGCCAACACACCCGGACGTCCTATCGTATCAGGCAATGGAACCCTGTGTGAGAACCTCTCTGGATACGTCGAGGGCATTCTGAAACCCATCGTACAGGGAACCCCCAGCTTCTGTCGCGACACTACAGACTTCTTACAGAAACTCAGCACCCACGGACCAGTTGAACCAGGAACACTCCTTGCCACGATGGACGTATCGGCACTCTACACCAGTATCCCCCACGATGACGGCATCGCTGCAACAGCCTCAGTACTCAACATCAACAACAGCCAATCTCCAGACGCCATCCTACAACTCATCCGCTTCATCCTTGACCACAATGTCTTCACCTTCGACAACCATTTTTTTACCCAAACACACGGAACAGCCATGGGGACCAAATTCGCACCCCAATACGCCAACATCTTCATGCACAAGTTCGAGCAAGACTTCTTCGCTGCACAGGACCTCCAGCCAACGCTGTACACCAGATACATCGACGACATTTTCTTCCTTTGGACCCATGGCGAAGGATCACTGAAAAGACTACACGATAACATAAACAAGTTCCATCCCACCATCAAACTCACCATGGACTACTCCTCAGAATCGGTCTCATTCCTGGACACACGAATCTCCATCAAAGACGGACACCTCAGCACTTCACTCTACCGCAAGCCCACGGACAACCTCACGATGCTCCACTTCTCCAGCTTCCACCCTAACCATGTTAAAGAAGCCATCCCCTATGGACAAGCCCTGCGAATACACAGGATCTGCTCAGACGAGGAGGAACGCGATGGACACCTACGGACGCTGAAAAACGCCCTCGTAAGAACGGGATATGACGCTCGACTCATCGATCGACAGTTCCGACGGGCCACAGCGAAAAATCGCATAGACCTCCTCAGAAGGCAAACACGGGACACAACCAACAGGGTACCCTACGTCGTCCAGTACTTCCCCGGAGCGGAGAAACTACGACATGTTCTTCGCAGCCTTCAACATGTCATCGATGACGACAAACACCTCGCTAAGGCCATCCCCACGCCTCCACTACTTGCCTTCAAACAGCCGCCTAACCTCAGAAGTACCATCGTTCGCAGCAAATTACCCAGCTTTCAGGATAACAGCGACCACGACACCACACAACCCTGCCATGGCAAACTCTGCAAGACATGCCAGATCATCAACACAGATACCACCATCACACGTGAGGACACTACCCACCAGGTACATGGTACATACTCATGTGACTCGGCCAACGTTGTCTACCTCATACGTTGCAGGAAAGAATGCACCGCGGCATGGTACATCGGCGAGACCATGCAGACACTGAGACAACGTATGAACGAGCACCGCGCAACAATCGCCAGGCAGGATTGTTACCTCCCAGTCGGGGAACACTTCAGCAGTCAAGGACATTCAGCCTCGGATCTGCGGGTAAGCGTTCTCCAAGGCAACCTTAGAAACACACGACAACGCAAAATCATCGAGCAGAAACTGATAGCCAAGTTCTGCACTCATGAAGACGGTCTCAATCGGGATCTTGGGTTTATGTCACGATACATGACGTGATCCGGACTCGAGTCGTCGTTAGCTTGTTCACAGATGTGATTCCCAGTAAAAAAGTAAAAATTTTCCCAGTAAAAAAGTAAATTTTTTTTTTTTTAAAGCTTTTCGTTTTACATACAGACGGCAGCTTTTGACACGTTAGAACCCCTGCGACTTCACCTCATTGTCTCAGTTGTATCTTGCTATGTCTTTTGATGTGGTACCTTCCTGGCTGACTTAATTAACTTTATCACACCTCGGCAGATAGTCAGGATGATTTAATTTATTGGTCTGCAATTGTAAAGTACACATGCTTTTTTTCCATCTATATATGCTCTGACGATTCTGTATCCAATTTACTTCACCTGAGGAAGGAGCGATAGTTCCGAAAGCTTGTGATTTCAAATAAAACTGTTGGACTATAACCTGGTGTTGTGCGACCTCTCAATTCTGTGAAACAATCCCAAGCTATTTTACTGAGCCCGGATGGGTGGGATTTGATTGGTTTGATACGGCTTTAACCCCACTGCTCCCATTCGCTTTAATTTTGTTGCTCAACGCTCTGACAGTCAGACACATTTTAGTGGCCAGTCGAGTCCGTAAGAGACTGAGGGGTGAGAGCAAGGGAGAGAATCGCAGCGACCCAGAGATGGAGAGCAGAAAAAAGTCTGTTATTTTACTGTTCAGCATATCTGGCAGCTTTATACTTCTGTGGTTGTCAAATGTTATATATTTCTTTTGTTATATCATGGCAGGAAACGATAATTCCACTGGTTCATTTTTTAACCTTGAAAAAGTCGGATTTATGCTGCGGAATTTAAGTTGCTGCACAAACACATTTATTTATGGGGTGACCCAGTCCAAGTTCAGAGAGCAGTTCAAAAGCGCGTTGAAATATCCGGTTACCTCATGTATTCAATTAATTACGAATTGGAAGAACTGATCGTCCCCCAGAGGTGGGTCCCAGTGTTTCTAGTACATCAATGTAATATTTAGCCCCGGATTTCCTTCAACAGAATGACATCAGGAATCGCTGGTGATCTGAAAGTACAACCAGCGGCGGGGCAAGCACTGTGTTTAGGACACGGCACTACCTCTGACTGACAGTTCCCACATTGTCTTTCGGGACAGGACCACAAGTTTCATGGATTCCGTCTGAGCTCCTCTGTAAAGAGTCAATTCAGCTATTTAGTGCATCAATTCATTTGCAGCTTCCAAGTGGCAACCCCGTCAATAGATAGGCCGACAGAGCTGAGCTGCCGTTCAGAGGATTATATTACATATAATATGGAGCTAAAAATATCTATTCTGCTCAACTAGTCTGTGCTGGTGTTTATGCTCCACACGATTCTTCTCCCATTGCATCTACCTCGTTTCAGCTTCTCAGCATTTCTTTCTATTCCTCTTTCTCTCGTCTAGTTTCCCTTTGATAGCATCGAAGATATTTGCTTCAACTACTCCCTGTGGTAGTGAATTCCACATTATAACCACTCTCTGATGAGAAATTGCTCCTTATTTCCCTATTGGATTGATTAGGAACTACCTTGTATGTTTGGCCTCGAGTTTTAGATTCTCCCACAAGTGGAAACGTTCACTCTGCATCCATTCATCATTTTCAAGGCCTCTATCGGGCCTCCTTTGAGTCCCTCCTCTTCTAAAGCCCAACCTATTCAATCTTTCCCGATAGCTGTAAACTCTCAGTTCTGGTGCCGTACAACTAACTATTTGTAGGACCGAAGCCATTGGCTCCCCCACAAACTCCATGGCCAATCCACCGACTCCATCCCTCTCCCTGACTCCTGTCTAAGGTTTAACCAGACCATTCGCAACGTTGGTGTGGTATTTGAGCGCGGGATGATTTCCCGACCACATATCTGCTCCATCACCAGGACGGCCTACTTCCACCTGTGTAACATCGCCTGACTCCGCCCCTGCCTCAGCTCATCTGCTGCTCATTCCTTCATCCATGCCTTTGCTAGCTCTATATTTGTTAACTCCCATGCTCTTCTGGACAGCAGCCCGTCTCCTACCCTCCATAAACTTGAGCTCATCCAAAACTCTGCGGCCCGTATGCTAACTCGCACCAAATCCCAATATCCCATCACCCCTGTGTTCACTGAACTACATTGGCTCCCGGTCCGGCATTGCATCAATTTTAAAATTTTCATCCTTGTTTTCAAATCTCTACAAGGTCTCCCCCTCCCTATCTCTGTAACCTCCACCAGCTCTAAGTCCCCGGAGATCTCTGTGCTCCTCCGAATCTGGCATCTTGCGCATCCCTTATTTGAACTGCTCTACCATTGGTGGCCGTGCCTTCAGCTCCCTGGGCCCTAAGCTCTGGAATCCCCTTCCTAAACCTCTCTGCCTCTTTAACGCTCCCTCTCCTTTTAAGATGCTCCTTAAAACTTACCTTTTTGACGAAGCTTTTGGTCATCTTTCCTAATATCACCTTATGTGGCTCGGTGTCAAAAGTTGATTGATAACTTTCCTGTGAAGCGCCCTGGGAGGTGGTACTGCATCAGTGGCGCTATGTAAATTCAAGTTGTTCTTGCTGTTCTAAATATTTATTGCACTTTATCCAGTCCTTATTATAATGTGGAGACCATAACTATGCACATTTCTCTAAGTGTGACCTGACCAGGGTCCTATATAACTTTAACACAACTTACAAAGTATTTACAGCACAGAGACAGGCCATTCGGCCCCAAATGTCCATGTTGGTGTTCATGCTCCACAGGAGTCTCCTCCCACCCTCCTTCATCTACCCCAGTCAAAATATCCTTCTATTCCTTTCTCCTTCATTTGCATAACTCGCTTCCCCTTAAATGTATCTTTTCACACCAACTGCTCCTTGTGGTAGCGAGTTCCACATTCTGACCACTCTCTGAGTAAAGAAGTTCTGCTGAATTCCCTATTGGATTTATTTATGACAATTTTCAATCCA
This sequence comes from Squalus acanthias, assembly GCA_030390025.1. Lineage (NCBI taxonomy): Eukaryota > Metazoa > Chordata > Chondrichthyes > Squaliformes > Squalidae > Squalus > Squalus acanthias. The sequence continues at coordinate 689,832 of JASTWF010000172.1, read as the reverse complement.
TGGCCCGAGTTGTGCTCTCTCCCGCAAATGGAAACACCTTCTCTACGTCTACCCTATCAAACGCTTTCATATTCTTAAAGAACTCTAACTGATCATCCCTCAGTCTTCTCTTTTCTAAAGAAAAGAGTGCCAGCATTTTCAATCTTTCCTGATAGGTATAACCTCTCAGTTCTGGTATCATTCTAGTAAATCCATTTCGCATTCAATCCAGTGCCTCTATGCCCATTTTATAAGATGGTGAACAGAAATGTTAGCAATACCCTAAAGGTCCAACCAAGGTTCAATACAAGTTTATATAACGTTCCCTTTTTTTTACAATTCCATCCCTCTAGAAATGAACAATAATGCTTTCTTGGTTTTTTATGGCCTTATAAAGCCTCATCGCTACTTTTAGTGATTTGTGTATCTGCAGCCTCACATCCATCTGTTCCTCAATCCCATTTAGACACTTATTTTCCAAGGCGTCTGTGACCTCCTTTAACTTCCTATTATAATTCAGTCCCTCACACTTCGATATATTGAAGTTCCTTTTCCAATTACATGCGCATTCTGCAAGTTTATTAACATCTCCTTGTATTCTGCCGCAGTCGTCCTTCATATTAACTGTAAAGCCTCATTTTGGTGGATTCCACAAACTTTGATATTCTCGAGTCCAAATTTTTTCTGTAAATTTGAACAACAGTTGTCCCAGCACCGATCCTGGTGGAGCACCACTTCGAAGCATTTGTCAACTACGATACTTTTAAATTCGATTGCCTCAGCTATCAACCCCAGTTCATTGTTCGCATTTTAAATGCTTTGTGACCTGTGATACAGATTTAAATTATTTGTTCATCTTTATCCCCAGATCCCTTTGCTCTTCTGCCCCATTCAGTATCCTATTATCTAAGTTGCAGATGATTAAATAATCATAGAATGATACAGCACAGAAGGAGTCCATTCGGCCCATCGTGCCTTTGCCGGCTCTTTGGTAGAGTTTCCAATTAATCCCACTCCTCTGCTCTTTCCTCGGTATCTTTTTGTTACATCAAGTATACTTTCCAAAGCCCTTTTGAATGTTATGAATTAATCTGCTTCCAGGCAGTGCATTCCAGATCACAACAACTCGCTTTGAAAATAAAAGCCTCGTCAATTCCTTTCTGGTTCTTTTGCCACTCACATTGAATCTGTGTCCTCTGGTTACTGACCTCTCTGCCACAGGAAAAAGTTGCTCCTTATTTACTCTGTGAAATCAATTTATGATTGTGAACTCCTCTATCAAATCTCCTCTTAACCTTCTCTTCTCGAAGGAGAACAACCCCAGCTTCTCCAGTCTCTTCACATCACTGAAGTCCTTCATCCCTGGTCCCATTCTAGTCAACCTCCTCTGCTCACGCTCCAAGGCATTGATATCTTTCCGAAAGTGTGATGCTCAGAATTGAAGAAAATTCTCCAGCTGAAGCCTAAAATGTTTTAGCATGAACTTCGTGCTTTTGTTATCTATTGATCTATTAACAAAGCCAAGGATCCCATGTGCTTTTTTAACAGCCTTCTCAACTTGTCATGCCACCTTCAATGATTTGTGTACATATACCCCAGGTCTTTCTGATCAACACTTTCTTTAAACTTGTACCATTTATTTCATTTTGCATCTCCCCATTCATCCTACCAAAATGCATCACTTCACAATGCTCTGTGTTAAATTTAATCTGTCATGTTTCCGCCCATTTGAATCAGAGTTCAGATAATGTTGTAAGCGAAGGGATTCGATTTGGAAAGATACTCCATCAGGGAAACGAAGCATCAGGTCAGGGACTTCTGTGAAGCTCTCAGACCCTCCAGCCTGAGGAACATTGTATGAGGGTCAAGACCCATCCATCTTTGCTGCGGATTTAGGGTCTGTTTTAGGCTCCACTGGTATTTTATTCTGTTAAACCCAAATATACCAGTACACCGAGTAAGGAAATAACTGTATATGCAATAATGAGGGTCAATTAAAAGGTGTTACATGAATGTGTTTTTAACTGAAGTTCAGCCATGAACCTATTGAATGGCGGAGCTCAACGGGCCGAATGGCCTACTCCTGCTCCTATGTCTTATGTTCTTATTTTGCCAAGGCAGTCTATGTCCTCCTGAACTCTGTTACTGTCCTCCTCATTGTGTACTATATTTCCGAATTTCGTATCATTTGCAAGCTATAAAATGAAGTTGTGTATTCCCAAATCGAGTTCATTAATATGCATCACAAATAGCAGTTCTCTAATAGCGACCCCTGGGGTACATTACTGTATACCTCCCTCTAGTCTGAAAAATACTAGTCTCGGCTTTCTGTCCATTAGCCAGTTTTATATCCAGGCTGATCTGTCCCTTTAATCCCATGGGCAACAATCTTCTGATCAAGTCAATGACGTGGTAATTTATGAAACACCTTTTGAAAGACCATATACACAACATCAATCGCATTAACCACGTGATATTTCTATTTTGCTTCCAAACAGCATCACAGTGCATTCATCTATGTTAAGGTTCACTTGCCACCTATTGGCAGGGTCTGCAAGTTTTCTAATGTCGATTGTGAGATGTCCTCTAGAGAAATGTTCCTTCAATGTTTGAAGCGAAGCATCAGTTGTATTGAATAAAAGCAATAATAATTAATAAAGGCAAAGATCTACAACTGTGTGAGGTCTTGAAATTTTATTAAAAAATCTGAAGATTTATTGCAGAGTAAACTCCTTGCTTCTCATTTGTATTACTGCTTTTCGAAGATGTGGGTGAAGTGTTTACTTATTTCAACGAACCGATGCACTGTCCTGTTTGCTCCGGCCTGTCTTTGAAACTTTCGATATATATTTATGTATCCAACATCCTCACATCCTCCCCACCCCATCGACATCGTCAACACCTCCCCACCCCACATGACATCCTCAAATCCTCCCCAACCTACGTAAAATCCTCAGCTCTTCCCCATCATGACGAATACCTTCAGCTCCTCCCAACCCGCACCTAATAACGTCAGCTCCTCCCCACCCCACCGATCATCCTCAGCTCCTCCCCAACTCCACCAAATATATTCAGCCCCTCCCCACCCAAACTATATCCACAGTACCCCAAGAAATATCCACAGATCCCCCAGCACCACCAAACATCATCAGCTCCTCTCCAATCAACCTAACATCCACAGCACCTCCCCAAGCTTACAGCCGCCAAACATCCTCAGCTCCTGCCCACCATTCCCCACCTAACCTCATCAGCTTTACCAAAGCCCACCTACCTGGAGCTACTCCCCACCGCAAGCAAACATCCTCAGTTCCTCCCCACCGCAAGCAAACATCCTCAGTTCCTCCCTACCCCAACCTAATATTTACAGCTCTTCTGCACTTCAACCTAAAATCCTCAGCTCCTCCCCACCCAGGCTAATATGCTCAGCTCCTCCCCACCCCACCTAATATCCTCAGCTCCTCCCCACCCCACCTAATATCCTCAGCTCCTCCCCACCCCACCTAATATCCTCAGCTCCTCCCCACCCCACCTAATATCCTCAACTCCTCCCCACCCCACCTAATATCCTCAGCTCCTCCCCACCCCATCTAATATCCTCAGCTCCTCCCCACCCCACCTAATATCCTCAACTCCTCCGCACACCACCTAATATCCTCAGCTCCTCCCCACCCCACCTAATATCCTCAGCTCCTCCCCACCCCACATAATATAATCAGCTCTTCTCCACCCCACCTAATATCCTCAGCTCCTCCCCACCCCACCTAATATCCTCAGCTCCTCCCTACCACAACTAATATCCTCAGCTCCTCCCCACCCCACCTAATATCCTCAGCTCCTCCATACCACAACTAATATACTCAGCTCCTCCCCACACCACCTAATATCTCAGCTCCTCCCCACTCCACCTAATATCCTCAGCTCCTCCCCACCCCACCTAATATCCTCAGCTCCTCCCCAAATCACCTAATATCCTCAGCTCCTTCCCACCCCACCTAATATCCTCAGCTCCTCCCCAACTCACCTAATATCCTCAGCTCCTCCCCACACCACCTAATATCTCAGCTCCTCCCCACCCCACCTAATATCCTCAGCTCCTCCCCACCCCACCTAATATCCTCAGCTCTTCCCCAGCCCACCTATTATATTCAGCTCATCACTAACCCACCTAATATATTCAGCTCATCACCATCATGCCTAATATCCTCAGCTCCTCCCCGCACCACCTAATATCCACAGCTCCTCCCCACCCCACCTAATATCCTCAGCTCCTCCACACCCCACATAATATCCTCAGCTCTGACCCACCCTAACTAATATCCTCAGCTCCGCTCCACCCCACCTAATATCCGCAGCTACTCCCCAACCCGCCTAATATCCTCAGCTCCTCGCCACCCCACCTAATATCCTCAGCTCATCCCCACCCCGCCTAATATCCTCAGCTCCTCCCCACCCCACCTGATATTCTCAGCTCCTCACCACCCCCCTAATATCATCATCTCCTCCCCACCCCACCTGATATCCTCAGCTCCTCCCCACCCCACCTAATATGCTCAGCTCCTCCCCACACCATCTAATATCCTCAGCTCTCCCCACCCCACCTGATATCCTCAGCTCCTCCTCACCCCACCTAATATCCTCAGCTCCCCCCACCTAATATCCTCAGCTCCTCCCCACACCACCTAATATCCTCAGCTTCTCCCCACCCCACCTAATATCCTCAGCTCCTCCTCACCCCACCTAATATCCTCATCTCCTCCCCACCCCACGTAATATCCTCAGCTCCTCCCCACCCCACCTAATATCCTCAGCTCCTCCCCAACCCACCTAATATGATCAGCTCCTCCCCACCCCACCTAATATCCTCAGCTCCACCCCACCCCACCTAATATTCTCAGCACCTCCCCACCACACCTAATATCCTCAGCTCCTCCCCAACCCACCTAATATGCTCAGCTCCTCCACACCCCACCTAATATCCTCAGCTCCTCCCCACCCCACCTAATATCCGCAGCTCCTCCCCACCACACCTAATATCCTCAGCTCCTCCCCAAACCACCTAATATCCTCAGCTCCTCCCCACCCCACCTAATATCCTCAGGTCCTCCCCACCCCACCAAATATCCTCAGCTCCTCCCCACCCGACCTAATATCCTCAGCTCCTCCCCACCCCATCTAATATCCTGAGCTCCTCCCCACCCCACCTAATATCCTCAGCTCCTTAACACCCCACCTAATATCCTCAGCTCCTCCTGAACCCAATACATGTCCTCAACTCCTCCCCACCAATGTTCCCTCGAAAAAATGTTTAAGTGCGCGGCGACGGACTGCTTTGAGCTTTTCATCTACGGGCAAATTTTAGAGCAACACATTTTAGAGCAACTTTTGGAAAGGCAACTCTTACAACATACAAGACCTGGACGACTTTCAGGCTTGGGCTGATAAGTGGCCGGTAACATTCGCGCCACGGAAGTGCCAGGCAATGACTATCTCCAAGAAGCGAGGGTCTAACCACCTCCCCTTGACATTCAATGGCATTATCATCGCCAAATCCTCCACCATCAACATCCTGGGGGTCACCATTGACCAGAAACTGAACTGGACCAGCCACAAAAATACTGTGGCAACAAGAGCAGGTCAGAGGCTAGGTATTTTGCGGCGAGTGTCTCGTCTCCTGACTCCCCAAAGCATTTGCACCATCTACAAGGCACAAGTGAGGAGTGTGATGGAATATTCACCACTTGCCTGGATGAGTGCAGCTCCAACAACACTCAAGAAGCTCGACACCATCCAGGACAAAGCAGCACGTTTGATTGGCACCCCATCCACCACCTTAAACATTCACTCCCTCCACCACCAGCGTACCGTGGCTGCAGTGTGTACCATCTACAAGATGCACTGCAGCAACTCGCCAAGGCTTCTTCGGCAACACCTCCCAAACCCACGACCTCTTCCACCTAGAAGGACAAGGGCAGCAGGCGCATGGGAACTCCACCTGCTCCAAGTTCCACTCCAAGTCACACACCATCCTGACTTGGAAGTATATCGCCGATCCTTCATCATCGCTGGGTCAAAATCCTGGAACTCCCTCCCTAACAGCACTGTGTGAGTACCCTCACCACATGGACTACAGCGGTTCAAGAAGGCAGCTCACCACCACATTATGAAGGGAAACTAGGGATGGGCAATAAATGCTGGCCTTGCCAGCGACGCCCACATCCCATAAACGAATAAAGAAAACAACAACGACAACAACAACCAGTTAAAATCATATCTACAGTAATGAGATATTGCCACCCTACCGTCTCAAATCCAGAGACAATCAGACAAGGTTGTGCAATTTTAACATAACTTCCCTGCATTTGAAATCTATTCCGCTAGTCAAGAATCCGTGCTTTATTTGCACTTTTATGACTTTTTAACCTGCGTTGATACGTCTGATGATTTGTGAATCTCTACCCCTAGATCCCTTTGCACCTCTACCCCATTTAGACTCTTATTTTCCAAAGAATATCTCGGGTCCTTATTCCTGCCACCAAAATGCATCACTCACACTTACCCATATTGAAATTCATTTGTCATTTACATGCCCATTCTGCAAGTTTGTTTACGGTAGAATTAATTAAAAGCTTTTAGTTCGTCATGTCCAAACTCTATTTAAATAAATCCTTGTCAGAAATGACTGGGATATAAAAGAACTGCAGAATAATAAATTAACACTTCAGAAACGTCACTTAGTTACACATCGACAAACAATCCAAAAGCCCAAGGTGAGCTGAATGAGGCAGATCTATTCGTGCAAATTGTATTAATTTTAAGGTATTCAACATATTAGCCCATCCCCCATGTCACGATAGCAAAGCTGCACAAGCAGCAGGGGCAGCGGCTTTCCTATGGCGCTGATGTGCTGCACGTCCAGATATGTCATTAGAATATTAATCACAATGCAACCAGACAACCAACAAATATAAAGTGTTGTAGTTCTTTAGGTCACAGTATTAAAAAGAATTGAACAGCAACGCGTATCCGTATTTCCAATTTCAATCTCTTCCATTAATAAACATGGTCTTGTTGAACCAACACACCCTCCATGTAACATGTCAGAAATGCAGCACGTATTCACAAGTGAAGACAAACACATACACAATTTGCGTCACTGAATTAAAAACAAAAAGTAGGAAAAGCTATGATTTAACACAAATAAATATTCATCATTCTTCCTGGGCAAGAGAACCAATCAGACTGAGTTGGAAATATTTACTAATATGTTGACGTAAAGATGTTAATTTACAAATTTCACTTCCAATATTTTTTCTCTCAAACATTCTATACAAAATATTTATCCTTGCTCTTATCACGAAAAGTGTTGAATTATTTTAGGTATTTCCCAATTAAATAGCAGGAAACAAACTTGATCGTGCTTTCAATTGTCAATCTCCTAATTCGAACATATGTACCAAATCGAAATTGTACATTAGCAGTTTAATCAAATTATTATGTGTGTCTTTCTCAATAAACAAATAATGATTTCTCCTAAAGTAGCTTCCTGCATTTTTCATACATCAGTACAGAGTTCTTGTTTCTATTAACACTCCACTAAATATTTAAGAATAAATCTATAGTTACGTTATTCCTGGGACTTGTTCAGACTATAGGACGACAGACAAAATAAAATCGTTCACAACAGCAAAATACAGTGGATGCTGGAATCTGAAATATAAACAGGAAATGCTGGAAATACTCAGCAGGTCGGACAGCATCTGTGGAGAGAGAGAGAATCAAAGTTAACGTTTCAGGTCTGTGACCTTTACATAGATACATAGATACATAGAAGATAGGAGCAGGAGTAGGCCATCCGGCCCTTCGAGCCTGCTCCGCCATTTAATGAGATCATGGCTGATCCTCCAATTCAGTATCCCGTCCCCGCCTTCTCTCCGTAACCCTTAACCCCTTTTGCCTGTAGAAATATATCTAATTCCCTCTTAAATATATTTAATGAGCTGGCGTACACTGCCCTCTGTGGCAATGAGTTCCACAGGTTCACCACCCTCTGAGTGAAGAAATTCCCCCTCATTTCTGTCCTAAATGGTTTAGCCCTTATCCTTAAATTATGTCCTCTAGTTCTGTTCTCACCCGCCAAGGGAAACATTCCTTCTGCATCTAGTCTGTCTAGACCTGTCAGAATTTTATACACTTCTATGAGGTCCCCTCTCAATCTTCTAAACTCCAGTGTGTACATCCCGAAACTACATAGTCTCTCCTCATAGGTCAATCCCGCCATTCCTGGTATCAGCCTGGTGAATCGCCGCTGCACCCCCTCCATGGCAAGAACATCTTTCCTCAGATGAGGCGACCAAAACTGTACACAGTACTCGAGGTGTGGTCTCACCAGTGCCCTGTACAGCTGCAGCAAGGTATCCCTGTTCCTGTATTCCAACCCTTTTGCTATGAAGGCCAGCATACCATTTGCCTTCTTGACCGCCTGTTGCACCTGCATGCTCGCCTTCAGTGACTGGTGTACAAGAACACCCAGGTCTCTCTGTACTTCCCCCTCTCCCAATTTATTGCCATTTAAATAATAATTTGCCCTCCCGTTCCTGCACCCAAGGTGGATAACTTCGCACTTGTCCACATTATAGTGCATCTGCCATTTATCCGCCCAATCACCCAGTCTGTCCAAATCGCTCTGGAGCTTCCTGGTCTCCTCCTCTGAGCCCACCCCCCCTCCTAGTTTAGTGTCGTCCGCAAATTTTGAAATGCTGCATCCGACTCCCTGATCCAGGTCATTAATGTAAATTGTGAACAGCTGGGGACCCAGGACAGATCCCTGTGGTACCCCACTTGTTACTGCCTGCCATTCAGAAAATGAGCCGTTTATTCCAACTCTCTGTTTTCTATCTGACAGCCAGTTCTCTATCCACGTCAATACTTTCCCCTTTATCCCATGAGCTTCAATTTTCCCTGCTAATCTTTTATGTGGGACCTTATCGAAGGCCTTTTGGAAGTCCAGGTACACCACATCTACTGGCTCTCCCCCATCTATTTTACCAGTTACTCCCTCAAAAAATTCCAATAGATTAGTCAAGCACGATTTACCCTTTGTAAATCCATGTTGACTCTGTCCTATCCTGTCCCCATTTGCTAAGTGCTCCGCTATTTCATCCTTAATGATGGACTCCAGCATTTTGCCCACAACTGATGTAAGGCTTACAGGTCTGTAATTACCTGCTTTTTCCCTACCCCCCTTTTTGAATAGTGGGGTAACGTTAGCTACCCTCCAATCCATGGGCACTGTTCCCGAGTCTAATGAATTCTGAAAAATCATACTTAGTGCATCCGCTATCTCTAGGGCCACCTCCTTCAGCACCCTAGGATGCATGTTATCAGGCCCTGGGGATTTGTCCGCCTTCAATCCCTTTAGCTTCCTTAACACCATATCCTTAGAGATATTGACTTGCGTCAGTTCCTCCTTTGCAAATGTCCCTATTTTTCCCGATATCCCAGGGAGGTTTTTTGTGTCTTCCTTCGTAAAGACTGACCCAAAGTATGCATTTATTTGGTCTGCCATTTCCTTATTTCCCGTTATATATTCCCCCGTATCTGACTGCAATGGGCCAACTTTGGTTTTCACCAGTCTTTTCCTCTTGATATACTTATAAAAGCTTTTGGAGTTAGTTTTTATATTTTCCGCCAGCTTGCTTTCGTAAGCTATTTTGCCCCTCTTGATTAAGCCCTTTGTCCTCCTTTGCTCTATCTTAAACTGTTCCCAATCTTCCGCTCTGGCGCTTTTTTTGGCTATTTTATATGCCCTATCTTTGGATTTTATGCGGTCTCTAATTTCCCCTGTTATCCACGGTTGAGTCACCTTTTTAGATTTCCTTTTATGCCAGATTGGTATAAACAATTTTTGCAATTTTGTCATTCTATCTTTAAATGCTTGCCATTGTTTATCTACCTCCAGTCCTCCCAGGAACGTTGTCCAATCAGACCTACTCAGTTCCCGTCTAATGGCATCATAATTCCCCTTGTTTAAATTCAGGACCTTAGTATCTGAGTCAATTTCTTCGCTCTCCATTTCGAGTGAGAAATCGATCATGTTATGATCGCTCTGACCCAAGGGTCCCCGTACAACAAGATTACTAATTAGTCCCTTCTCATTGCACAGTACCCAGTCCAATATAGCCTGTTCCCGAGTTGGTTCCTCGACATATTGATCCAGATAACCATCCCTTATACACTCAAGGAATTCCTCCTCCTCATTATTTTTACTGATTAGGCTATTCCAATCTATATGTAAGTTAAAGTCACCTATGATGACAGCTGTGCTCTTATTGCACGCTTCTCTAATTTCCCTCGTGATGCCCTCCCCAACCTCTATTTTACTATTTGGAGGCCTATATACCACTCCTATTAATGTTTTTCGCCCCTCGCTATTTCTTAGCTCCACCCATATAGATTCTGTATTAACTGAGTTAATATCCTTCCTTTCAATTGCATTTATCCCTTCTTTTACCAGCAATGCTACCCCTCCTCCCTTTCTTTTTTGTCGATCCTTCCTAAATAATGAATACCCCTGTATGTTAAGCTCCCAGCCCTGCTCACCCTGCAACCATGTTTCCGTAATCCCAATTTGGTCCGCACTGGAAAAAGTTAGAGATGTAACAGATGTTAACCAGGTGCAGAGGCCGGATTTAACCACTCCTGCCTCCCACCATATCACAGACCATCCCTTGTGTTCCTTCCTCCCCTCCCGCATTTCCCTGCCTCTGCACCTTGTTAAAACCTGTCACATCTCTAACAATTTACAGTTCTGATGAAAGGTCATAGACCTGAAACGATAAATCTGTTTTTCTTGCTCTCCACAGATGCTGACTGACCTGCTGAGTATTTCCAGCATTTTCTCTTTTTATATTATACAAAATAACATTGATTGTGTTTTTCCACTTTTTAGGTTCTCTTACTAAAGGTTTTAATGATATTTTTAAAAAATCAATAAAAAGTAATATGTATCTCCTCTAAATCTTCCCCTGCCCTCCCCCTCCTCAACAGCATGGTTGCATGTTTGTGTGAAGCTACTCACTTCAGTCGATCGTTCAAAATCAAAAATTGAGAAATTTCAATTTTACAATGTTTTAAACAATTCAGATCCTCCTTAAAAGCGTTCGGACTTCAAGACCCACTTGAAACTTGTTTAGATGAGGGGAACATTGATTTATCCTTGTTTCTGCCAAAATCGTACCAGAAACCTAGGGGGAAAAAAGTGCTTTAAACGTTCATTTTTTTGTGAAATGTTCATTAAAAATCTTTAAATTCTTTCTAGTCTCATTGCAGCTTGGACAGAAGAAGTTGCTCCAAGTTTCTCTTTCATTCTTCAATGCTGTTGTTAAACATGCAAAAATAAAACAAATTAAACTCTAACTCCAAACCGAGCTCAAATAAGAAAGCGAATAACGCTTCCTAAGAAATCAGTGAGATTATCTCGCCCCAGTACAATAGCAAATTACTGCGGAGGCTGGAAATCTGAAATAACAACTGAAAATGCAGGAAGTACACAGCAGGTCAGGCAGCATCCGTGGAGAGAGAAACAGAGTTCATGTTTCAGGTTTGTGACCCATCGTCAGAACTGGTAAAAGTAACAGGTTTTAAGCAGGTGCAGAGGCAGGGACAGACGGGGGGCGGGGGAGGAAGGAACTAAAAGGACAGTCTGTGCTAGGATTAGGAAGGCAGATGTTATGCAAGTCTTCATTACAAGAGGATTTGAGTACAGGAGTAAAGAAGTCTTACTCCAATTATATAAGGCCTTGATGAGACCACACCTGGAGTACTGTGTACAATTTTGGTCTCCTTACCTAATGAAGGATATACATGCCATAGAGGGAGTGCAACGTAGATTCACGAGATTGATTTCTGGGATGGCGGGACTGTCGTATGAGAAGAGATTGAGTAAACTAGGCCTGTATTCTTTTGAATTCAGAAGAATGAGTGGGGATCTCATTGAAGCATACGAAATTATTACAGGGCTTGATAGGGTGGATGCTGGGAGCATGTTTCCCTTGGCTGGGGAGTCTAGAACCAGGGGCCACAGCCTCAGAATAATGGGTAGGCCATTCAGGACTGAGATGAGAAGACATTTCTTCACACAGAGGGTGGTGAAGCTTTGGAATTCTCTACCCCAGAGGGCTGTGGAGGCTCAGTCATTGGGTATATTCAAAATAGAAGTCGATAGATTTCTGACTAGTAAAGGGATCAAGGGATATGGCGATCTGGCCGGTGAATGGAATTGAGGCAGAAGATCAGCCATGATCTCATTGAATGGTGGAGCAGGCTCGAAGGGCCGAATGGCCTACTCCTGCTCCTATTTCTTATGTTATGTTCTTATGATTGAAGGCAGGAGAGATTAAATATTGCAAATGGGGATGGCAGAATCATCAACAGCTGCCACCTGAAAAAATAGGTTCAGGATTTATAGCCTGAAATTGTTGAACTCAATGTTGAGTCCAGAAGGCTTAAAGTCCCTAATCGGAAGATGAGCTGCTGTTCCTCGAGCTTACATTGAGCTTCATTGGAACAGAGTAAGAGGCCGAGGACGGAGAGGTCAGAGTGGAAGTGGAGCGGAGAATTAAAGTGACAGGCGACCAGAAGCTCGGGGTCACCCTTACGGACTGAACAGAGGTGTTCCACAAAGTGGTCACCAAATCTGCGATTGGTCTCCCCAATGTAGAGGAGACCACATCGTGAGCAGCGAATACAGTATACTAAATTGCAAGAAGTACAAGTAAATCGCTGGTTCACCTGGAAGGGGTGTTTGGGGCCCTGGGCAGTGGGAAGGGAGGAGGTAAAAGGGCAGGTGTTGCATCTCCTGTGCTTGTATGGGAAGTTGCCATGGGGAGGAGAGTGGCTGTTTGCTGTGATTGAGTAGTGGACCAGGGTGTCGCGGAGGGAGCGGTCCCTTCGGAATGCTGAAAGGGGAGGTGAGGGGAAGATGTGTTTGGTGGTGGGATCACGCTGGAGGTGGCAGAAATGGCGGAGGATGATCCGTTCAATGTGGAGGCTAGTGGGGTGAAAGGTGAGGACAAGGGCAACTCTATCGTGGTTCCGGGAGGGAGGGGCAGGGGTGAGAGCAGAAGTGCGGGAGATAGAACGGACATGGTCAAATGCCATGTCAACCATGGTAGAGGGGAATCCTCGGTTGAGGAAAAAGGAAGACATATCGGACGGGCCGAATGGCCTACTCCTGCTCCTAGATTCTATGTTTCTATGTTTCTATGGAAGCGCTGGTATGGAAGGTGGCATCGTCAGAGCAGATGCGGCGGAGACAGAGAAACTGGGAGAAGGGAATAGAGTCCTTAAAGGAGGCGGGGTGGGAGGAAGTGAAGTCCAGGTAGCTGGGGGAGTCAGTGGGCTTGTAGTTGATGTTTATCGATAGCCTAGCTCCAGAAATGGAGACAGAGAAGACAAGGAAGGGAAGGGAAGAGTCCGAGATGGACCATGTGAAGCTGAGGAAGGGTGGAAATTGGAAGCAAAGTGTATTAAATTTTCTAGTTCAGGGCAAGAGCAGGAGACCGCACCGATACAGTCATCAATGTACCGGAAAAAGAGGTGAGGGAGGAGACCCGAGTAAGACTAGAGCAAGAGTAGTTCCACATATCCCATGAAAAGGCAGACACAGCTAGGAACCATACGGGTTCCCATAGTAACACCTTTAATTTGGAGGACGTGAGTAGAATCAAAGGAGAAGTTGTTCAATGAGAGAACAAGTTCATCCAGGCGGAGGAGGATGGTGGTGGATGTGGACTGGTGGGGCCATTGTTCAAGGAAGAAGCGGAGCGCCCTCAGGCCATCCTGGTGGGGGATGGAGGTGTAGAGGGATTGGACGTCCATAGTGAAAAGGAGACGGTTGGGGCCAGGTAACTGGAAACTGTTGAAGTGCCGGAGGGCATCGGAAGTGTCGCGAATGTGGTTGGGAAGAGACTAGACAAGGGGAGTAAAAATAGATTCGAGATCGGAAGAAATCATTTCTGTGGGGCAAGAACAGGCTGAAATGATGGATCTGCCAGGGCAGTCCAATTTGTGGATCTTGAGAAGGATGTCGAAGTGGGCTGTGTGGGGTTTGGGGACTATGAAGTTGACAGCCAGGTAGTTTGCAGTGAGTGAGGCGATCAGAAATTGATACGGCCGATGCCACGCCCGCAGTTTGCAATGAAAAGATCTAGAGAGTGTAAGAGGCCAGAGGGAGGGGTCCAGGTAGAACGAGAATTCTGAAAGCGGGAGAAAGGGTCAGCTGTGCGGGGGGAAGACTCCTGGCCAAAGAAGTGGGCACGGAGGCGAAGGTGGCAGAAAAATAGCTCAGCATCGAGCCGAGCTCGAAATTCATTGAGATGGGGGTGTAAGGGGAGGAAGCTCAGGCCTTTGCTAAGGACTGATCGTTCGGGGTCAGAGAGGGGAAGGTCAGAGGTGATGGTGGTGACACAGCAGGGGGTGAGATTGGAAGAAGGGATGGGGTCAGAGGAAAGTGAAGGGGATGAAGTTTCCGGAGGGGTGTTGGTGTCCAAGAGCTGCCAAAGTTTGCGACCCTTGACACCTGAAAGGAAGAAAATACATTTTTTGTTAAAGCGTCAGCTGAGGCCAAGAATGAAATGGAACTGTGGACCATGACAGCTTTGAGATAGAGTGAGTCGGTGCTGCTGAAGAGAGAGGCTGAGAGTGTTCATTTGGCGGTGCATGGCATTCAGCGTGTATCACGAATATGGCGAGAGCAGTGGTTCGAGGAACGCTGAATATCTTGGAGATATCTGTATTCCTGGGTGGATGCGAAACACGAAAGGTAGAATTTCAGTTGGAATCCACGTGGAATAAGTCGGAATCGGAGACAGTTGCTGAGGAAAGAGATGTGGCTGTCAAACCGAGTCTTGGCAGATACCTGATCAAACACGAGAAGGGAGACAGAAAGCAATGAAGATGAACAAGGTTGAAGAGACAAAAGGAAATCCCGTCGGAGAGAAGAGCAGAACTTCTTCAAGGTGGACATTCTTAGAAAAGAAGTGGCAGTGAATTAAACTCTAATACAATCGCAAAATACAGCGGATGCTGGAAATCTGAAATAACAACAGAAGATGCCGGAAACACTCAACAGCATCTGTGGAGAGAGAAGCAGAGAGATCTGCAGCGCTCAGAAATACATTTATAATTGACACCGATCCCCCTCACTCAATACGTTAACAATAATACAGATACATCGAAATACTTTAGTAACTAACACAGACACGCCTAAATATATTTAAAAAGAAAGACTTACATTTATTTTGCGTCTGTCACGACCTCAGGACAAGGCAAAGCGCTTCACAACCAATGATGTATTTTTGAAATGTTGTCACTGCTGTAATGTAGGAAACGCATCAGCCAATTTGGGCACAGAAAGCTCCCACAAACAGCAACGTGATAATGACCAGGTGGTCTGCTTTTTTTCATGTTCAAAAATGAGAAGTCGCACAACACCAAGTTATAGTCGAACAGTTTTATTTAAAATTACGAGCTTTCGGAGCGCTGCTCCTTCTTCAGGTACAAGTACAGTGAGGGAATACAAATCGGCAGTATATATACACAGAGAGCAATTTGTCTGCAGAGATACAATCTGTTAGGAAGGCATTACATCAAAGACACCTCAGGAGTACAGCTAAGACAATGAGGTGGGTCACAGGGGGTCCAACGTGTCAAATGTTGCCGTCTGCAGTTGATTTTTAAATTTTTGGGGGGGGGGGTTTTGTTTGTTTTTTTTAAAACTGGAAAGACAGACAACGATGTCGAGTCACGTTCTGTAGCGTGACATGAACCCGAGATCCCTATTGAGGCCTTCCTCATGGGTGCGTCCTCATGACTCAACATCGTTGTCCATCTTTACAGTTTTTAAAAAAAACACAGAAAAAAACAACCAAAAAAAAACCAACCAAAAAAAAACCTAAAAAAAAAAATTAAAAGCTCAACTGCAGACGGCAACATTTGACACGTTGGACCCCCTGTGACCCACCTCATTGTCTTAGCTGTACTCCTGAGGTGTCTTTGATGTAATGCCTTCCTAACAGATTGTATCTCTGCAGACAAATTGCTCTCTGTGTATATATACTGCCGATTTGTATTCCCTCACTGTACTTGTACCTGACGAAGGAGCAGCGCTCCGAAAGCTCGTAATTTTAAATAAAACTGTTGGACTATAACCTGGTGTTGTGCGACTTCTCATTTTTGTCCACCCCAGTCCAACACCGGCATCTCCGCATCATGACCACTTTTTTGATGTTGATTGAGGGATAAATATTGGCTGGACACCAGGGATAAATCCCCTGCTCTCCTTTGAAATAATGCACTGGAGCAGAGAGGGCGTTGGATAAGCATCTCATCTGAGAGACGGATATATAAATTAAGTACAAAAGGAACTAGTGCCGGAGGTCCGGCGCACAGCTAATGTCATTCCCTTATTTAAAAGGGAGATAGAACAAGTCCAGGGAACTATAGACCAGTTAGCTTAACGTCGGTGGTAGAATGGAATCTTTAGACAAACATGTAATAGAAAAACATCCAGAAGTGGAAAATATAATGGGCCGGAAATTCGGCTTTCCAGCTTCCTGTGGGTGCAAGCATCGCACGCATACTTGCCTACCGCACCTGCAGTTGTGCTTTGGGCCCACGAGGACTTCGGGTCCTGGGCCTCCTGCAGCTGCCGGCGAGCAGTGCTTGTGTATCCCAGGGGCGCAGTTAGTTGGAAGCATCCCCTGGGTTCACGTGGGCCATGGAGAGCCAATTCTAGCAGGGCATTTTCATTCATAGATTTGACAGGAAGACCTGTCAAATCTATGAATAGAGATCGGCCCCAAAACCACACATAAACTTCGAATAATTTTTTTTTTAAATCACATTTTTAAAATAACTAAATTAACTAGTTTAAACAAAAACTTAAATTTTTGAAAAAATGAATTATACTTTTTAACAGTGCTAAAAATTATCTTACCTATCTTTAAAGTATCTAAAAAAGATAAACCTGTTGAAATTTTTTTTTAATTGTAATTAATTAACTATTTACCTTGTTAAAAACGGACCTCGCGCCTCCTTTTTAAAAGCGCAGCTTTTCTCATACTGACCTTCCGGGAAAAACCTGAAAAAAAACCCGAAGTTCGCTGCGTGTGTGCAGCCTCTCCCGCGCATGCGTTCGACTTCTAAAATCCTCCCTTCAGGGGAACGGAAGTTCCGGTTTCCCGCGCATGCACAGTGCATGCAGGAAACCGGCACTTCAGATGGCCTTACGGCTGAGTACACAACGCCTACTCACCCAACAATAGCCGAATTTCTGGCCCAATAAAACTAGTCAGCGCGGATTATAAACCGGGGCAAGTAGCGGATTGGACCGCAAGTAACTACACAACATTACACAGCGTAAGTGTTAAAGCTCTTTACTCAGACTGGCGGAAGGTGGGTAGTGGTTATTCGACCGGTATCGGGGCTGGATTATTGTTTATATAAATCATTTGGATTCGGCAATCGGAGGCAAAATTTCAATTTATCCCACAAATCAACATCACTAAAACAGGTTACCTGGTCATTATCACATTGCTGTTTGTGGGAGCTTGCTGTGTGCACGTTGGCTGCTGCGATTCCTACATTACAGCAGTGACTACACTTCAAAAATCACTTCATTGGCTGTAAAGTACTTTGGGACGTCCGGTGGTCGTGAAAGGCGCTAGATAAATTTATTTCATTAACGGAAGACAACAAATTGTGGGTTGTAGTTAATACCAAGGAAAACTGCGAGAAAATACAAGAAGATGGTAATAAACTTGCAGAATGGGCGCGTACATGGCAAATTAATTTCCTATAGCTAAGCGTGAGGTATTACATTTTGGTAGGGGGAATAAGGAGGCCACATATTCCTTGGAAAATCAGAGTCTAAATGGGGGAGCAAAGGGATCGAGTGGTGGAGATTCACAAATCATTAAAAGTAGCAACACAGGTTAGCAAGGCCATAAAATGCTAACAAAGTATTGGGGTTCATTTCTAGAGGTATGGAATTCAAAAACAAAACAGTTATGTTAAACTGGTATAGAGCATTGGTTAGGCCGCACTGTGAACAGTTCTGGGCTCCATAGTACAAAAAGGATATTGAGGCACTGGAGAAGGTGCAAGAAAGATTTACAAGGATAACCAGAACGGAGATGTTATAACAATGAGGAACAATTAAACAGGCTGGAGATTTTTTCTCTCGAAAATAGAAGGCTGTTGGACAATCTAATAGCGGTATTGAAAATTATGAAATGGTTTGATATGGTAGACATACAGAGCATGTTACCACGTGTGTGTGTGTGTTGTGTGTGTGGGCTTAGGGAGGGTTCTCAAACTAGGAGTAATAAATAAAAGAAAGTCACTAATAAATCCAAGAAGGATTTCAGCAGAAAATTATTTGCCACAACAGTGTTAAGTATGTGGAATTTGCTAGTACTCTGTTTAGTGTTGTGTGCCCAGATTGCAATCCACTCTGCTACTTGCCCCCGTTTGGAATATGTGTTGAGGTGAACAGCATAGAAGCATTTAAAGGGAATCTAGAAGAACACATGAGTGTGAAAGGAATATAAAGATATTCTGATAGTGTTAGATGAAGTAGAGTGTGAGGAGGCTCGTGTGGAGCAATACCACTGCCATGAACCATTTGGGCCGCATGGCCTGTTTCTGTGCTGTAAATTCTATGAAACATTAAAATTCGAGCTAGGCCGTTCAGGAGTGATGTCAGGAATCACTTCTTCACACAAAGGTTAGTGGAAATATATAACTCTCTCCCCAAAATAGATGTTGAGGCCAGGGGTCAGTTGAAAATTTCAAAACTGAAATTGATATTTTTGTCAGCACCGTTATTAAGGGATATGCAGCCAATGCGGGTAAATGAAGTTCAGATACAGATCAGCCATGATCTCATTGAATGGCGGAACAGGTTCGAGGGGCTGAATGGCCTCCTCCTGATCCGCTGCTCTTATCTTACCCGGGATGTTCTTGGCAGTCTGTTAGAATCGCAGTGCAGCCCTTCCCACTGTCGCCTCCTCTAAATCTGCCCCGGAAGATTGTCACTGGTGGAGGTTTCATCAACCTGAGCTACTTTTTAGTTTGAAAAGCAAAGTCTCGCGGATCCTGGAAATGTGAAATCAATCAGGAAATGTTGGATAGACTCAGCCGGTCAGGCAGCATCTGTGGAAAGATTCTGATGAAGGGCTTGTGATGAAATCTCACCAACCTGAAGCGTTAACTCTGTTTCTCTCTCCACAGAGGCCGTCTGACCGGCTGAGTGTTCGCAGCATTTTCTGTTTCTGCTGTTTAATGAGTTCTCGGCATCAACTGTGCTGATCCTTCACTCGTCCCACCACCTGTTGGTTCGGATTCAGCGCTCTAACCTCCTCGGCGCAGGTTGGATGCCCGATCGGGGAAATATTAAATTAAATTGAACCTTATTAAATTAATTATAGGAAACTAATGAAACTCTGTGAAAGTTGAATATGCTTTGAATGTGATGACCATTTATCCGTCTCACTTCACAGACTATATTTTAAGACTCTGGTTAATAAAGGTTCAGTGTTTATTGCACCAGGAATCCACTATTACATTTAACAGGAACGGCTGATTGTTGCCCCTTTTCACAACAGAAACTCGCCCCAGGAGGTTCATCTGGAGCAAGTTCCAAATAATGTTCCAAACCCGGGATCAAACCGGGCACCTTTCGCGTGTGTGACGAACATCAGAACCGCTACACCACGGAGACCTCGACATGGCAGAATGGAGGACGTTTTCCGGTGAAAGGTGAGCCGCTGAGCCACCTCTCTCTGCACTGACACTGTTATTAAACAACATATATTAAACTAAACAACATCACTTCGGTCCCACACTAAAAGGTCTCAGACCTTATCCTCCGTTCTCTTTCATAAACTGATCAAAACTACACAAGTCACACAGGGAAAAAGTCTTCATTTCACAATCATTAAATACAGGCCTAGTTTCAGTAATCTCCCATCATCATCTAAACCTTGTTACATTCTGGTGAAAGTCCAGCCCGAGCGCCCAGATCGACATTGTTGTAAATGAACAGTCAGCTTCAGTCGGTGAAACCAATTTACTGATTCCCGTTTCATCAGATCAGCGACCTTCTGAAACGGTCGTGTGTAAAAGGATCGTGTTTTTTTATCGGAGACGATTTCACCCAAGGTGTGAAACGCCCAGGGTGAAACTCGAACTTGCGATAAACAATTTGATGACCACCTCAGCCAGGGAGCGCACCCATCAGGCCACGTCACCACTGACTGACGCTGACTGTATCGGGTCCGCTTTAGTTATCAGTGTCGATGTGTTTAATGTATGTTCTCTTGTTTCATTGAGCAAGGGGACCCTTCAGCTTCCCCGTCACCAGAAATGTTATATGATGAACATAGTCCCAGTATGCCGATATGTGCAGCATCGGGATTCACAGGCAAATAAACAAGAGTCACAGACCAAGGCAAGACGGTCTGCACCCCAACAGCCTGTCTTTCTTGTGCAGCGTTTCAAGTAACTGTTTTAATTTAAAATGTTTACTGAAATAAATTAACAAAGATTGGAGCATTGCATTGGCCGGGAATCGAACCCGGGGCACCCGCGTGGCAAGCGAGAATTCGACCCCGAACCATCAATTCTCACACTTCACTTCAACTCAATTTATAAACAACGCAATTATTGTTTGCTTTTTGTTAATACATGGGGGAGCAGAATAAAACACAAAGCATCAGACTGCAGATGGTGAAAATGGAATTATTCAGAAAATGCTGGAAAAGCTCTGAAGGTCCGGGATCATCTGTGGAGAGAGAAACAAAGGGTTAACGTTACAGGTAGATGAGTTCTCCTCAGAACTGAGGTTTTGCAGCAATCCAAAATATGGTCGATAATTTTATTAGAATTGACTATTCCGTGCTCTGTTATGTGTGACAGTCTGCAGAACACTTTTGGATATTGGTCAAGCCTCCCAGCATGCCTTCTTGAACAGTTCGTTTATCAGCTCCTTTATTGAAATTATAATGTAATCAAGCTCGATCAAATTAATGCAGCTTTCTGGCCAATACTTCAGAATCCTTAAAACCGGTACTGAAATGTCTGACATTCTTCAAAAGGGAGCGGTTGCTGGGAGCTCGATAGCTCTTTTTTGGCTGGCACACACACGATGGGCCGAATGGCCTCCTTCTGTGCCGTAAATTTCTATGATTCTAAAGAAAACAAGCATTGTGAGCAACACTGAGCCAATCCGCTGTGAGGAGGGTTCTGACCTGCGTGGGGAAACCCCATTGGATTTCAAGTACCAACCCGTTAACCACTCGGCCATCGCAACTGCATAAAGACAGCATCCAACAAGTTAAATTCTCAAACTACTAAAGCTGAACTGTGTGTTTCAACAGGGCAATTATACCTGCACGGTTTGTGTCCTGGGACAAAAAAGTGGTTTGCAGCTTTCAATCATAACACGGTATGGATACAACTTCCTGCATTCATTGGATACTGATGGGGGAGATGGTTTCTCAGGGGAATGTAGCAAGAGCCAAGATCGTGGCACTACGAGTGGCTCAACTGCACAGGAGTGGAGGAAAAAGACTGGGAGAGCAATAGTGATAGGGGATTCTATCGTAAGGGAAACAGATAGACTTTTCTGTAGCCGCAGACGTGACTCCAGGATGCTATGTTGCCTCCCTGGTGTCAGGGTCAAGGATGTCACTGAACGGCTGCAGGGCATTCTGAAGGGGGAGGGCGAACAGTTAGAGGTCGTGGTTCACATTGGTACCAACGACATGGGTAGAAAGAGGGATGAGGTCCTGCAACAAGAATTTAGGGAGCTAGGTAGCAGATTATAAAGCAGGACCTCAAAGGCTGTAAACTCTGGATTACTATCGTGTCACGTGCTAGTGAGTATAGGAATAGGAGGATAGAGCAGTTGAATGCGTGGCAAAAGAGTTGGTGCAGGAGGGAGGGTTTTAGTTTCCAGGATCACTGGGTCTGCTTCTGGGGAAGGTGGGACCTGTACAAGTCGGACGGGTTGAACCTGAACCGGAACGGGAGCAACATCCGAGCGGGGAGGTTTGCTAGTACTGTTGTTGTGGGGGGGGGGGGGGGGTGGTTAAAGTAACTTGGCAGGGGGATGGGATACGGAGTGGAGCTATAGTAGGGGGTGATGCACAGCCAAATATAGAGGAAAAAATAAGTCAGCCTGGAAGGGAGAGTAAATATGCACCGGCAGACAGGAAGATGGCTTGAAGTGTGTCTACTTCAATGCAAGGAGCATCCGGAATAAGGTAGGAGAACTTGGAGCGTGGATTGGTACTTGGGACTACGATGTGGTGGCCATTACGGAGACATGGTTAGAACAGGGACAGGAATGGTTGTTGGAAGTTCCGGGGTATAGATCTTTCAGTAAGAGTAGGGAGGTTGGTAAGAAAGGTGGAGGAGTAGCATTGTTAATCAAGGATAGTTTAACAGCGGCAGAAAGGCAGTTCGAGGGGGATCTGCCGTCTGAGGTAATATGGGCTGAAGTTAGAAATAGGAAAGGAGCGGTCACGTTGTTAGGAGTTTTCTACAGGCCCCCAAATAGTAATAAAGATGTGGAGGAAGAAATTGCAAAGCAGATTATGAATAGGTGTGGAGGTCACAGAGTAGTTGTCATGGGTGACTTCAACTTTCCAAATATTGATTGGAACCTTTATAGGTCAAACAGTTCGGATGGGATAGTTTTTGCACAGTGTGTGCAGGAGGGTTTCCTGACACAATATGTGGATAGGCCGACAAGAGGTGGGGCCACGTTGGATTTGGTACTGGGTAATGAACCGGGCCAAGTGTTTGATTTGTATGTGGGAGAGCACTTTGGAGATAGTGACCACAATTCGGTAACTTTCACTATTGCAATGGAGAGGGATAGGGCCATACGGCAGGGCAGGGTTTATAATTGGGGGAGGGGTAATTATGATGCGATTAGGCAAGAATTAGGGAGTATAAGATGGGAACAGAAACTATCAGGGAAAGGCACAAACGAAAAGTGGAGCTTTTTCATGGAGCAATTACTGCGTGTCCTTGATAGGTATGTTCCTGTCAGGCAGGGAGGAAATGGCCGAGTGAGAGAACCATGGTTCACAAAAGAGGTTGAATGTCTAGTCAAGAGGAAAAAGGAAGCGTATGTAAGGATGAGAAAACAAGGTTCAGTTGGGTCGATTGAGGGGTACAAGGTAGCAAGGAATGAGCTAAAAAAAGAGCTTAGGAGTGCTAGGAGGGGGCATGAGAAGTCCTTGGCGGGTCGGATCAAGAAAAACCCCAAGGCTTTTTACTCTTATGTGAGAAATAAAAGAATGACCAGGGTGAGGGTAGGGCCGGTCAAGGACAGTAGTGGGAACTTGTGCATGGAGTCAGAAGAGATAGGAGAGGTGATGAATAAATACTTTTCGTCAGTGTTCACCGAGGAGAGGGGCCATGTTCTTGAGGATGAAAGTGTGATAAAGGTGGATAGGCTGGAGGTGGTAGATGTTCTGAGGGAAGATGTTTTAGCAATTTTGAAGAACCTGAGGGTCGATAAGTCCCCTGGGCCAGATGGGATATATCCTAGGATTCTTTGGGAGGCAAGGGAGGAGATTGCAGAGCCTCTGGCTTTGATCTTTGGGTCCTCACTGTCCACGGGGATGGTGCCAGAGGACTGGAGAGTGGCGAATGTTGTTCCTCTCTTCAAGAAAGGAAATAGGAATGACCCTGGTAATTATAGGCCGGTTAGTCTTACTTCGGTGGTTGGTAAGATAATGGAAAAGGTCCTGAGGGATAGGATTTATGACCATTTGGAAAGGGGCAACTTAATCAGGGATAGTAAACACGGATTCGTGAAGGGTAAGTCTTGCCTAACAAATTTGGTTGAATTCTTTGAGGAGATAACTAAGTGTGTAGATGAAGGTAGAGCAGTTGATGTCGTATACATGGATTTTAGTAAGGCGTTTGATAAGGTTCCCCATGGTCGTCTCATGAAGAAAGTAAGGAGTTGTGGGATAGAGGGAAATTTGGCCGATTGGATAAGTAACTGGCTATCTCATAGAAGGCAGAGGGTGGTGGTGGATGGAACATTTTCGGACTGGAGACCAGTTACCAGCGGTGTGCCACAGGGGTCGGTGCTGGGTCCTCTGCTGTTTGTGATTTTTATCAATGACTTGGAGGAGGGGACTGAAGGGTGGATCAGTAAATTTGCTGATGACACCAAGATTGGTGGAGTAGTGGATGAGGTGGAGGGCAGTTGTAGGCTGCAAAGAGACATTGATAGGATGCAGAGTTGGGCCGAAAAATGGCAGATGGAATTTAACCCTGATAAGTGCGAGGTGATTCATTTTGGTAGGGCAAATTTGAATAAGGATTACAGGGTCAACGGCAGGGTTCTGAGGAACGTGGAGGAGCAGAGGGATCTGGGGGTTCATATCCACAGATCTCTGAAGGTTGCCACTCAAGTGGATAGAGCAGTAAAGAAGGCCTATGGTGTGTTGGCGTTTATTAACAGAGGGTTTGAGTTAAAGAACCGTGAGGTTATGCTGCAACTGTACAGGACCTTGGTGAGACCACATTTGGAATATTGTGTGCAGTTCTGGTCACCTCACTATAGGAAGGACGTGGAAGCATTGGAAAGAGTGCAAAGGAGATTTACCAGGATGCTGCCTGGTTTGGGGGGGGAGGTCATAGAAACATAGAATCTAGGAGCAGGAGTAGGCCATTTGGCCCGTCGAGCCTGCTCCGCCATTCAATACGATCATGGCTGATCATCCAAATCCAGTACCCTGTCCCTGCTTTAATCCCCACAGTACACATATCCCACCCTACCCCCGTAACCCCACGTATTTAATTCCCCCTAACATATCCCATCCTATCCCCATAACCCCACATATTTAATCCCCCCTAACACTAAGGGTCAATTTATCATAGCCAAATCAACCTAACCCACACATTTTTGGACTGTGGGAGGAAACCGGAGCACCCGGAGGAAACCCACGCAGACACGGGGAGAATGTGCAAACTCCACACAGACAGTCACCCGAGGTCAGATTCGAACCCGGGTCTCTGGCGCTGTGAGGCACCAGTGCTAACCACTATGCCACCGTGTTGCCCATAGTGGTTAGGTCTTATGAGGAAAGATTGAGGGAGTTGGGGCTTTTCTCTTTAGAGCGGAGGAGGATGAGAGGCGACTTAATAGAGGTTTATAAGATGATGAGGGGGATATATAGAGTGGATGTTCAGAGACTATTTCCTCGGGTAGAGGCAGCTGTTACAAGGGGGCATAACGATAAGGTGCATGGGGGGAGATATAGAAGGGATGTCCGAGGTAGATTCTTTACTCAGAGAGTGGTTGGGGTGTGGAATGGACTGCCTGCTGTGATAGTGGAGTCGGACACTTTAGGAACTTTCAAGCGGTTATTGGATAAGCACATGGAGCACACCAGAGTGATAGGGAGTGTGATAGCTTGATCTTGGTCTCGGACAATGCTCGGCACAACATCGAGGGCCGAAGGGCCTGTACTGTGCTGTACTGTTCTATGTTCTATGTTCTATGTATCGGCACAAGGGAGTATGACAAGGCTGGTTGGCATTTATTTTAATGCAAGGTGTCTTGCGAGTAAGGCAGATGAATTGAAGGTGTTGATGAACACATGGGAGTAGGATATTGTTGCTATCACAGAGACATGGTTGAGGGAGGGGTAGGACTGGCAGCTCAACATTCCGGGGTGTAGAATCTTCAGGCGAGACAGAGGGGGTGTAAAAGAGGAGGGGGTGTCGCAATATTAATCAAGGAGTCAATTACTGCAGTATGGAGGGATGATATCTTAGCAGGTTCCTCTAAGGAGGCCAGATGGGTAGAACGTAAAAACAAAAAGGGGGCAAGCACTTTGCTGGGAGTGTACTATAGTCCCCCAAACAGTCAGGGGGAGATAGAGGAACAGATATGAATGCAAATCTCAGGGAAGTATAGAAATAATAGGGTAATAATAGTAGGGATTTTCAACTTCCCCAATATTAACCGCGATAGTCAGAGTATGAAAGGCTTAGAGGGTGCAGAATTCTTTAAAGTGCATCCAGGAGAGCTTTTTCGGCCAGCATGTAGAAAGTCCTACAAGAACGGGGGCGGTACTGGACCTAATTCTAGGGAATGTAGCAGGGCAACTGGTAGAAGTGTCAGTAGAAGACCATTTTGGCGACAGTGACCATAATTCGGTGAGATTTAAGGGAGTCATGGAAAACGACAAAGATGGACCGGAAATAAAGTTTCTAAATTGGGGGAAGGCCGATTTTGATATGATAAGGCAGGATCTGGCCAAACTGGACTCGGGTCAGCTACTTGTAGGAAAATCCACATCAGAGCAGTGGGAGTCTTTCAGAAAGGAGATAGAGAGAGTACAACAGCAACATGTTCCCATAAAGGTCAAGGGTGGGACCAACAAGCCCAGGGATCCCTGGATGCCAAGGGATATACAAGAATGCATTAGAAAAAAAGGGAGGTTTTTGGCAGATACAAAGGACTAAAAACAGTGGAAGCCCGAGAGGAGTATAGAAAGTGCAGGGGGGTAATTGAAAAAGAAATTAGGAGAGCGAAGAAGAGGCATGAAAAAACGCTGGTGGGCAAAATAAAGGAAAATCCCAAGGTGTTTTATCAGTATATTAAGGGCAAGAGGATAACCAGGGAAAGAGTAGGGAACATTAGGGACCAAAGTGGCAATCTGTTTGTAGGACCCTAGGAAGGACAGAGGATCGACGGGACCTAGGTGTGCATGTACATAGATCCCTGAAGGCAGCAGGACAGGTAGATAAGCTGGCTAAAAAGGCATATGGGATACTTGCCTTCATTAGCCGAGGCATAGAATATAAGATCAGGGAGGTTATGATGGAGCTGCACAAAACGTATTTAGGCCACAGCTGGAATACTGTGTGCAGTTCTGGTCGCCACACTGTAGAATGGATGTGATTGCATTGGAGAGGGTGCAGAGGAGATTCACCAGGATGTTACCTGAGCTGCAGCACTTCAGCTATGAAGAGATACTGGACCGGCTGGGGTTGTTTTCCTTACAGCAGAGAAGGCTGAGGGGGGACCTGATTGAGGTGTACAAAATTATGAGGGGCATAGATAGGGTAGATAGAAAGCAACTTTTTCCCCTTAGTAGAAGATTCAATAACCAGGGGCATAGTTTTAAGGTAAGGGGCAGGAGGTTTAGAGGGGATTTGAGAGAAAAAAATCATCCAGAGGGTGGTTGGAATCTGGAACTCACTGCCTGAAAGGGTGGTAGAGGCAGGAACTCTCACGACATTCAAGAAGCATTTAGATGAGCACCTGAAACGCCATAGCATACAAGGCTACGGACCAAGTGGTGGAAAATGGGATTATAATAAACAGGGCTTGATGGCCGGTGCTGACACGATGGGCCGAAGGGCCTCTTTCTGTGCTGTAAATCTCTTTGACTGACTCTATGACCCTAGTTTCGCATTGGGCTTCTTCACTTTCCATCTTAATGAAGAATTCTGTCATGTTATGGTCACTCTTCCCTGAAAAGACCCTGCACAACAAGATTATTAATTAAGCCCTGCTGATTGTACAATACCCAATCTAGGATAGCCTGTCCCCTGGTTGGCTCCTCAATGTACTGGTCCAGAAAAACATCTCGTACAGACTCCAGGAATTCATTACCCACAGTATTATTGCTAATTTGGTTTGGCAAGTCTATATGTAGATTAAAGTCACCCATGATTACTGTAGTATCCTTGTTGCATGGATGTCTAATTTCCTGTTTGATGCCATCCCCTACATTACCAGTTCTGTTTGGAGGCCTATTGATAACTCCCAGAAATGTTTTATGCCCCTTGGTTCTTCTTAGCTCCACCCAGACTGATTCTACATATTGATTTTCTGAGCCAAGATCCTTTCTCACTATTGATCTGATTTCATCCTTTACCAACAAAGCCACCCCACCTCCTTTTCCTTTTTGCCTGTCCTTCTTAAATATCGAATATCCTTGGATATTCAGCTCCCAAACTTGCTCAACCTGCAGCCATGTCTCCGTGATCGCAATTATATCGTATCCGTTTACATCTATTTGCGCTGTTAATTTGTCTACCTTATTACGAAAGCTTCGTGCATTGCGATACAGTGCCTTTAGATTTGTCTTTTTACATTTTTAGACATCTAAACATTTTTTTCATTATGGCCCTATTGGTCTGTTTACCATTTTTGCTTACCCGGGCCCTATTTGTTAGTGTACTTCTTTGTTTGTACGCTCTGTCCCTTACTGACACATTCTGGTTATCCTTACCCCAATCACTTTCCTGCACTGCTTCCTTCCCTCTTCTCTTTAGCATTCTAGATTTATCTCGACCGGGAAACTCCCGCCCCCACTTAGTTAGTTTGAAGCCCTATCTACCTCCCTAGTTATTCGATTCCATAGAACTCTGGTCCCAGCATGGTTCAGGTGTTATCCGTCACAACGGAAAGCTCTCTCTTTCCCCAATACTAATGCCAGTGCCCCACAAATCGAAACCCATTTCTCCCACACCAATCTTTGAGCCACGAATTCATCTCCCTGATCCTATTGACCCTATGCCAATGTGCTCGTGGCTCCGGTAATAATCCAGAGATTATGACCTTTGTGGTTCTGCTTTTTAATTTAGTCCCTAGCTGCTCAAACTCTCTCAGCATAACCTCTTTCTTTGTCCTACCTATGTCGTTGGTACCTACGTGGACCACGGCAACTGGATCCTCCTCCTCCCACTCCAAGTTCTTGTCCAGCCCGGAGGAGATGTCCTTTACCCTGGCACCGGGAAGGCAACATAGACTTCGAGATTCACGCTCCAAGCTGCAGAGAACAGTATATTTCCCCCTAACTATACTGTCATAGAGTCATAGAGTTATACAGCACAGAAAGAGGCCCATCGTGTCCGCGCCGGCCATCAAGCCCTTTCTGTCTACCATATCCATGCCCCATATAATTTTGTACACCTCAATCAGTTCCCCCCTCAGCCTTCTCTGCTGTAAGGAAAATAACCCCAGCCTGTCCAGTCTATTTCAAAGCTGAAGCGCTCCAACTCAGGTAACATCCTGGTGAATCTCCTCTGTACCCTCTCCAACGCAATCACATCCTTCCTATAGTGTGGCGACCAGAACTGCACACAGTATTACATCTGTGGCATAACTAGCGTTTTGTACAGCTCCATCATAACGTCCCTGCTGTTATATTCTAAGCCTCGGCTAATGAAGGCAAGTATCCCATATGCCTTTTGAATAAGCTTAACTACATGTCCTGCTGCTTTCAGGGATCTATGTAAATGCACACCAAGGTCCCTCTGATCCTCTGTCCTTCCTAGGGTCCTACCATTCATTGTGTATTCCCTTGCCTTGTTAGTCCTCCCAAAATGCATCACCTCACACTTTTCATGGTTAATTCCATTTGCCACTGTTCTGCCCATCTGACCAACCTGTCTATATCGCCCTGTAGCCTGAGGCTTCCCTTCTCGCTATTTACCACTCCAAAAATTTTCGTGTCAACTGTGAACTTACTGATCATACCTCCTACATTCATATCTGAATCATTAATGTACACTACAAACAGCAAAGGACCCAGCACCGATCCCTGCGGTACACCATTGGACACAGGCCTCCAGTCACAAACACAACCTTCGACCATTACCCTCTGCCTCCTACCACTAAGCCAATTTTGGATCCAATGTGCCAAGTTGCCCTGGATCACATCGGGTCTTACCTTCTTGACCAGAGTCCCATGCGGGACTTTGTCAAAAGCCTTACTGAAGTCCATGTAGACTACATCAACTGCACTACCCTCATCCAGACACCTTGTCACCCCCTCGAAAAATTCAATCAAATTGGTTAGACATTATCTCCCCCTGACAAAGCCATGCTAACTATCCTTGATTAATCCTTGCCTCTCCAAGTGGAGACTTATTCTGTCTTTCAGAATGTATTCCAATATTTTCCCTACCACTGATGTTAGGCTCACTGGGCTCTAAATCCCTGGTTTATCCCTACTAACCGTCTTGAATAATAGTACTACGTTAGCTGTTCTCCAGTCCTCTGGTACCTCCCCTGTGGCCAGAGAGGTTCTGAAAATTTGTGTCAGAGCCCTTGCAATCTCCTCCCTTACCTCACACAGCAGCCTGGGATACATCTCGTCTGGGCCTAGAGATTTATGCACTTTTAAGCCAACTCAAACCGCTAGTACCTCCTCCCTCTCAATACTAATTTGTTCAAGTATATCACAATCCTCCTGCCTGATATCTATGCCTACATCTTCCTTCTCCTGTGAACACAGATGCAAAATATTCATTTAATACCCCACCTACATCTTCTGGCTCTACACACAGATTACCACTTTGACCCTAATGGGCCCTACTCTTTCCTTGGTTATCCTCTTGCCCTTAAAATACTTATAAAATACTTTGGGATTTTCCTTTATTTTGCCCGCCAGTGTTATTTAATTCCCCTTCTTCGCTCTCCTAATTTCTTTTTTTAGTATCCCCCTGCACTTTCAATACTCCTCTAGGGCTTCCACTGTTTTTATTCCTTTGTATCTTCTAAAAGCCTCCCTTTTTTTCCTAATCCATTCTCGTATATCCCTTGACATCCAGGGTTCCCTGGGATTGTTGGTCCCAGCCTTAACCTTTACGGTAACATGTTACCATTGTACTGTCTCTATTTCCTTTCTGAAAGACTCCCACTGCTCTGATGTGGATTTTCCTACAAGTAGCTGATCCCAGTCCACTTTGGCCAGATCCTGCCTTATCATATTAAAATCGGCCTTCCCCATTTTAGAACATTTATTTCCGGTCCATCTTTGTCCTTTTCCATGACTACCTTAAATCTCACCGAATTATGGTCACTGTCACCAAAATGCTCTCCTACTAACACTTCTACCACTTGCCCGGCTACATTTCCTAGAATTAGGTCCAGTACCTAAATCTATACAAAGGAAACTATATAAAGGAAACTACGAAGGTGTGAGGAGTGAGTTGGCTGTGATAGATTGGGGAGCTTCTTTGAAAGGCATGACTGTGGATGGGAAATGGCAAACATTTAAGGAATAAATGCATGAATTGCAACAGTTATACATTGCTTTCTGGTACAAAAACACAAAAGGCAAAGCGGCTCAACTATGGCTAACAAAAGAAATTAAGGATAGTATTAGATACAAAGAGGGGTCATATAAAGTTGCCAGAAAAGTAGCAAGCCTGAGGATCGGGAGCAGTTTAGAGTTCACCAAAAAGCGGACCAAGAGATTGATTAAGAGGAGAAAATAGTGTTTGAGAGCAAACTTGCATGGAACATAATAACGGACTGTAAAAGCTTCTACAAGGATGTAAAAAGAAAAAGATTAGTGAAGACAAATGTAAGTCCCTTACAGTCACAAACGGAAGGATTTATAATGGGTAACAAGGAAATGGCAGAGCAATTAAACAAATACTTTGGTTCTGTCTTCACGGAAGAGGACACAAATAAATTCCTAGAATTGCTAGGGAACCAATGATCCAATGAGAAGGAAGAATTAAAGGAAATTAGTATTCTTTAAAAAAAATGGTGCTGAAGAAATGAATGGGACAGAAAGCCGATAAATTCCCAGGGCCTGATAATCTGCATCCCAGAGTATTAAAAGAGGTAGCCATTGAGGTAGTGGATGCATTGGTTTTCTACTTCCAAAATTCTATAGATTATGAAACAGTTCCTGCAGATTGGATGGTGGCAAATATAAACACACTATTTTAAAACGGTGGGAGAGAGAAAACAGGGAACTACAGAGCGGTTAGCCTAACATCAGTAGTAGGGAAAATGCTAGAGTCTATTATAAAGGATGTGATAACAGGACACTTAGAAATATCAATGGGATTACACAAAGTCAACATGGATTTATGAAAGAGAAAACGTGTTTGACAAACAAACAGGAGTTTTTTGAGGATGTAACTGATAGAATAGATAAGGGAGAACCTGTGGATGTGGTGTATCTGGATTTTCAGAAGGCCTTTGATAAAGTCCCACATAAGAGGATAGTGTGCAAAATTAATGCACATGGGATTGGGGGTAACATACTGGCATGGATTGAAAATTGGTCAACAGACATGAAACAGAGAGCAGGAATAAATGGATCATTTTCAGGGTGGCAGGCGGTGACTAGTGGGGTACCGCAGGGATCAGTGTTGGGCTCCAGCTATTCACAATATATATTAATTATTTGGATGAGGGAACCAAATGTAATATTTCCAAGATTGCTGACGATACAAAACTTGGAGGGATTGTGAGTTGTGAGGAGGATGCAAAGAGGCTTGAAGGCGATTTAAACAATTTGAGTGAGTGGGCAATTACAAGGCAAATGCAGTATAACGTGGATAAATGTGAAGTTATCCACGTTGGTAGGATAAGCAGAAAGGCAGAGTGTTATATAAATGGTGAGAGATTAGAAAATATTGATGTAGAGAGGGTCCTGGAAGTCTTGGACACCAGTCACTGAAAGCAAACATGCAGGTGCAGTAATCAGTTAGGAAGACAAATGGTATGTTGGCCTTCATTGCAAGAGGATTTGAGTACAGGAGCAAGGTGTCTTACTACAGTTATACAGGGCCTTGGTGAGACCACACCTGGAGTACTATGTACAGTTCTGGTCTGCTTACCTAAGAAAGGATATACTTGCCATAGAGCGAGTGCAGCGAAGGTTCACCAGACTGATTCCTGCGATGGCAGGGCTGTTGTATGAGGAGAGATTGGGTCGACTCGGCCTGTATTCACTAGAGTTTAGAAGAATGAGAGGGGATCTCATTGAAACGCATGCAATTCTGACAGGGCTAGACCGACTGGATGCAGGGAGGATGTTTCCCCTGGCTCGGGGGTCTAGAACGAGGGGTCACAATCTCAGGATACGGGGTAGGACATTTAGGACTGAGATGAGGAGAAATGTCTTCACTCAGAGGGTAGGGAACCTGTGGAATTCTCTACCACAGAAGGCTGTAGAGGCCAAGTCACTGAATATATTTAAGAAGGAGATAGATAGATTTCTAGACACAAAAGGCATCAAGGGGTATGGGGAGAGAGCGGGAATATGGTATTGATATAGAGGATCAGCCATATTTAATGGCGGAGCAGGCTCGATGAGCCGAATGGCCTACTCCTGCTCCTATATTTCTATGTTTTCTTTGTTTCTATGTGGGGAGCGGTTCTTTCTCGGTGGCTCCTTGAACTTGGGTTATGATTCTCGCATTGTGGATCTTCAAAGTTCAAATGCGAGAGTTCTCGCGTTCAAATCCCGGACCAGCCCCATTTATTAATAGTGAACAATCACCTCCTTACAGCTTATCGACACTGTAGAAAACAACATTGCTTTAAATAGGAAAAAGCAGTTCTCGCGCCGTTTTCCCCACAATGTCCGAAATTCCCGAGCTTCACGGGAGCAACGTACAAACCAACCAGCTGGGTAAATGGAAAGGCTTTGTGATGTCATCCGCTCTGTGGCGCAATGGAGATCTCATTGGGTCTGTGAATTCAAGAAGAATAAATCAAGATGCAGCATTGAGAGATTGTGGTTTCGAGTCCTTTTACAGGTCAGGGCTCGTTGATTCCGGGGCTCGACAGGGAGGTTTTAAAGCGAAAGTTCAACTAGTTGATTAATGTCCTTCAGGAAGGGAAACTCCCGACCAACACTTCCTGTTACACAAGTGACTCCAGTCACAACCCACGTTCCCTCGGAGCTGGATTGGCGAACCGCTCTCCAGCAGGAAACACGCCACCTGCTCAGGGCAACGCTTGGAAAACAAATTAAAAAGATGGTGAAACTAAAATCAGTCTGCTGGGCGCTCAGACAGGTTTCACACTGGACACATGCGGCCAGTTGAAAGACAACGAGGCACTGACAGTAGTGACGGGCAGCACAGCGCCGCCTCCCACAGCTGATCAGCCATCCTTTCAGACCGGTTCAGGAAGAGAGCTTGAAACAGCGGCGCTGGGAGCAGGCTTCGCATCTGCGCAGAAACATCCTGCTCGATTTCGTGTCCAACGCCTGATACACTGGGTGATCGCAGCTGCTAACGGCCGGTGCTGCGGCTGTAGATCAGACTGGGTCGGGTCATCACAGGAGCTCTCTCAGAATGCATGTCCTTTCAGACAGGTTTGTCACTGGACACCTGCAGCGCGGCTCTGTGCGGGCATTGCTTGGCTCAGGCCGAAGCTTTTTGCCTGCCGTGTTAGGCCCGGGTTCGATTCCAGCCAATGCAGGACATTCACATTTTGCTTTCTGCACCCCTGAGATCGCCTGTATTGGGATACATTATCGTCCTAATTAACTGTCTAAGTGGAGCAGTGCGCGCTTTAGAAGACAGCTACAAACGGCTAATTGTTTCGCTCTCAAGTCCTCTGCTCTGCTCGCAATTGCATTGGACCTTGAAGCCGCTCTGGACATTAATCTCACTGAAGCAGAGTGTGACCGCGGTGTGTCTGTCAGCGGGTAGGTGACGAGGTTGGGGTTGCTGTGGGTCGCTTTCAATCGAGGCTGGGCCTGATGCAATGGGGAGGCTTGCTGCGAGTTTTGGAATACATTGCCAGTCGGGAGCGCGACAAATCGAAAGGAAACAAAACAGAAAAAGCCAGTCAGCAGATTTGAGAATCTGTCGATCCGCTTTGGGAAAGTATATCAGAGCAGAATAAAGGGCGAACTGTCCGACTGCCCAGAAGCGATCAAGTCACAGCTCGGTCGGCGCGTTCCCCTGGTTTACGACGCTGGGACATTCCTCACACAGAAATTATTCAACCCAGTGGAAAAAATTCTAACAGCCGATAATTTATTCTACCGATTGAAGGGATGCCGAACGTGATTACCGAGAGACGGTGAAAAGTGTATTAAGTTTTGTTCCATTCAACCGAATTGTGATTAACTTTGATCTTTTCTCATTTCGTAGAATGTATTTGAAGGGTCTCGGTAAAAATGTTCAGTGTTTATTACAGCGGGCTGTGAGTGAGCAGCTGGTGAGTGTAACAGGCTCAGGGCTGCATGCAGGAAGCTCTCTGACAGACTCTCTCTCTCTCTGATGGGGAGCGTTGATTGACAGCTGGAGGCTGTTGGTGGTTTGATAAATGCAGGAAGTTCCCTCCAAACCGTGTTATGATTGATAGCTGCAAACTACACCTTTGTCCCAGGAAACAAACCAGCGCAGTTGTAATTCAAAAGCAAAATACTGCGGATGCTGGCAATCCGAAATAAAAACAGAAAATGCTGCGAACACTCAGCCGGTCAGACGGCCTCTGTGGAGAGAGAAACAGAGTTAACGCTTCAGGTCGGTGAGATTTCATCACAAGCCCTTCATCAGAATCTTTCCACAGATGCTGCCTGACCGGCTGAGTCTATCCAACATTTCCTGATTTATTTCACATTTCCAGGATCCGCGAGACTTTGCTTTTCAAACTGAAAAGTAGCTCAAGTTGAGGAAACCTACACCAGTGGCAATCTTCGGGGCAGATTTAGAGGACGCGACAGTGGGAAGGGCTGCACTGCGATTCCATCAGACCGCCAAGAACATCCCGGGTAACATAAGAACATAGGATCAGGAGGAGGCCATTCCGCCCCTCGAGCCTGTTCCGCCAGTCAATGAAATCATGGCTGATCTGTATCTGAACTTCATTTACCCGCATTGGCTGCATATCCCTTAATAACTTTGCTGAAAAAGTATGAATTTCTGTTTTGACATTTTCAATTGACCTCTGACCTCAACGTCTTTTTTGGGGAGAGAGTTCCATTTTTACACTACCCTTTGTGTGAAGAAGTGCTTCCTGACATCACTCCTGAGCGACGTAGCTCTCATTTTAAGGTTCCATAGAATTTACAGCACAGAAACAGGCCATGCGGCCCGAATGATCCAGGGCAGTGGTTATGCTCCACAGGAGCCTCCTCGCACTCTACTTCATCTAACCCTCTCAGAATATCTTTATATTCCTTTCACACTCATGCGTTTATCCAGGTTCCCTTTAAATGCATCGACGCTGTTCGCCTCAGCACATATTCCAAACGAGTGCAAGTCGCAGGTTTGATAGCAAGCTGGCTACAAATCACTAAACAGAGTGCCAATAAGTTCCACATTCTAAACACTGAATTGGTAAATACGTTTCTGCTGGAATCGTTATTGAATTTATTTGTGGCTCGCATTTATTTATTGCTCCTAGTTTCAGGATGCCCAACCCCCCCGCCCCCCCCCCCTCCCACACACACACACACACCACACACACACACACAAGTGGAAACATCTTCAAGGAGTCAAGGGTTATGGAGAGCGGGCAGGGAAGTGGAGTTGAGGACAAGATCAGATCAGCCATGACCTGATTGAATGGCGGAGCAGGCTCGAGGGGTCAAATGACCCAATCCTGCTCCTACGTCTTAAGTTGTTAGGTTCTTATGTTCTATACATGTACACGATCAAACCACTTCATCATTTTCAATACCTCCACTGGATCGTCCCTCAGCCTTCTATTTTCTAAGATGAGAAGTCGCACAACACCAGGTTATAGTCCAACAGTTTTATTTAAAATTACGAGCTTTCGGAGCTGCTGCCCCTTCGTCAGGTAGAGGTACAGTGAGGGAATCTAATACACAGTATATATACACAGAGAGCGATTTGTCTGCAGAGATACAATCTGTTAGGAAGGCATTACATCAAAGACACATCAGAGTGCAGCTAAGACAATGAGGTGGGTCACAGGGCGTCCAACGTGTCAAATGTTGCCGTCTGCAGTTGAGCTTTTAACTTTTTTTTTTCTATTTTCTAGTGAAAAATACTCCAGCCTGTTTATTTTTTCCTCAGTGTTCTAACATCTCCGTTCTGCTATCATCCCTGTAAACCTTACTTGCACCTTCCCCAGTGCCTCGATATCATTATTGTAATATAGAGCCACGGACCGTGCCCAGTGCTCTAAGTGTGGCCTAACCAATGCTCTATATCAGTTTAACATAACTGTTCTGCTTTTGAATTCAATTCCTCTAGAAAGAAAACAGCACATTCTTTGCATTTTATGACCGTGTCAACCTGCGTTGCTACTTTTAATGATTTGTGAATCTCTACCACTGGATCCTTTGCTCCTCTCAACCATTTACACTCTGATTTCCAAGAGTTGCCCTGAGCGGGTGGTGAGTTTCCTTCTGGAGAGCGCCTCGCCAATCCAGCTCCGAGGGAAAGTGGGTTGTGAATGGATTCACTTCTGTGACAGGAAGGGTCGGGGCAACAGTTTAAATTCCTGAAGGAAATATGTTGTTTTGGCGGTGAAAACCTATTTACTCCTTCAAATCCTGCGCTCTCACATGCCTGAGCTTGATGCTGCATAATTCAAACCCGCCTCTTCTCCCAGCGTTTTCTTCCTTCCACAATCAATAGCCCTCCTTTCCTTTCCTCCTTCCATTTCATCGTCACTTTCCTGCGGCACTGCCAAATCTAACGTTCACTTTTACGTAATTACGCCGTTAAGTTTGCTCTGCTACCACCGCTGTTCCTGATATCGCTGTGTGGCTGGGAAAATAAAGTAAAAAAAGGGACGTAGACAAGAAGGAAGAGAGGGAGGGGAAAATCTAGCTCCCATTCGTGATCTCTATTCCACACTGGTTCAATTATAATTGCCCTTGCATCTTCTCTCCTGTATGGCCTGGTTCTAATTTTAATGTTTTGCGCACTTGTCCTAGACTCCCAAAACAAAGTTTCTCTCTATTTTCCCAATCAATTGCTTACAAAACCCCCAAAAACCTAATCAAATCAACCGTTCACCTTCCACACTCCAGTGAAGAAATTTCTCTTCATCTCAGTCCTAAATGTCCTAACCCGTATCCTGAGACTGTGACCCCTCGTTCTAGACCCCCGAGTCAGGGGAAACATCCTCCCTGCATCCAGTCTGTCTAGCCCGGTCAGAATTGTATAGGTTTCAATTAGATCCCCTCTCATTCTTCTAAACTCTAGTGAATACACGCCTAGTCTCTCCTCATACGACAGTCCTGCCATCCCAGGAATCAGTCTGGTGAACATTCGCTGCACTCCCTCTATGGCAAGTATATCCTTTCTTAGGTAAAGAGACCAAAACTGCACACAGTACTCCAGGTGTGGTCTCACCAAGGCCCTGTAAAACTGCAGTAAGACATTCTTGCTCATCTACTCAAATCCGCTTGCCATGAAGGCCAACATACCATTTGCCTTCCTAACTGCTTGCTGCACATGTATGTATGCTTTCAGTGACTGCTGTCCAAGACTCCCAGGTCCGGCTGTAAATCAACATTTCCCAATCAATCACCATTTAAATAATACTCTGCCTTTCTGTTTTCCTACCGAAGTGGATGACTTCACATTTATCCACGTTATACTGCATCTGCCATGTATTTGCCCACTCACTCAACTTGTCTAAATCGCCTTGAACCCTCTTTGTATCCTCCTCACAACTCAGAATCCCACCTAGTTTCGTGTTGTCAGCAAACTTGGAACTATTTCATTAGGTTCCTTCATCCAAATCATTGATATATATTGTGAATAGCTGGGGCCCAAGCACTGATCCCTGCGGTACCCCACTAGCCACCGCCTGCCACCCCGAACACGATCCATTTATTCCTACTCTCTGTTTCCTGTCTGTTAACCAATTATCAATCCATGCTAGTATATTACCCCCAATCCCATGTGCTTTAATTTTACACACTAAACTTTTATGTGGGACTTTATCAAAGGCCTTCTGAAAATCCAAATACACCACATCCACTGGTTCTCTCTTATCTATTCTACCAGTTACATCCTCAAAAAACTCCAGTAGGTTTGTCAAACACAATTTCCCTTTCATAAATCCATGTTGACTTTGTGTAATCTCGTTGATATTTTCTAAGTGTCCTGTTATCACATCCTTTATAATAGACTCTAGCATTTTCCCCACTACTGATGTTAGGCTAACCGTTCTGTAGTTCCCTGTTTTCTCTCTCCCTCCCTTCTAGTGGGGTTACATTTGTCACCCTCCAATCTGCGGGGACTGTTCAATTAGCTATAGAATTTTGGAAGATGCCAACCAATGCATAAACTATTTCCATGGCTACCTCTTTTAGTACTCGGCGATGCAGATTATCATCAGGCCCTGGGGATTTATCGGCTTGCTATATTTTTCTGCCAACTTTATATGACTCCGCTTTGGAATTAATACTTTCCTTAATTTATTTTTTTCGCCATGTTTTGTTGGGCCGTTTTTCCTTTTGAGTTTTTGCGTCAGAAAAGAAGGTATAACTGTTGCAATTCCTCCATTCGTTCCTTAAATTTTAGCCATTGCCCATCCACAGTCATGCTTTTTAAAGAAGCTCCCCAATCTATCACAGCACAATCACTCCTCATACCTTCGTAGTTTCCTTTGTTTTGATTTAGGACCCTACCTTCGGATTGAACTATTTCATTTTCCATTTTAAGGATGATTTCTATCATGTTATGGTCACTCTTCCCTAAAGGACCCCGCACAACAAGGTTATTAATTAAACCCTTCTCATTGCACAATACCCAATCTAGGATAGCCTGTTCCCTAGTTGGCTCCTCAACGTACTGCTCTAAAAAAACATCTCGTACACATTCCAGGAATTCACCCTCCACAGTATTATTGCTAATATGGTTTGGCCAGACTATATGTAGATTAAAGTCACCCATGATTACTGTTGTACCCTTGTTACATGCATCTCTAATTTCCTGTTTGCTGCCATCTCCAACATTACCGCTACTGTTTGGAGGCCTATAGACAACTCCCACCAATGTTATCTGCCCCTTGGTGCTTATTACCTCCACACAGACTTATTCTACATCTTGATTTTCTGAGCCAATATCCTTTGTCACTATTGCTCTGATTTCATCCTTTAGTAACAAGGCCACCCCACCTCCTTTTCCGTTTTGCCTGTCCTTTCTAAATATCGTATATCCTTGGATATTCAGCTCTCAGCCTTGGTCACCCTGCAGCCATGTGTCCGTCATTGCAATTATATCGTTTCCGTTTACATCTATTTGCACTGTTATTTCGTTTACCATATTATGAATGTTTCGTGCATTCAGATACAGTGCCTTCAGATTTGGCTTTTTA
The DNA here is from genome assembly GCA_030390025.1 of Squalus acanthias. Taxonomy (NCBI): domain Eukaryota; kingdom Metazoa; phylum Chordata; class Chondrichthyes; order Squaliformes; family Squalidae; genus Squalus; species Squalus acanthias. The sequence continues at coordinate 649,721 of JASTWF010000172.1, read as the reverse complement.
ACATTTTTAGACATCTAACCATTTTTTTGTATATGGCCCTATTTGTCGTATTACCATTTTTTCTTACCCGGACCCTATTTTTTAGTGCACTCCTTCATTTGTATGCTCTGTCCCTTCCTGACACAATCTGGTTATCCTTACCCAAAACACTTTCCTGCACTGCTTCCTAGTCTTTTCTCATTAGCAATCTAGATTTCTCTCCACCGTGACCCTGCCTCCCCTTATTTAGTTTAAAGACCTATCTACCTCCCTCGTTATTCAATTCGCTAGAATTCTGGTCCCAGCATGGTCAGGTGTAGTTCGTCCCAACGGAACAGCTCTCTTTCCCCAGTACTGGTGCCAGTGCCCCACGAATCAAAATCCACTTCTCACACACCAATCTTTGAGACACGCATTTATCTCCCTGATCCAATTGACCCTATGCCAATTTGCTCGTGGCTCCGGTAATAATCCAGAGATTATGACCTTTGTGGATCTGCTTTTTATTTTAGTCCCTAGCTGCTCAAACTCTCTCAGCAGAACCTCTTTCTTTGTCCTACCTATGTCGTTGGTACCTACGTGGACCACGGCAACTGGATCCTCCCCCTCCCACTCCAAGTACTTCTTCAGCCTGGAGGAGATGTCCTTTACCCTGGCACCGGGTAGGCAACATAGCCTTCGGGACTCACGGTCCTGGCTGCAGAGAACAGTGTCTATCAACCTAACTATACTGTCGCCTACTACAACCACCTTCCTTTTTACACCCCCTACTTGAAAGGCTTCCTCTATCACGGTGTCGTGTTCAGTTTGCTCGTCCTTCCCGCAGTCCCCACACTCATCCACAGGGGAACCTCGAATCTATTGGATAAGTGCAGGGACTGAGACTCCTGCAATACTACCTCCTGGATCTCCGTACTTTCCTGACTCGCAGTCACACCCTCTTGTCCCTGACCACGTGTCAATTCTAATGTATTTAGTCTAAAGGGTAGGCTGCCTCCTGGAGCAAAAGGCCCAGGTAACTTTCTCCCTCCCTGATGTCTCACAATGTCTGCAGCTCGGAGTCCAGCTCCTCCACTCGGAGCCGAAGTTCCTCGAGCCGCAGGCGCTTACCGCAAATTTAGTCGCCCTGGACAAAAATGTCCACAAGCTCCCACATATTGCAGCAGCAACACATCTCCTGTTCTCCCATTATTTTATTTATTTATTTAATTAATTAATTTAGTGGTAATCAAAGTATTTACCTCGTTTAGTTTATTAACTAAATTAAATTAAGTTTATTTTTTAAAATTTAGTTATATGTTAACTTAAAACTTAGCCCACAGTCACTACCAATCACTTACCTGCCTTACCTGTGACGTCACAATGCAGTTTCCGATTGTTGATGCAGGTCTGCTGCTGCTTTTATCCCGGCTCTCGGGCCTCGCTCACCTCCTGCTCAGGTCCGCCGCCGCTCTGCGGGAGAAGTTAGGAAAGGCAATGCGAAGCAGCACCTCCTTCCCCCACTTCACCGAAATCCCACACTTACCAAACTCCTACGTTGTTAACTTTGTGTCACGCTACACTCCGAGACAAACTGCACACCAACCTCCCTTGTTTATACTACTCAGATTTATGAGTCAGCTCTCTGTCAATTCTTGCACTTACACTAGACGATACCGTGCTCCTCCACTACTGGTGACAACCTACACTTACATTAGAGCTGCCCGTGTACTATATATATCCTACACCTACAGTAGAGTTGACTCTGCTCCACCTGTACTATTTATAACCTACACCTACAGTAGAGATGACCGTGCTCCGCCTGTACAATTTATATCCTACACCTACAGTAGAGATGACTGCTCCTCCGATATTCGTGATAGCCTATATTTACACCAGAGGTAAGCGCACTCCTGCGGTACTAGAGGTTCGCTAAACATACAGAAGAGTGGACCATGCTCCTCCACCACTAGTGGTACTACTACAGTTAAACTAGCGGTGTCAGTGCTTCTTCTGTACTAGTGTTACCCTACACTTACAGTATAGGTGAATGTGCTACTCCGGGACTCTTGGTATCCTGCACTTACAACAGACCTGACCGTTCTCCTCCAATATTAGTGGGAACCTATTCTTACACTAGAGTTAACCATCCTCCTCTGGTACTAGTAGTTCCACGACACTTACACTGTGGTTCAGAGACTAGGCTCAGATTTTCATATTATAAAAAGGAAATAGAGGCACTGAAAGAGTTGAATAAATGTTTTATACCACAAATGAGAGATTATTCCTCTCAGGAAAGATTGAACAATCCGCAGCACTTTTCTCTAGACAAGGGAGTGCAGACGGGTGACCTGATAGATGTCTTTAAAATTATGCATGGGTTTGATGGGGTAAACGAAGAGAAGACATTCCCACTTGTGAGGATAATAAAACTAGTGGCCATGAATATAATATAAACACTAATAAATCCAGCAGGGCGACAGGAGAAACTTGTTCAACAAGAGAGTGGTTCGAATGTGGAATTCGCTACTACAAGGATTAGTTGTGGCGAGTGACAGCGATACATTGAAGAGAAAGCTCGGTAAGTACATGAGAAAGAAAGGAATAGAAGGATATGCTGATAGGTTTAGTTGAGTGAGGTGGGAGGAGGCTCGTGTGGAGCAGAAACACTGACATGGACCAGTTGGGCCGTACGGTCTGTTTCTGTGCTGTACATTCTATATAAATCTATATAAACAATATCATAAACAGTCTTTGGAACAGGCTCCCTGGAAAGGCCGTGGAAGCATTTAGAAATAACTAACTCAACTGAAAATTAGAGAGATTGCTTTCAGAAATTAACATTTTGGGAAACGGTATATGAATAATTTGAGACATGACCTCAGTGTGCAAGCTTCGGGTGAACTGGTGACGTTGAACCGATGGTCCACACAGCGCTGCGTCACTGGGGTTTCACTCTTGTCGTTACTGGGTCTGTTGTAGACTAATCGATTGAGATCGAGTGCGATGATTACTAAACAACTCTATTAATGTAACATGCGACTACCAGGATGGTCGAAGGTGAACTCGATGAACTTTGGTCATTTTTCCACTAGCGGTTCCTATGTTTCTTTGTTCTTTGTCCCCTCCTATTTCTCATCTATATGCTGCCCTCCAGCGACAACATCACCAGTGAATGGAGTAGATTTGGATTTTCAAAAAGCATTCGATAAATTGCCACAGTAAAGGTTATTACACAAAATTTGGGCTCATGGGATTGGTGGTAACATATTAGCATGGGCTGAGGATTGGTTAACGGACAGAAAACAGTGAGAAGGCATAAACAGCTAATTGCGGGTTAGCAGGCTGTAACTAGTGGGGTACCGCACGGATCAGTGCTTGGGCCTCAGCTACTTACAATCTATATTAATGACTTAGATGAAGGGTCCTATTGGAATGTATCCAAGTTTGTTGACGATACAAAGCGAGGTGGAAAAATAAGTTGCGAGGAGGACACAAAGAGGCTGCAAACGGACATAGACAGTTTCACTGGCTGAGCAAGAACATGGCAGATGGAATATAACGTGGAGAATTGTAAAGTTATCCACTTTGGAAGGAAACATAGAAAAGCAGAATATTTTTTAAATGGTGAGAGATTGGGAAACGTTGGTGTTCCGAGGGACATGGGTGCCTTCTACACGAATCATAGAACGTTAACATGCAGGTACAGCAATACATTAGGATAGCAAATGTTATGTTAGCCTTTATTACAAAATAATTAGAGTATAAGAGTAAAGTCTTACAGCAATTATATAGGGCCTTGGTGAGACCACACCTCGAGTACTGTGTACAGTTTGGGTTAACTTACGTAAGGGAGGATATACTTGCCTTAGAGGGAGTGCCACTGTGGTTCATTAGACTGATTCCTGAGATGGGGGGATTGTCCTATGAGGAGAGATTGAGTAGACAAGGCCTATATTAACTACAGTTTAGAAGAATGAGAGGTGTTTTCACTGAAACGTTTAAAATTCTTCATGGTCTTGACAGGGTAGATGCAGGGAGGATGTTTCCCCTGGCTGTGGAGTCTGAAACTAGGGGTCGCAGTCTCAGAATAAGGGGTCGGCCATATAGGACTGAGATGAGGAGACGTTTCTTCACTCAAAGGGTTGTGAATCTTTGGAATTCGCTGCCCCAGAGGGCAGTCGATGCTCAGTCATTGACTATATTCAAGACAGAGATCCATCGATTTTTGGAAACTCTTGGAAAGGCGAGGTGATCCACTGAGAATCCCATCAGTACAGGATTGGTTCAAGGTAAGAGTCTAACAAGCTATTGGGTGCCGCTTAATTTCTGGCAAAAGGCTTGACATTTGATGCGGCAATTTGACTGTGAATTCACTGGTATACAAAGCTAGTCCATACCTCACCTGGGAGTGCGTGATGCTTATATGTACAGGGATTTCGGTCTTGTATTCACACCATGCTGTAAGTTAGATGGTGTACATCACTCTGCGTGGTGAATGAATATACAGTGAGATTTACACAGTATCTAAACCCCTATCTACCTCACCTGAGAGTGTTTGATTGAACAGTTTCGAGGTACCTTTACTCTGTATCGGACCCGTGCTGTTCCTCACCCGTGAGTGCTTTCTGGGACAGTGGCGAGGGAGCATTATTATGTATCTAGCCCATGCTGAAACTGCCATGGGAGTGTATGATGGGATTTTTTAGAGTGAACCTTACTCTGCATTTAACCCAGAATGTACCTAAATGGGTGTGTTTGATGGGACAGGGCTAACTGAACTTTACTCTGTACCTAACTCGAGCTATACCTGACCTGGGAGCACCTACAATGCTGCACGACTTTTTTGATGAAGTAACAGGGAAGATTGATGAAGGGAGTGCAATGGATGTTGTCTACATGGATTTTGGGAAGGCTTTTGACACCACATAGAAGGCTGGTTAACAAAATTGAGGCTCATGGAATAGGTGGGTCAGTGGCAGCATGGATAAGGAATTGTCTTAAGGACAGAAAACAGCGAGTTCTGGTAAATGGCTATTTTTCAGACTGATGGATGTTAGACAGTGTTGTTCCCCAAGGGTCAGTGCTGGGGCCAATGTTTTTTTGATTATAGATATATATGACCTGGATATTGGAATACAGATTAAAATTTCTAAATTTGCCAATTACACCAAATTTGGGGGGGGGGGGGCGGGGGGGGCGGGGTGGCAAAAAGTCAGGATGATACCAATCGACTGCAACAGGACATAGAAAGGCTAGCAGAATGCGCAGACAAGTGAGGTGATGCATTTTGGCAGAAGGAACAGGGAGAGTCAATATACACTTAATGATACAGTTTTAAAGAGTGTGGAGGTACAGAGGGACCTGGGAGTAAATGTGAATAGTTCCCTAAAGGTGGCGGGACATATTGAGAGAGTGGTTAACAAAGCATATGGGATCTTGGGCTTCATAAATAAAGCCATTGAGTACAAAAGTAGAGAAGTTATGCTGAAACTTTATAAAGCGCTGGTTAGGCCACAACTGGAGTATTGCGTCCAGTTCTGGTCACCACACATTAGGAAGGGTGTGAAAGTACTTAACAGGGTGCAGAGGAGATTTACCAGAATGGTTCCGGGGATGGGGGATCTTAGCTACAAGGACAGTTTGGAGAAGCTGGATTTGTTTTCATTAGAGCAAAGGAGGTTGAGGGGTGATTTGATAGAGGTGTACAAGATTATGACGAGTTTGGATAGGCTAGCCGGGCAAAGGCTGCTCCCACTAGTTGATGGTACAAGGATAGGGGACAGAGATTTAAGATTTTGGGCAACAGATACAGGGGGAATGTCAGGAAAATCTTTTTTACATAGCGGATGGTGAGGACCCGGTACTCGCTGCCAACAGAAGTGCTGGAAGCGGAGACTCTCAATATTTCCAAGGGGAGACTGGATAGGCATTTGAGGGAAATAAACTTGCAGGGCTACGGTGATAGAGCGGGGGAATGGGACTGACTGGATTGCTCTACAGAGAGCCGGCACGGACTCCATGGGCCTAATGGCCTCCTTCGGTGCCGTTATGACTCTATGACTCCAAACGTGAGATGGTGTGCTGCATTGGTCGTGTCAGATAAGCTGTATGTTGCATTGGCCATAAGCTGCACCTGAGTTGTCTGTACTTGCGAACGACTATACAGTGAGATTTACACTGTATCTAACCCTGTCTACTTGCAATTCGACTTTTTAATGGGCAGTATAGAGGGAGCTATTCTCCGTCACTAACCCAAGCTGTATTGCCGGAGTATTGTTGATGGGACAGTGTCCAGGGAGCTTTACTTTTATCTAATCCGTGCTGTACCTTTCATGTGAGAGTTTTTTCGAACAGCGTCGAGTGAGATGTATTGTGCATCTGACTAGTGCTTTTCCTGACCTGGGAGTGTTTTATGGGAATTTCTAAAAGGACCTTTACTCGGTATTTCATACATACTGTACCAAACCTGGATGTATTCAATGGGACAGTTTAGACAGAGATTTGCTTTGCATCTAACCAGTGTTGTAGCTGACCTGGGCGGGTTTGATGGGGCAGTGTAGAGAGCGCATTACTCAGTATCTAGCCAGTGCTGGACCTGACGTGGGAGTGTTTGATGGGACATTTCAAAGTGTGCTCTACAGTGTATCTAACCCATGCCGCACATGATTTGGGAGTGGTTGATGGGACAGTGTAGATGTAGTTTTACACTGCATGTATCTCTTGCCGTACCTGAACTGCGAGTGTTTGATGGGTCAGTGTAGACGGAACTTTATCTATTATTGGCCATGGTTTCCCCTCCAATTATTGCCACAATGGCCCCACACACTCATAGCCCTGATGATCCCTAAAATGTGCCTCTGACGCCTCTTCCTGTTACAGGGAATAGACTGGTTTTAGAACACAGATGTGCTTGTTATATCTTCATTCAAGCACCAATGCTTCAAAATGTATTTCACTGCCAAGACAGGAGCGAGACACACTGCCGGATTTATGCGAGGGAGCCTTTGGGGTGTAGAAATCAAAAGACGAACACACGGGCCAGTGAATAGTGGGTATTCATATTTGGAGGCTGAGAGGGACATAAGAACATAAGAACATAAGAAGTAGGAGCAGGAGTAGGCCATATGGCCCCTCGGGCCTGCTCCGCCATTCAATAGGATCATGGCTGATCCGAACCTAGACTCACGCCCACTTCCCTGCCCGATCCCCATAACCCTTAATTCCCGTATCAGCGAGGAAACTGTCAATCTCCGTTTTAAATTTATTTAATGATGTAGCTTCCACAGCTCTCTGAGGTAGCAAATTCCATAGATTTACTACCCACTGAGTGAAGAAGATTCTCCTCATCTCAGTTTTGAAACGGCAGCACCTTATTCTAAGATTATTCCCCCTCGTTCTAGTCTCACCCATCAGTGGAAACATCCTCCCTGCCTTCACCCGATCAAGACCCCTCACAATCTTATATGTTTCGATAAGATCGCCTCTCATTCTTCAGAATTCCAATGAGTAGAGGCCCAACCTACTCAACCTTTCCTCATAAGTCAACCCCCTCATCTCCGGAATCAACCGAGTGAACGTTCTCTGAAATGCCTCGAGAGCAAGTATATATTTTCTTAAATATGGAAACCAAAACTGTACGCAGTATTCCAGGTGTGGCCTCACCAGTACCCTGTATAACTGAAACAAGACTTACCTGCTTTTATACTCCATCCCCCTTGCCAAGATTCCATTGACCTTCCTGATCACCTGCTGTACCTGCATACTAACCTTCTGTGTTTCATGCACCAGGACCCCCAGATCCCTTTGTACTGAAGAACTTTGCAGTTTCTTTCCATTTAGATAATAACTTGCTCTTTGATTTTTTCTGCCAAAGTGCATAACCTCACACTTTCCAAAATTATATTCCATCTGCCACATTTTCCGCCCACTCACTTAGCATGTCTATGTCCTTTTGCAGGTTTGTTATGTCCTCCTCACTCACTGCTTTTCCTCCCATCTTTGTATCGTCAGCAAACTTGGATACGTTGCACTTGGTCCCCTCCTCCAAATCGTTAATATAGATTGTAAAGAGTTGGGGCCCCAGCACTGACCCTTGCGGAACACCACTAGTTACTGATTGCCAACCCGAGAATGAACCATTTATCCCAACTCTCTGTTTACTGTTAGATGGCCAATCTTCCACCCATGCCAGTATATTACACCCAATCCCGTGATTTTTTATCTTGTGCGGTAATCTTTTGTGTGGCACCTTATCAAATGCCTTTTGGAAGTTCATTTACACCACATCCACTGGTTCCCCTTTATCTACCCTATGTGTTACATCCTCAAAGAAGGCGAGCAAATTTGTCAATCATGATTTCCCCTTCACAAAACCATGCTGACTCTGTCCGATTAAATTATGCTTATCCAAATGTCCTGTTACTGCTTCCTTAATAATGGACTCCAACATTTTACCAACCACAGATGTTAGACTAACTGGTCTATAGTTTGCAGCCTTTTGTCTACCTCCCTTTTTAAATAAGGGCGTTACATTAGCAGTTTTCCAATCTGCTGGGACCTTTCCCGAATCCAGGGAGTTTTGGAAAATTACCACAAATGCATCCGCAATCCCTACCGCTGCTTTTCTCAAGAGCCTAGGATGTAAGCCATAAGGTCCAAGGGATTTATCCGCCTTAAGTCCCATTATCTTACCGAGTACCATCTCCTTCGTGATTTTAATCGTGTTTAGCTCCTCACCCCCTATAGCCCCCCGTTTGTCCAGTGTTGGGATATTTTTAGTATCCTCTACTGTAAAGACTGATACAAAATATTTGTTCAGCGTATTTGACCTCTCCGTGTTCCCCACTACTAATTTCCCGGTCTCGTCCTCTAAGGGACCAACATTCACTTTAGCCAGCCTTTTTCTTTTTATATAACAGTAGAAACTCTTGCTATCTGTTTTATATTTTTTGCTAGTTTACTTTCATAATCTATCTTCCCCTTCTTAATTAATCTTTTAGTTATTCTTTGTTGGCTTTTAAATGCTTCCCAATCTTCTATCCTGCCACTAGATTTGGCTACTTTATAAGCCCTTGTTTTTAGTCGGATATTTTATAGATATGTGAAGAGAAAAAGATTAGTGAAATCAAGTGTAGGTCCCTTTCAGTCAGAAGCGGGGGAAATTATAATGGGGAACAAAGAAATGTCACACCAATTAAATGCATATTTTGGTTCTGTCTTCACAAAGGGGGACACAAATAACCTTCCAGAGATGTTGGAGAACATACGGTCTGAAGAAAGGGAGGAACTGAAATAAATCAGTATTTGCAGGGAAATGGTGTTAGGGAAATTGACGGGATTGAAGGCCGATAAATCCCCAGGGCCGGATAATCTACATCCTAGGGTACTTAAGGAAGTGGCCCTAGAAATAGTAGATGCATTGCTGATCATCTTCCAACATTCGATGGAATCTGGAACTGTACCCATGGATTGGAGGGTAGCTAATGTTACCCCACTATTCAAAAAGGGTGGTTGAGAGAAAGCAGGGAATTACAGCCTGACATCGGTAGTGGGGAAAATGCTAGAGTCCATTATAAAAGATGTAATAGCTGAGCACTTGAAAAACAGTGACAGGATCGGACAAAGTCAACATGGATTTACAAAAGGTAAATTGTGCTTGACTAATCTACTGGAATTTTTTGAGGATGTAACTGGGAAAATAGATAAGGGAGCACCAGTAGTTGTGGTGTATTTGGACTTTCAAAAGGCTTTCGATAAGGTCCCACATAAGATATTAGCGTGTAAAGTTAAGGCACATGGGATTGGGGGCAAGGTATTGACTTGGATAGAGAACTGGTTGGCGGACAGAAAGCAAAGAGTAGGAAATAATGGGTCATTTCCCGAGTTGCAAGCAGTGACTAGTGGGGTACCGCAGGGATCGGTCCTTGGACCCCAGCTATTCACAATATACATTAATGATCTAGATAAGGGAACTATATGTAATATCTCCAAGTTTGCAGATGACACAAAACTAGGTGGGAGTGTGTGCTGCGAGGAGGATACCGAGAAACTCCAGGATGATTTGGACAGGCTGGGTGAGTGGGCAGAAGCGTGGCAGATGCAATATAACGTGGATAAATGCGAGGTTATCCACTTTGGTGTCAAAAACAAAAAGGCAGACTATTATCTGAATGGCAATAGATTGGGAGATGGGGAAGTGCAACGAGACCTGGGTGTCCTTGTGCACCAGTCGCTGAATGTAAGCATGCAGGTGCAGCAAGCGGTGAACAAGGCAAATGGTATGTTGGCCTTCATAGCGAAAGGGTTTGAGAATAGGAAAAGGGATGTCCTGCTGCAGTTGTACAGGGCCTTGGTGAGACCACCCCTTGAGTATTGTGTGCAGTTTTGGTCGCCTTATCTGAGGAAGGATGTTCTTGCCATGGAGGGAGTTCAGCGAAGATTCACAAGGCTGATACCTGGTATGGCAGGAATCACCGACGAGGAGATATTGGGTCGATTGGGCTTATACTCGCTGGAGTATAGAAGAATGAGAGGGGATCTCATCGAAACATATAAAACTCTGACAGGTCTGGACAAACTAGATGCAGGAAGAATGTTCCCGATGGTCGGAGAGTCCAGAACCAGGTGTCATAATCTAAGGATAAGGGGTAAGCCATTTAGGACAGAAATTAGGCGGAATTTCTTCACCCAGAGAGTGGTGAACCTGTGGAATTCTCTACCACAGAAGGTAGTTGAGGCCAAGTCATTAAATATATTCAAGAATGAGTTAGATACATTTCTTAAAGCTAAAGGTATCAAGGGATATGGGGAGAAGGCAGGTACAGGGTACTGAGTTTGGATGATCAGCCATGATCTCATCGAATGGCGGAGCAGGCTCGACCAGCCGAATGGCCCACTCCTGCTCCTATCTTCTGTGTTTCTATGTTTCAATGGATACTATCCTTTATTACTTTTCTTAGCCACGGATGGCTGTCTTTTCTTTTACGCCCCTTTTTCCTCAGTGGAATATATTTTTCTTGAAAGTTTTGAAATACCTCCTTGAATGTACACCACTGCTCCTGTACCGTCTTACACCTTAATCTATTTTCCCAGTTCACTTTAGTCAACTCTGCTCTCATACCTTCATAGTCTCCTTTATTTAAGTTTAGTACGCTGGTTTGAGATCCAACTCTCTCACCCTCCTGCTGAATTTGGAATTCAACCATGTTATGGTTACTTATTCCAAGGGGATCCTTCATTAGGAATTTTTTTATTAATCCTGTCTCATTACACAGGACCAGATCTAAGATTGCTTGCCCCTTGGTTGGTTCAGTAACATACTGCTCAAGGAACCCGTCCCTAATGCATTCTATGAATTCTTCCTCAAGGCTGCCCTGCCCAATTTGATTTGTCCAGTTAATATGAAAGTTAAAATCTCCCATGATTATAGCTGTTCCCTTATTACAAGCCCCAACTATTTCCTGATTTATACTCCGACCAATAGAGTTACAACTGTTAGGAGGCCTATAGATTACGCCCACTAGTGACTTTTTCCCCTTATTATTCCTTATCTCCACCCAAACTGTTTCACTATCCTGATCCTTTAACCCAATATCATTTCTCACTATTGCAGTGATTCCATCCTTTATTAACATAGCCACCCCACCTCCCTTTCCTTCCTGTCTGTCCTTCCTAATAGTCAAATACCCCTGGATGTTTAGTTCCCAGTCATGGTCACCTCGCAGCCATGTTTCTGTAATGGCCACCAGATCATACCCATGTGTAGTTATTTGTACCGTCAACTCATCTATTTTGTGACGAATGCTGCGTGCATTCAGATAAAGAACTTTTAAACATGTGTTGTGACAATTTATTCCTGCTTTTACCCCCTTTACTACTTTACCTTTATCTTTATATATTCTGTCCCTTCCTGACACGCTCTGATTTTTAATTTTCGCACTGCGAATTTGCTCTATTGCCTTCTCCGCTGAAATTTTTATTCTTCTCTCTCTTGAAACCTCCCTCCCACTAATTAGTTTAAAGCCCTCTCTACAGCCCTAGTTATTCGATTCGCCAGGATTCTAGTCCCAGCACTGGCCAATGTGTTGTCCGTCCCAACGGAACAGCTCTCTCCTGTCCCAGTACTGGTGCCAGTGTCCCAGGAAGCAAAACCCATTTCGCCCACACCAGTCCTTGAGCCACGCATTTAACTCTCTGATTTTATTTAACCTAGCCAAATTTGCTCGTGGCTCAGGTAGTAATCCAGAGATTATTACTCTTGTGGTTCTGCTTTTTAATTTGGCCCCTAGCTGCTCATACTCCCTCAGCAGAACCTCTTTCCTTGTCCTATCTATGTCGTTGGTACCAACATGGACCACGACAACTGGATCCTTCCCCTCCCACTCCAAGTTTCTCTCCAGCCCAGAGGAGATGTCCTTAACCCGGGCACTGGGCAGGCAACACAACCTTCGGGACTCTCGCTCTCGGCTGCAAAGAACCCTATCTATCCCCCTTATGATACTATTCCCAACCACTACAACATTTCCTTTTACTCCCCCCACTTGAATGGCCCCCCGTTCCACGTTGCTGTGACCAGTTTGCTCATCCTCCCTGCAGTCCCTGCTCCTGTCCTCACAGGGAGTAAGAGTCTCGAACCTGTTGGACAAGAGCAAGGGCTGCGGCTCCTCCAACACTACCTCCTGGATCCCCGTACCTGCCTCACTCATAGTCACACCCTCCTGTCCCTGACCACGGCCTACATCTGAATTAGTTAATCTGATTGGTGTGAATGCTTCCTGGAACACAGAGTCCAGGTAACTCTCCCCCTCCCTGATGTGTCGCAGTGTTTGAAGCTCGGACTCCATCTCATCAACAAGGAGGCGGAGTTCCTCGAGCAGCCAACACTTACTGCAAATGTGATCACCGTGAGCATCAATGGTGTCCACCAGCTCCCACATAGATCAGTAGTAACACATCACCTGCTCTCCCATTCTATGCAATTAATTAAATGTATTAATATTTTTTAAATACCCTCTGCCCCGCCTGATGATATCACGCCTTAGAAACTATAAACCACAGAGTTTAAGTTTAAAAAGAGAGAAATACTCACCAACCAATTACTTACCTGCTTTCTGGTGACGTCACACCTCGATTATTCTTTACCTCTCTCCCTCCCTCCGAGTTCGGAGACTGGTCCCGCCTTACCTGGTCTCTGGAGCCTTTTAAACCCTCTGCCGCCGCCTCGCCTCACACAGGTCCGCCGCCGCACCAGGAAGCTGACAAAGATGGATAAAGGAAGGAACATCTCCCTCCCCGCACTCCCTCACTCACAAAACTCGCAGCTTAAAACTCTGTTCCAATATGTACTCCGTGACAAACTGCACTCTAGTCTCTGAAGAATACGTCAGGGGCAATTATACGCGGTTGTGCTGCCTGCCTGGGGTCTCAGTACATGGGAACGGGGTCGGAGACAGGACTGAATGAACAACAGGTGTCCATCCCCAGTGAGACTTCGCACCAGGAGCAGAGCCTGGTCATGTGACCATGTGACATCTCGACGGGGCGGAGCTCCGGCTGCTTTGTGACATTGTTTGTGGCTGCTGTGTAATTGGCTCCTGGCTCCTTTGTGATGTCACCTGGAGACAGGTTTCCGCCCCTGGTTACGCCCCATCAGTGGAGAGTTACTGTGGGCGGAGCTGGAGTTGGCAGCAGATATTGTTAGTGAGTTCAGTCCCTATAAATAGGGGCAAGGAAAGAAAATAACACTTTAAATATAAAGTGAGTAATTCACCCAAATGTAATTAATTTTAAATATATTCAAATTATTCAATTGAACAAGTACTTTGGTTCGGTGTTTACTGTGGAGGACACACACAACCTGCCGGAAATAAAAGGGGTCAGAGGATCTGGTAAGAGGGAGGAGCTGAGGGAAATCCTTATTAGTCGGGAAAAGGTATTGGGAAAATTGATGGGACTGAAGGCTGAAAAATCCCCGGGGCCTGATGGTCTGCATCCCAGAGTACTTAAGGAGGTGGCCTTGGAAATAGTGGATGCATTGACGATCATTTTCCAACATTCCTTAGACTCTGGATCAGTTCCGATGGAGTGGAGGGTGGCCAATGTAACCCCTCTTTTTAAAAAAGGAGGGAGGGAGAAAGCAGGGAATTATAGACCGGTCAGCCTGACATCGGTTGTGGGTAAAATGATGGAAGCAATTATTAAAGATGTCATAACATACCATTTGGAAAGTGGCGACATGATAGGTCCAAGTCAGCATGGATTTGTGAAAGGGAAATCATGCTTGACAAATCTTCTGGAATTTTTTGAGGATGTTTCCAATAGGGTGGACAGGGGGGAACCAGTAGATGTGGTGTATTTGGACTTTCAGAAGGCCTTCGACAAGGTTCCACACAAGAGATTGGTGAGCAAAGTTAAAGCACATGGGATTGGGGGTAATGTGTTGACGTGGATTGAGAACTGGTTGGCACACAGGAAACAAAGAGTAGGAGTAAATGGGTACTTTTCAGAATGGCAGGCAGTGACCAGCGGGGTACCGCAGGGTTCGGTGCTGGGACCCCAGCTGTTTACATTATATATTAATGATTTGGACGAAGGGATTAAATGTAATATCTCCAAATTTGCGGATGACACTAAATTGGGAGGCAGTGTGAACAATGAGGAGGATGCTAGGAGGCTACAGAGTGACTTGGACAGGTTGGGTGAATGGGCAAATGCATGGCAGATGAAGTACAATGTGGATAAATGTGAGGTTATCCACTTTGGTGGTAAAAATAGAGAGGCGGACTATTACCTGAATGGTGGCAGATTAGGGAAAGGGGAGGTGCAACGAGACCTGGGCATCATGGTACATCAGTCATTGAAGGTGGGAATGCAAGTGCAGCAGGCAGTCAAGAAAGCAAACGGAATGATGGCCTTCATAGTAAGGGGATTTGAGTACAGGAGTAGGGAGGTGATGCTGCAGTTGTACAGGGCCTTGGTGAGGCCACACCTGGAGTATTGTGCGCAGTTTTGGTCTCCTAACTTAAGGAAGGACATTCTTGCTATTGAGGGAGTGCAGCGAAGGTTCACTAGATTGATTCCTGGGATGGCCGGACTGACATATCAAGAAAGATTGGGTCAACTGAACTTGTATCCTCTGGAGTTCAGAAGAATGAGGGGGGATCTTATAGAGACATTTAAAATCCTGACTGGTTTAGACAAATTAGATGCGGGCAGAATGTTCCCAATGGTAGGGAAAACTAGAACCAGGGGTCACAGTCTAAGGATTAAGGGGAAGCCATTTAGGACTGAGCTGAGGAGGAACTTCTTCACCCAGAGAGTGGTGAATCTATGGAATTCTCTTCCACAGAAGGTTGTTGAGGCCAGTTCGCTAAATATATTCAAAAGGGAGTTAGATATAACACTCACAACTAGGGGGATCAAGGGGTATGGCGAGAAAGCAGGAATGGGGTACTGATGTAGCATGTTCAGCCATGAACGCATTGAATGGCGGTGCAGGCTCGAAGGACCGAATGGTCTACTCCTGTACCTATTTTCTATGTTTCTATGTTTCTAAATGTATTGATTGTCGCAAAATTACTCCCATTGTTTTCGAGCAACAGATTCTAGAATTAAAGGAAACATTGTTTATTTAAAAGATTTTTGCAGTGAGCATTATCTCAGGAAGGTGGAGAGTGCAAAATCCAATCAGCATCACTTTAACTGGGTGTAGATAAAGGTCGATAGTTTTTGTGAGATTTACACTGTATCTAACCCCTGTCTACTTGCCCTGGGAGCTTTAGAAGGGACAATGTTGACAGAGCTTTACTCTATCGCTAACCCGTTCTGTACCTGACCTGGGAGTGTTTGATGGGACAGCCTAGTGGGAGATTTACTCAGTATTTACTCAGTGCTGGACCAGACATGGAATTGTTTGATGTGGCTGTTTAGAATGTGCTTTACACTGTAGATAACCCGTGCTGTATCTGACCTGCGAATGTTTGATGGGACCGTGCAGAGTTAGTTTTACTGTGCGTGTATTTCGTGCCGTACCTGAACTGCGAGTGTTGGGTGGGACAGTGTAGACGGAGCCTTAACTATTATTACCCATGATTTCCCCTCCAATTATTGTTCATATGGCCCCACCCATTGATAGCCCTGATAAACCCTACAATGTACCTCTGACGCCTTTTCATGTTACAGGGAATAGATTGGTTTTAGAATACAGAGGAGGTAGTTATATCTTCATCCAAGCACCATTCCCTCAAATTGTCTTTCACTGGCGAGGCAGGAGGGAGTCGCAGTGCTTGATATTATATGATGGAGTCTTTGCAGTGTATAATCAAAAGGTGGACATTTGGGACACTGAATAGCGGGAGCTCATATTTGGAGGATTGGACGGAGAATTCATAAAGGGCAATTTGGGTGATTGTGCTCCCTGCCTTGGGTTAAAGTATATGGGAATGGGGTCGGCGATAGGACTGAATATAGAACATGTGTTCATGTCCATTGAGACTGCACACCAGGAGAACAGCATAGTCATGTGACCCTTTTACACCTCGACGGGCGGAGCTCCGGCTGCTTTGTGACATTTTTCCTGGTTGCTGCCAAGGCAGGAGGGAACGCACTGCTTGATATTGGGCCTAAAATTCGGCACTTGCCGGGTGAGTACGCGTTGTGTCATCGACCTGAAACGTTAACTCTCTTTCTCTCTCCACGGATGCTGCCTGGCCTGCTGAGTTTTTCCAGCGTTTTCTGTTGTTATTTCAGATTTCCAGCATCCGCAGTATTTTGCTATCATGTTCAGAGGTGATCCGCGTGCGCGGGAGAGGCTGCGCGCACGCAGCGAACTTAGGGTTTTTTTCAGGTTTCTCCGGGAGGGTAAGTATGGAAGAAGCTGCGCTTTTAAAAAGGAGGCGCAAGACCCGTTTTCAACAAGGTAAGTGGTTAATTAATTACAACTTATTTTTTTTTTCAACAGATTTATCTTTTTTAGATACTTTAAAGAAAAGTTAGTTTATTTTTAGCACTGTTAAAAAGCATTTTAATTTTTTCAAAAATTAAAATTTTTGTTTAAGGTAGTTAATTTATTTAACTTATAGTTATTTTAAAAATGTGATGGTTTTTTTTTCAATTTATTTGAAGTTTAGGTGTTGTTTTGGGGCCGATTTCAATCCATAGATTTGACAGTTCCTGTCAAATCTATGAATGAAAGATGGTCTGCTGCCATTGGCTCTCCATGGCCCACGTGATCCCAGGGGACGCATCACACCAACTACGCCCCTGGGATACACAAGCACTGCGCGCGGGCAGCTGCAGGAGGCCCAGTAGCTGAAGTCCCCGTGGGCCCAGAGGTCAACGGCAGGCGCGGTAGGTAGGTGCGCGCGGGATCCTTGCACCCGCGGGATGCCAGGCAGCCGATGTGAGGGTGACTTGGGGTGAATGAAGCAAAAGGTGAATCTTTGGGCTATTGAATAGTGGAGTATCTTACTGAGGATGGAAGGAGAATGTGTAACGGGCAATTTTATCAGCCTGTGCTCCCTGCCTGGAGGCTCGTACATGCAAATGGAATCGGAGACAGGACTGAATGTGTAAAATGTGTTCATCCCCAGTGAGACTGCGCACCAAGAGCAGAGCATGGACATGTAAACCTCTGATACCTCGACTGGGCGGAGTTCCAGCTGCTTTGTGACATTGTTAGTGGCTGATGTATGATTGGCTCATGGCTCCTTTGTGATGTCATCTGGAGACAGGTTTATGCCCCTGGTTACGCTCCCATCAGTGGTGAGTTACTGTTGGCGGAGTTGGAGTTGGCAGCAGATATTGTAAGGGAGAATGGGTCCCATAAAGAGGGGCAAAGAAAGAAAACAACAATTTAATATTAATGTAAGTAATTCAACCAAATGTAATTAATTGTAATTGTTTTATTATTCATTCCTGGGATGTGAGCGTCACTGGCAAGACCAGGATTTATTGTCCATCGCTAATTGGTCTTGAGAAGGTGGTGGTGGGCCGGCTTCTTGAACCACTGCAGTCCGTGTGGTGATACTACTCCCAAAGGGCTGTTAGTTCGGGAGTTCCAGGATTTTGACGCAGCGACGATGAAGGATTGGCGATATATTTCTAAGTCAGGATGGTGTGTAACTGGGAGGGAAACTTGGAGGTGGTGGTGTTCCCATGCGCCTGTTGCCCTTACCCTTCTGGATGGAATAGTTTGCATGTTTGGGAGGTGCTGCCGAAGAAGAGTTGGCGAGTTGCTGCAGTGCATCTTGTAGATGGTACAAACTGCAGCCACGGTACGCCGGTGGTGGAAGGAGTTAATGTTTAAGGTGGTGGATGGGGTGCCAATCAAGCGGGCTGCTTTGTCCTGGATGTTCTCGAGCTTATTGCGTATTGTTGGAGCTGCACTCATCCAGGCAAGTGGAGAGTATTCCATCAATCTCCCGTCCATGTCTGGCCAAAGGATATAATGATTTCTGAACCCGAGTGGTCCTGGCGGAACCCAAACTGAACATCGGTGAGTAGGTAATTGTTGAGCAAGCGTCACTTGATAGCACTGTTGATGACACCTTCCTTCACTATGTTGATGATTAAGAATAGACTGCTGGGGCGGTAATTGGCCGGATTGTATTTGTCCTGCTTTCTGTGGAAAGGACATACCTGGGCAGTTTTCCATATTGTCGGATAGATGCCAGTGTTGTAGCTGTACTGGAACAGCTTGGCTAGAGGCGCAGCTAGTTCTGGAGCACAGGTCTTGAGCACGACAGCCGGGAAGTTGTCGGGGCCCATAGCCTTTGCTGTATCCAGTGCGTCAGCCGTTTCTTGATATCACATGGAGTGAATCGAATTGGCTGAAGACTGACTTCTGTGATGGTGGGGACCTCGGGATGAGGCCGATATGAATCATCCACTCGGCACTTCTGGCTGAAGATTGTTGCAAACGCTTCAGCCTTGTCTTTTGCACTCGTGTGCTGGCCTCCACCATCATTGAGGATGGGGATATTCATGGAGCCTCCTCCTCCCGTTATTTGTTTAATGGTCCACCACAATTCACGACGGGATATGGCAGTAATGCAGAGCTTTGATCTGATCGAGGAACATAGGGTCTAATGAGAGGGAGGAACTGAAAGAAATCAGTATTTGTAGGGAAATGGTGTTAGGGAAATTGATGGGATTGAAGGCCGATAAATCCCCAGGGCCTGATAATCTACATCCTAGGGTACTTAAGGAAGTGGCCCTAGAAATAGTAGATGCATTGCTGGTCATCTTCCAAAATTCTGACTGAAGGGTGGATCAGTAAATTTGCTGATGACACCAAGATTGGTGGAGTAGTGGATGAGGTGGAGGGCAGTTGTAGGCTGCAAAGAGACATTGATAGGATGCAGAGCTGGGCCGAAAAATGGCAGATGGAATTTAACCCTGATAAGTGCGAGGTGATTCATTTTGGTAGGGCAAATTTGAATGAGGATTACAGGGTCAACGGCAGGGTTCTGAGGAACGTGGAGGAGCAGAGGGATCTTGGGGTTCATATCCACAGATCTCTGAAGGTTGCCACTCAAGTGGATAGAGCAGTAAAGAAGGCCTATGGTGTGTTGGCGTTTATTAACACAGGGTTTGAGTTTAAGAACCGTGAGGTTATGCTGCAACTGTACAGGACCTTGGTGAGACCACATTTGGAATATTGTGTGCAGTTCTGGTCATCTCACTATAGGAAGGACGTGGAAGCATTGGAAAGAGTGCAAAGGAGATTTACCAGGATGCTGCCTGGTTTGGGGGGGAGGTCTTATGAGGAAAGATTGAGGGAGTTGGGGCTTTTCTCTTTAGAGCAGAGGAGGATGAGAGGCGACTTAATAGAGGTTTATAAGATGATGAGGGGGATAGATAGAGTGGATGTTCAGAGACTATTTCCTCGGGTAGAGGCAGCTGTTACAAGGGGGCATAACTATAAGGTGCATGGGGGGAGATATAGAAGGGATGTCCGAGGTAGATTCTTTACTCAGAGAGTGGTTGGGGTGTGGAATGGACTGCCTGCTGTGATAGTGGAGTCGGACACTTTAGGAACTTTCAAGCGGTTATTGGATAAGCACATGGAGCACACCAGAGTGATAGGGAGTGTGATAGCTTGATCTTGGTCTCGGACAATGCTCGGCATAACATCGAGGGCCGAAGGGCCTGTACTGTGCTGTACTGTTCTATGTATCTATGTATCTTTAGACTCTGGAACAGTAACCAGGGATTGGAGGTTAGCTAATGTTACCCCACTATTCAAAAAATGTGGTAGAAAGAAAACGGGGAATTATAGACCGGTAAGCCTGACACCGGTACTGGGGAAAATGCTAGAGTCCATTATAAAAGATGTAATAGCAGAGCACTTGGAAAATAGTGACAGGATCGGACAAAGTCAACATGGATTTAAAAAAGGTAAATCGTGCTTGACTAATCTACTGGAATTTTTTGAGGATGCAACTGGTAAATAGATAAGGGAGAACCAGTGGATGTGGTGTATTTGGACTTTAAGAAGGCTTTCGATAAGGTCCCACATAAGAGATTAGCGTGTAAAGTTAAGGCACATGGGATTGGGGGCATGGTATTAACTTGGATAGAGAACTGGTTGGCAGACAGAAAGCAAAGAGTTGGAATAAATTGTTCTTTTTCCAAGTGGCAGGCAGTGACTACTGGGGTACCGCAGGGATCGGTCCTAGGACCCCAGCTATTCACAATATATATTAATAATCTAGACGAGGGAATTGGATGTAATATCTCCAAGTTTGCAGACGACACAAAGCTGGGTGGGTGTGTGTGCTGTGAGGAGGATACCGAGAAACTCCAGGATGATTTGGACAGGTTGGGTGATTGGGCAGAAGCATGGCAAATGCAATATAATGTGGATAAATGCGAGGTAATCCACTTTGGTGTCAAAAACAGAAAGGCAGATTATTATCTGAATGGCAATAGATTGCGAGAAGGGGAAGTGCAACGAGACCTGGGTGTCCTTGTGCACCAGTTGCTGAAGGTAAGCATGCAGGTGCAGCAGGCGGTTAAGAAGGCAAATGGTATGTTGGCCTTCGTAGCGAAAGGGTTCGAGTACAGGAACAAGGATGTCTTGCTGCAGTTGTACAGGGCCTTGGTGAGACCACACCTTGAGTATTGTGTGCAGTTTTGGTCGCCTTATCTGAGGAAGGATGTTCTTGTCATGGAGAGAGTGCAGCGAAGATTTACCAGACTGATACCTGGGATGGCAGGAATTACATATGAGGAGAGATTGGGTCGATTGGGCTTATATTCGCTAGAGTTTAGAAGAATGAGAGGGGATCTCATTGAAACTTATAAAATTCTAACAGGACTAGACAGACTAGATGCAGGAAGGATGTTCCCGATGGCGGGGGAGTCCAGAACCAGAGGTCACAGACTAAGGATAAGGGGTAAGCCATTTAAGGCTGAGATGAGGAGGAATTTCTTCCCCCAGAGTTGTGAACCTGTGGAATTCTCTACCACACAAGGCAGTTGAGGCCAATTCATTAAATATATTCAAGAAGGAGCTAGATATATTTCTTAAGGCTAAAGGAATCAAGGGATCTGGGGAAAAGGCAGGGACAGGGTACTGAATTTGGATGATCAGCCATGATCTAATTAAATGGCGGAGCAGGCTCGAGGGGCCGAATGGCCTACTCCTGCTCCTATCTTCTATGTTTCTATATTTCTATGAAACAGTGAACAGGTGAAGTAAGAGGAACACGGCAATTGTTTAGTTAGAAATAGAGAACAGGGGAAGTAAGGGGAACACGGTAATTGTTTGGTTAGAAACAGAGAACAGGGGAAGTAAGGGGAACACGTTAATTGTTTAGTTAGCAACAGAGAACAGGGGAAGTAAGGGGAACATGGTAATTGTTTAGTTAGAAACAGAGAACAGGGGAAGTAAGGGGAACACGGTAAATGTTTAGTTAGAAACAAAGAACAGGGGAAGTAAGGGGAACACGGTAATTGTTTAGTTAGATATAGCGGACAGGACCATTATGGAGAACACAACAACTGTTTAAGTAGAAATAGAGGACTGGGAAATTTAGCGGAACACAGTAACTGTTTATTTGGAAATAGAGATTAGGGGAAGAAAGAGGTAAACGGTAACTTTTCAATTAGAAATAGAGGACAGAAATAGAAGTCCTCAATCATCCTAATATATACTGGGAGAGTAATCGTGTAAAGGGCAGAGAGGGGAACCAATTTCTGAAGTGTGTTCAGGAGAACTTTCTTGATAAGTATGCTTCCGGCACAACGAGGAAGGGGAGATTGCTAAATCTGGTTCTGGGGGATGAGGTGGGTCAAGTGGAGCAATTTCTTTAGGGGAACATTTAGGGAACAGTGATCATAGAATCATAAGGTTTAGATTAGCTATAGAAAAGGACAGGGAGCAATCTAGAGTAAAAATACGTATTTGGAGGAAGGCCAATTTCAGTGGTTTGAGAACTGATCTGGCCTGGGTAAATTGGAATCAAAGATTGGCAGGCAAAACTGTAATTGAACAAGGGTCTGCCTTTAAAGAGGAGATAGTTTGGGTACTGTCGAGGTACTTTCCCACAAGGGGGAACGGTAGGGCAACAAAAGCCAGAACTCCCTGGATGATGAAAGAGATGGAGAATAAGATGAAGGAGGAAAAGTGGGAGTATGACAGATGTCTGGTTGAGAATACAAGTGGGAATATAGAAAGTTCAGAGGTGAAGTGAAAAAGGAAATAAGAGGGGCAAAGAGAGTAGGAGAATAGACTGACAGCTAACATAAAATGCAATCCAAAAGTCTTGTATATGCATATAAATAATGAACGGGTAGTAAGAGGAGGGGCGGGACCGTTTAGGGACTAAAAGGGAGACCTACACATGGAAGCAGAGGGCATGGCTGAGGTACTAAATGAAGGAATGCTGCCAAAGTCATAATGAATGAGGAGGTAGATGAGATACTGGATGGGATAAAAATAGGTAAAGAGGAGGTAGTAGAATGGCTGGCAGAACTTAAAGTAGATAAGACACCAGGACGGGATGGGATGCATCCTAGGATACTGAGGGAGGTAATGGTGGAAATTGCGGAGGTACTGGCCATAATCTTCCAATCCTCTTTATATACAGGGGTGATGCCAGAGGAAAGGAGAATTGCAAATGATACACCCTTATTCAAAAAAAGGCTGGAAGGATAAACCCAGCAACTACAGACCAGCCAGTTTAACCCCGATAGTGGGGAATCTTTTAGAAACGATAATCCGGGAGATAAGTAACAGTCACTTGGACAAATGAAAGAAAGTTGATTTCTAACATTAGTCTGCTCTGTTTGGCAGTTTAAAAGCAACCAGACAGTTTTCAGTATTTTATCTTTTCAGTTTGCGGCCTACCGAAACAGGCTTTCTATTCTGCATCAAAAGCAAATCCTGTGGAAGTGGGAAATCTGAAATAAAAACAGAAAGTTTTGGAAATACTCAGCAGGTAAGGCAGCATCTATGGAGAGAGAGAGAAACAGAGTTAATGTTTCAGCTCGATTACCTTTTGTCAGATTCTGGAAAGGTTCTGACGAAAGGTCATCGAGCTGAAACATTTACTCTGTTTCTCTGTATCTCCACTGATGCTGCCTAACATACTGAGTATTTCCAGCATTTTCTGTTTTTATTTCTATTCTGCATTTTGTCTTGATTTCATGTGTCTCTCTCACTGCCAGCCTGCCTTTCTACCTTGTGTTGATTTGAGTAGAGTGGAATAAAACGAATGCAAAGATCCCAGTCAGCTTTTATTGTCAGACAGTCCACAATGACATTTTCAGTATCTCACTGACTGACTGTCTTGAAGTGAAGTGAAATGAAATAAATTGCTGAAGTGATACACAACAGCATTACATGTGGACCAGGCCAGAATGAAATCAATAGGGTTTAATACAACAACAGCAGGTAATGAGACAGCAGACCACATCTCACACAAACAGCAGTTTTTGCTCTCTCTCTCTCTAACACACACACACACTCACAGCCTGGCCAGCCTGCAGAGGGATGACTGCCGTGTTGGAAGATTAAAACCAAAAAAGACACTTTTCAGTATCTTATCTTTTCACTTTGGGGCCTACAGAAATAAGCTTTCTATTCTGCTACTTGCCTTTTGATTTCATGTCTCTCTCCCTCTCACTGACTGTCTGTCTGTCTGTCTGCCACTCACAGTCTCCCTCCCACCCACATTGAACTAAAATTTACAGTAACATCACTCACACCGACTCTGCAATTGGCAGACACACAGATACCCACGCACATACATACACACTCACACAGACTCTGCAATTTGCAGAAACTCACACTCTCACAATTATTTTGAAAAATGTGGAGCCTGGGAGTGTCAATTTTTGATGATGTCCCTTCCTGGCTGTGCGTCCATGTTTGACAAGGACAATCAAACAGGAAGATGTGAAGCCGAGGCCCCAGAAATCCGGGTCCCCCAGAGGAAATGAAAGCCCGGGAGGGTGAAAAGAAGTAAATACAATCAGGAATAAATAATATATATACTTTACTTCTGTTAATTAAATGTCTGCCTGTCTGTGGTTTGACTGGAGTGCAATAAAATGAATGGAAAGATCGCACAGCAAGTTTTGCTCTGAAAAATCCCAAGCACATTCCCCAATAAAACCCAGTCCAGAAAAAAATCAAATGGATTATTCTGAAAATAATTTAAAAAATAAAATATATACTTATTTTTAACAAATGTCTTGTCTTGTTTGGGTTGGGCTGAAGGGGAGAGTAAGATCCCACAGCAGGATGTGCCATGAAACCCTTCACAAACATTCCCCAATAAAGTTCAGTCCAGAAAAATATCAAATGGCTTGATGTATATATGTAGATTTGCTTTTATCAAAATTCTTGAATGAAAGGCAAAGTAAGATCCCACCACAGCGTAGTCTGGAATGAAATCAGTATGATCTAATGGTGTATACTTTTTGTTTTTTTCAGACATGAGATGCAGTACCAATGCACACGGCAGATAACTTGAACACAGACAAGTCCTGCAAACACACCAGCTTTTGCTGTCTGTCTCTCTCTCTCTGTCACACACACACACAGGCCAGCCTGCAAAATCGCCACAAATCACTGTCAACAATGAAAGAAAGTTGATTTCTTTCATAGCTCTGCTCTGTTTGGGAGTTTAAAAGCAAACAGACAGTTTTCAGTATTTTATTCTGCATGTTGTCTTGATTTCTCTCTCTGCCTGCCAGCCTGCCTTGTCACACATAAACTCACAGCCTGGCCAGCCTGCAGAGGGATGACTGCCGAGTTGGAAGATTAAAACCAAAATGACATACAGACACACTCAGACAGACTCTACAATTTGCAGAAACTTACATACAGACAGACTCTGCAATTTGCAGAAACTCACACACATACAGACACACTCAGACACACTCTGCAATTTGCAGAAACTCACACTCACATCCATTTTGAAAGGGGTGCAGCCTGGCAGCGGCTGAGTCACGTGACCCTGTGGCTGGGCCTCTGACATCACAATGGGCGATTACGCGAACAGCTCGAGCGGGAAACCGTTAAATTAAATTAATTGAATGAACGTTCACTGTCAATCCGGGTCTTGTTACCTGCAGCGCCCTCAGGAGTCTCGCTCCGTCTGAACTGAACCGATTCCCCCACAGCCTGAAACAGATTAAAGATTAAACAGGAAATAAACAGTTTGAACATCAGTGTAAATAACCGCGAGACTGGGGTTAATATTTCAATAATAATTACAGACAAATATTACCCATTAAAGTGACTGAATCCCATTGATATTTTATTTATTACATTAAACATTAACACAAACACTCACCCGATCAGCTCCAGACTCCGGCAGGTCAGTGTGAGGCGGCTGAGAGCGGGGACAGATCGATCTGTGAATGAGTTTGATCTCAGGTTCAGAACCGTCAGTGAGCGGTTTGTACTGAGAGCGGAGGCGAGATCCTCGGCACCAGAATCTGTGAGACCGACAGCACTCAGCCTGGGGATCAGAGAGAGAAATAACAGGAATCAGAGTCAATCCCCAGAGTGTATTAATAACACTATTACTGATACTAATAATAATGTTCAGTGTCAGACATCCAGTTATTATAAACACAATCTCACACAGTCTGGTACTTACCACAGTTTCTGTATTTTACAGTCCGGGTTCCTCAGAGCCGCAGACACTAGTTTCACTCCTGAATCTCCCACTTCATTATCACTCAGGTTCAGATCCGTCAGTGAGCGGTTTGTACTGAGAGCGGAGGCGAGATCCTCGGCACCAGAATCTGTGAGACCGACACCAAACATCCTGGGGACCACAGAGAGAAATAACAGGAATCTGAGTAAATCACCAGAGTTTATTAATAACACTATTACTGATACTAATAATAATGTTCAGTGTCAGACATCCAGTTATTATAAACACAATCTCACACAGTCTGGTACTTACCACAGTGTCTGTATTTTACAGTCCGGGTTCCTCAGAGCCGCAGACACTAGTTTCACTCCTGAATCTCCCAGTTTATTGTGACACAGGTTCAGAACCGTCAGTGAGCGGTTTGTACTGAGAGCGGAGGCGAGTTCCTCGGCACCAAAATCTGTGAGACCGACAGACACCAGCCTGGGGATCAGAGAGAGAAATAACAGGAATAAGAGTCAATCCCCAGAGTGTATTAATAACACTATTACTGATACTAATAATAATGTTCAGTGTCAGACATCCAGTTATTATAAACACAATCTCACACAGTCTGGTACTTACCACAGTTCCTGTATTTTACAGTCCGGGTTCCTCAGAGCCGCAGACATTAGTTTCACGCCTGAATCTCCCAGATTATTGCGGCTCAGTCTAAACACAAACAGAGAGAGAGAACCAAACTGAATCAAAGCCCGGATCTGATATATTTTTCTCTCTCTGATATTGCAGCAATCACTGAAAGTATTTAAGGAAATTAATAATCCGGTTTCCCCCCGCGATTTCCCCCCTGGGTGGGTCGGGTGGGGCCGGGGTCGGTGGAGAGTCGGGTGGGGCCGGGGTCGGGTCGGGTGGGGCCGGGGTCGGTGGCGGGTCGGGTGGGGTCGGGGTCGGTGGTGGGTCGGGTGGGGCCGGGGTCGGGTTGGGTGGGGCCCTGGTCGGTGGCGGGTCGGGTGGGGCCGGGGTCGGGTCGGGTGGGGCCGGGATCGGGTCGGGTCGGGCCGGGGGCGGGTCGGGTGCGGCCGGGGTCGGTGGCGGGGTCGGGTCCGGCGCCGGGTCGGGTGGGGCCGGGTCCGGAGGGGTCGGTGGCGGGTCGGGTGGGGTCGGGGTCGGTGGTGGGTCGGGTGGGGCCGGGGTCGGGTTGGGTGGACCCTGGGTGGGTCGGTGGCGGGTCGGGTGGGGCCGGGGTCGGGTCGGGTGGGGCCGGAATCGGGTCGGGTCGGGCCGGGGGCGGGTCGGGTGCGGCCGGGGTCGGTGGCGGGGTCGGGTCCGGCGCCGGGTCGGGTGGGGCCGGGTCCGGAGGGGCCGGTGGCGGGTTGGGTGGGGCCGGGTTCGGTGGCGGGTCGGGTGGGGCCGGGGTCGGTGTCGGGTCGGCTGGGGTCGGTGGCGGGCCGGGTGACCTTCAGTCCGGTCTCATTCCCTGATGATTAGAATTACCCTCCTGGAGCTCAGTGACCGGCCTCGTCATGTTTGGAGAAACTTGTCTCATTTCTGCTGCTCCTTAATTCCCGGATTTTATGGGAATGGGGAGATTTTCCCAGAATTAAATGATAAAGCGGTGATTCCCTGTACTTTATACTCTGTGTATTATATTAATCTGTATAATATCTCGGGGTGAGTTATATTGTGAAACGGTGCTAACTGCTGCTGTAAAATCAGTCCCCCAGGATTTTATATACCACGGAGAATTTATGCTGAAATAAAAACAGGAAATGCTGGCAATTCCCAGCAGGTCAGGCAGCATCTAGAGAGAGAGAAACAGAGTTTATGTTCCAGGACGAGGACCCTTCGTCAGAACTGGAAAAAGTTACAGATGTAACAGATTTTTAAGCAGGTTTAGGGGCAGAGAAAGGTGGGGGGAGCGGAGGAAAGAACAAAAGGGAAGGTCTGTGATAGGGTGGAAGACAGGAGAGATTAAAAGACAAAAGGGATGATGGTGCAAGCAAAAGGAGCTGGTAATGGGACAAGTTAAAAATCAAAACATGAATCTAGATGAGGTGTGAATGGCAATGGCAGAATCATCAACAGCTGTCATGCGAGGGGAAAACAAGGGAAAAGGAAAAATAATAATGAAAAAAAATAAAATAGCTGCCGAGTTTATAGTCTGAAATTGTTGAACTCGATGTTGAATCCAGAGGGCTGTAAAGTTCCTAATTGAAAGATGAGGTGCTGTTCCTCGATCTTATGTTGTACTTTGTTGGAAGAGTGTAAGAGGCCGAGAATACAGAGATCAGAGTGGGAGTGGAGCAGAGAATTAAAGCGATAGGCGACCAGAAGCTCGGGGTCACACTTACGGACTGAGCGGAGGTGTTCCACAAAGCGGTCACCCAATCTGCGTTTGGTCTCCCCAATGTAGAGGAGTCCGCATCGTGAGTAGCGAATACAGTATACTAAATTGCAAGAAGTACAGGTAAATCACTGTTTTACCTGGAAGGTGTGTTTGGGGCCCTGGACAGTGGGAAGGGAAGTGGTAAAAGGGCAGGTATTGCATCTCCTGTGCTTGCACGGGAAGGTGCCGTGGGAAGGGGAAGGGATGTTGGGGTTGATTGAGGAGTGGACCAAGGTGTCGTGGAGGGAGCAGTCCCTTCAGAATGCTGAAAGGGGAGGTGAGGGGAAGATGTGTTTGGTTGTGGGTTCACGCTGGAGGTGGGGGAAATGGCAGAGGATGATCCATTGAATGCGGAGGCTGGTGGGGTGAAAGGTGAGGACAAGGGGAAACCTATCGTGGTTCTGGGAGGGAGGGGCAGGGGTGAGGGCAGAAGTGCGGGAAATAGAACGGACATGGTCAAGAGCCGTGTCACCACGGTAGAGGGGAATCCTCCATTGAGGAAAAAGGAAGACATGTCGGAAGCACGAGTATGGAACGTGGCATTGTCAGAGCAGATGCGGCAGTGACGGAAAAACTGGGAGAATGGACCAGGGTCCTTACAGGAAGCGAGGTGGGAGGAAGTGTATTCCAGGTAGCTGTGGGAGTCAGAGGGCTTATAGTGAATGTTTGTTAATAGAAGCAATAGAGTTTATTCTGCCCGGTTACAAGTTTTAAATGTCCCTGTGCTCCCAGTTTATGGGGGAGGGGAGTCTCTCACTTTATTCCCATTAAACCGGCTCTACTTTTATTTCAGGTGTAACTGGCCCGACAGTTATTGGGGAATTTACGGAAGTTCCCACCCCGAGCGGGGCCTCACTCACAGGGGGCGGATTATGGAGAATTCCCGGATTCACTGCCTCCGGTTTACCCAGGAGCCGCCCGCTGTGTGCGAGGCCCCACCGCTGGCCGGTGTGTGTCTGTACTCCGGTTAGATTGGAACCTTTTCACCAGCAGGTTTAAGATCCTGAATTTCAATCTTTACTCAATGTTCAGGACTGTGAATAATTGTAAACATTAACAGCTGAAAGAAATCCCGATTCCCCAATATTCCCAATCCAGGAAACTACCCCGTCGACAAGACACACCCTGCACGGATTTTGAGTAAATATCGAACTGTTAGTGATTTAAACTCGGGTTTCTCTCCTGTTCCCAGTTGAAATGGTGGATGTGGAAAATATTTTAAATTAATTTTATCTTTACTGCCGGATTATATTTTATATTTACATTCTGCTGTCCAGCCTTATTAAATATGATTTATTTTAATTAAATTATCAGACTCTCAGTGACCTGTATTTGCTGATCCGATAAAGACTGTAAAATCCCTACTTGTTCATAAGGATCCATTTTAGATTCTCCAGTCCTTAGGGAATTACTAACTGATCTTCTTATTATTGGACATATTGGTGTTGAAACTGCTTCTCCCTGCTTTAACTGAACTGTTTGTTTCCCTACATTACGGAGCAACAACACAATCCGTGACTGTTCCACAATTCGCCCAACAGTCAGAGACAAATAAGCAGTTACCTCAACACCCGGCATTTGTGCAGTACGGGTCCCAGCCGCTGGAGTCCCTCACACTGAATGGAGCAGCTCCCTAGATCGAGGTATTTTATTGTATCACAGAGTCCAATGACGTGAGACAGGACCGCACAGTCAATCGGAGTCAATGTCAATCCACTAAATGTAAGTGATTCCACAGATCCCACTGTGTACCGAGCCAGTGCTGTATTCTGAGACTCAAACAGGTAGTGGAATGTGTTCAGGAGGTCCCTTTTACCAGTTTCACTCTCTGTGTTCCTAATCTGTCCTTCAAACTTCTCCTTCACCCAGTCAATCACTCGGCAGGTGGTTTGATGAAGAAATCGACCCAGAAACTCCTCCAGGGGCCGAGCTGCATGTGGGGAGGAGAGACCAGCAACAAAACGGAGAAATATCTCAAATCGCCCATCTTCCTTGCTGTGGGCATCTCTGAGGAGTTTCAGGACGTCCCCAGGATCTGGAGTCAGGAATTGTGCGAGTGCGGCTACAAACTCTTGGATGGTGAGGTGTGGGAATGTGTACACCACGCTCTGGACAGATTCATCTCTCTCCAAAAGTTCCATCATGAACCCAGACAGGAACTGCGAAGGTTGCAGATTGTACTTGACCAAATCTTCATTTCTAAACACAATCTTCTTCTCGGAGACTCCTGTGAAAGCCATCTCACCAAGCTTCAGTAACACATCACGGGGGCTTTCAATCTCTCGGCCATGGTTTTTCAGAATGTTGTAAATATAGTAGGAATATAGTTGGGTGATGGTCTTGGGAACTCGCTGCTGATTCCTGTTTCTTTGTGTAAAGAAGGGGCCCAGTGACAGACTGAGGATCAAGCAGTAGGAAGGGTTGTAGCACATGGTGTACAGGATCTCGTTCTCCTCCACGTGTTTGAAAACAGCTACTGCCACCGTCTGATCTTCAAAAAACTTGTTGAAATATTCCTTCCGTTCTTCTCCAACAAATCCCAGGATTTCAGCCCAGACACTGATCTCAGCCTTTTCAAATAAATGTAATGCAGTGGGGCGGCTGGTCACTAGCACTGAACATCCTGGGAGCAGCTTGTGCTGTATTAAACTGTACACAATGTCAGAAACTTTACATCGGCATTCGGGATCTGTGCACACGGACTGAGGTTCTGTATTTCTCCGATTGTCAGCAAAATCGATGCTGTCCTTGAATTCATCCAAACCATCGAATATAAACAGCAATCCCTCTGGGATCTTCCAGAGCTCTCCCAGAATATTCCTCAAGTAAGGATAAAAAATTAGTATCAGGTTCCACAGGTTTATTTTACAGTTAATAGCGTTCAAATCCCGGAATTTAAAGCTGAAAACAAATTGAAATTGTGGGTATATTTCCCCAGTGGCCCAGTCATGAACAATCTTTTGTACCATTGTTGTTTTTCCAATCCCCGGGACTCCGCTCACTGCTCCTGATCTCCCAGATTTGGATTTTCTCCGGGTAAAACTGCTGTTGAACAATTGATCAGTTCGGATTTTTTCCAGCTTTCCCCGGAGATGTTGCTTTCTCCACTCTTCATGGTCTCGGCCTCTTGCCAGCAGTTCATGTTCTACAAGTGTCCGGTCTCGAACAGTCGAAATGACCGTTAGTGCAGCGTATCGATCAACCAGCTGGAAAATCTTAACCTTCTCCTTTATTAGGATAGTGTTCACTCTCAGTGTTTCAGTTTGTACCCGGAGTGTTTCCTTGTGTTTCTGTTGTACATCTTCAATTAGAACAGAAAGAAAGTGGACTCAATGTTAGTTGTATTGACAAAAAACAACTTCTCAATACTATTTCATGTTCAGTAAAATATTGCAAGATTTAATTCACAGCTTCAATAAAGGTGCGTGTAGAACTTAAATCTCTGTTAATGGAAACCTCATTTGAAAGTGAACAATGGCCGAGAAAAGTTTCGAATCCTCTATTGATTCTAATATTCACTGATCATGGAGATTTCTGTGAAGGTGATATTGTCCTTCTGATGGTTAATGCTATCCGGCCTGCCCTGTGCTTTAGAAAACACAATACAAATAAACACAATCACAGAATCCCCACAGTGCAGATGGAGGCCATTTCGGCCCATCGAGCCTGCACCGACACATATCCCACACTATCCCTGTAACCCCACGTATATTAATCCCCCAAACACTAAGGATCAATTTATCATAGCCAAATCAACCTAACCCGCACATCTTTGAACTGTGGGAGGAAACCGGAGCACCTGGAGAAAACCCACGCAGACACGGGGAGAGTGTGCAAACTCCACACAGACAGTCGCCCGAGGCCGGATTTGAACCCAGGTCCCTGGCGCTGTGAGGCAACAGTGCAAACCACTATGCCACCGTGTTGCGCAAGATTCTATTTATACGACAGTAGAAGTTCTAGTGGATCAATCTCTGCAACCGTCACTGGTGCTTTCCTTCTGCAGCAATGGAAAACGGGATTGATTGCTCACCGAGAGGGACAATGTGCAGAAGATCCACTGTTGCTGTATCAGACCGTGGGCAGATTATCTGGGTTAGTGTGTACACTGGGAGAGGGACAGTCTGTGAATGGACAGAACTAGCACGATTACTGGATCAGACCTTGGACAGGTTATCTGGGGAAGTGTGGGCACTGGGACGGACAGAGAATGGACAGAAATTCCACCGTTCGTGCGTCAGATCCTGGGCAGGTTATCTGGGGTAGCGTGTACAGTGGGAGAGGGACAGACTGTGAAATCACAGAAGTTCCACCGATAGTGCGTCAGATCCTGGGCAGGTTATCTGGGGTAGTGTGTACAGTGGGAGAGGGATAGACTGTGAAATGACGGAACTCGCACTGTTACTGTATCAGACCCTGGGCAGGTTATCTGGGTTAGTGTGGGCATTGGGACAGACTGTGAATGGACAGAATTTCCACCGTTCGTGTGTCAGGTCGTGGGCAGGTTATCAGGGGTAGTGTGCGCACTGGGAGAGGGACAGACTGTGAATCGACAGAAGTTCCACCGTTAGTTTGTCAGATTATCTGGGGTAGTGTGGGCACTGGGAGAGGGACACACTGTGAATGTAGAGAAGTTCCACCGTTAGTGTGTCAGGTCCTGGGCAGGTTATCTGGAGTAGTGTGTGCACTGGGAGAGGGACAGACTGTGAATGAACAGAATTTCCACCGTAAGTGTGTCAGGTCCTGGGCAGGTTATTTGGGGTAGTGTGAACACTGGGGTAGGGACAGTCTGTGAATGG
Organism: Squalus acanthias; assembly: GCA_030390025.1. Classification (NCBI taxonomy): domain Eukaryota; kingdom Metazoa; phylum Chordata; class Chondrichthyes; order Squaliformes; family Squalidae; genus Squalus; species Squalus acanthias. Next base: position 616,458 of record JASTWF010000172.1, on the reverse strand, counting down.
ACAGAGCTTGCACAGTTATTGCATCAGACTTTGGACAGGTTATCTGGGATAATGTGGGCATTGGGACAGACTGAGAATGGAAAAAAGTTACACAGTTGGTGAGTCAGGTCCAGGGCAGGTTATCTGGGGTAGTGTGTGCACTGGGAGAGGTACAGACTGTGAATGGACAGAAGTTCCAACGTTAGTGTGTCATGTCCTGGGCAGGTCATCTGGGGTAGTGTGGGCACTGGGAGAGGGAAAGTCTGTGAATGTACAAAAGTTCCTCCGTTTGTGTTTGGTCCTGGGCAGGATATCTGGGTTAGTGTGGGCACTGCGAGAGGTACAGACTGAGAATAGACAGAAGTTCCACCGTTAGTGTGTCAGGTCCTGGGCAGGTTATCTGGGTTAGTGTGTACACTGGTAGAGGGACAGCCTGTGAATGGACAGAACTAGCACGATTAATGTATCAGACCTTGGACAGGTTATCTGGGGAAGTGTGGGCACTGGGACAGACTGTGAATGGACAGAAATTCCACCGTTAGTGCGTCAGATCCTGGGCAGGTTATCTGGGGTAGTGTGTACAGTGGGAGAGGGACAGACTGTGAAATGACAGAAGTTCCAACGTGAGTGCGTCAGATCCTGGGCAGGTTATCTGGGGTAGTGTGGGCACTGGGAGAGTGACAGACTGTGAAATGACAGAACTCGCACTGTTACTGCATCAGACCTTGGGCATGTTATCTGGGTGAGTGTGGGCATTGGGACAGACTGTGAATGGACAGATGTTCCACCGTGAGTGGGTCAGGTCCTAGGCAGGTTATCTGGGTTAGTGTGGGCACTGGGGCAGACTGTGAATGGACAGATGTCCCACCGTTAGTGCGTCAGGTTATCTAGGGTAGTGTGTACAGTGGGAGAGGGACAGACTGTGAATGGACAGAAGTTCCACCGTTACTGTATCAGGTCCAGGGCAGGTTATCTGGGGTAGTGTGGACACTGGGGTCGTGACAGTCTGTGAATGGACAGAGCTTGCACTGTTATTGTATCAGACCTTGGACAGGTTATCTGGGATAATGTGGGCATTGGGACAGACTGAGAATGGAAAGAAGTTCCACAGTTGGTGAGTCAGATCCAGGGCAGGTTATCTGCGGTAGTGTGTGCACTGGGAGAGGTACAGACTGTGAATGGACAGAAGTTCCAACGTTAGTGTGTCATGTCCTGGGCAGGTTATCTGGGGTAGTGTGGGCACTGGGAGAGGGACAGACTGTGAATGGACAGAAGTTTCACCGTTAGTGTGTCAGGTCCTGGGGAGGTTATCTGGGGTAGTGTGTGCTCTGGGAGAGGGACAGACTGTGAATGGACAGAAGTTTCACCGTTAGTGTGTCAGGTCCTGGGCAGGTTACCTGGGGTAGTGTGGGCATTGGTAGAGGGACAGACTGTGAATGTACAGAAGTTCCACCGTTAGGGTGTCAGTTAATAAGAACATAAGAACATAAGAAATAGGAGCAGGAATAGGCCAATTGGCCCCTCGAGCCTGCTCCGCCATTCAATAAGATCATGGCTGATCTGATCCTAACCGCCAATCTACTATCACAGAACCATCTCCTGAACCTAACAGAATTGGACACATGAAATAGCAGCAGGATCAGGCTACACAGCCCCTGGGCCCGCTACGCTACCCACAGGGCCATGACCGATCCGAACCTAGACTCATGTCCAAATTCCTGCACGCTCCCCGTAACCCTTAATTCCCTTTGGGGCAGCATATTCCATGGAGCTACCACCCTCTGAGTGAAGTAATTCCTTCTCATCTCAATTTTGAAAGAGCAGCCCCTTATTCTAAGACTATGACCCCTAGTTATAGTTTCACCCATCATTGGGAACATCCTGGAAAAACTCAGCAGGCCAGCCAACATCCGTGAAGAGAAAAATAGAGTTAACGTTTCAGGTCGAAACCCTTCGTCGGAACTGAAAGTGCAAGAAATAAACAGATAAAAATGCAAGGGGGAGGCTGGGGGTAGGAATAAAAGAACAAAAGGGATGGTCTTTAGTGAGTAGGGACATTGAGAGATGCTCAAGGCAAGACGAGATGGTAATGGGACAGTTTGAGAAACAAAAGGTAAGGTGTGAAATGCTGGCAGAATCAGAGACAGCTGCCGTGGGGGGAGAGAGAGAACAAAAGGAAAAAGGCACGGACCAAAAGAGTGGATAAAATGTATACATATGTGGTAGGGGCCGGGGTTGTGATCTGAAATTGTTGAACTCGATATTGAGTCCGGAAGGCTGTAAAGTGCCTAAACGGAAGATGAGGTGCTGTTCCTGGAGCTTACGCTGCGCTTCCGTGGAACAATGCAAGAGGCCGAGGACGTTGAGGTCAGAGTGGGAGTGGAGGGGTGAATTAAAATGACAAGCGACCGGAAACTCGGGGTCACCCTTACGGACTGAACGGAGGTGTTCCGCAAAGCGATCACCCAATCTGCGTTTGGTCTCCCCAATGTAGAGGAGACCACATCGTGAGCAGCGAATACAGTATACTAGATTGCAAGAAGTACAAGTAAATCGCTGTTTCACCTGGAAGGGGTGTTTGGGGCCCTGGAGAGTGGGAAGGGGGGATGTATAAGGGCAGGTGTTGCATCTCCTGCGCTTGTACGGGAAGGTGCCGGCTGAAGGGGAAGGGGTGCCGGGGGTGATAGAGGAGTGGACTAGGGTGTCTCGGAGGGAGCAGTCCCTACGGTATGCTGAAAGGGGAGGTCTGGGGAAGATACGTTTGGTGGTGAGATCACGTTGGAGGTGGCGGAAATGGCGGAGGATGAACCGTTGAATGTGGAGGCTGCTGGGGTGAAAGGTGAGGACAAGGGGAACTCTATCGTGGTTGCGGGAGGGAGGGGCCGGGTGAGGGCAGAAGTGCGGGAGATGGAACGGACACGGTCGAGGGCCGTGTTGACCAGTGTAGAGGGGAATCCTCGGTTGAGGAAAAAGGAAGACATGTCGGAAGCACTGGTATGGAAGGTGGCATCGTCGGAGCAGATGCGGCAGAGACGGAGGAACTGGGAGAAGGGAATAGAGTCCTTACAGGAGGCGGGGTGGGAGGAAGTGTAGTCCAGGTAGCTGTGGGAGTCAGTGGGCTTGTAGTGAATGTTGGTCAATAACCTATCCCCAGAGATGGAGACGGAGAAGTCGAGGAAGGGGAGGGAAGAGTCGGAGATGGACAATGTGAAGGTGAGGGAAGGATGGAAATTGGAGGCAAAGTGAATGTAATTGTCTAGTTCAGGGCGAGAGCAGGAAACGGCACCGATACAGTCGTCAATGTACCGGAATAAGAGCTGAAGGAGGGGACCCGAGTAGGACTGGAACAAAGTGTGTTCCACATATCCCACGAAAAGGCAGGCATAGCTAGGACCCATGCGGGTACCCATAGCAACACCTTTGATTTGGAGGAAATGAGTGGATTCAAAGGAGAAGTTGTTCAATGTGAGAACAAGTTCAGCCAGGCGGAGGAGGGTGGCGGTGGATGGGGACTGGTTGGGCTTCTGTTCAAGGAAGAAGCGGAGCGCCCTAAGGCCATCCTGGTGGGGGATGGAGGTGCAGAGGGATTGTACGTCCATGGTGAAAAGGAGGCAGTTGGGGCCAGGAAACTGGAAACTGTTAAAGTGGCGGAGGGCGTCAGAGGAATCGCGGATGTAGGTGGGAAGGGACTGGACAAGGGGAGAAAAAATAGAATCGAGATAGGAAGAGATAAGTTCCGTGGGGCAAGAGCAGGCTGAAACGATGGGTCTACCAGGGAAGTCCTGTTTGTGGATCTTGGGAAGGAGGTAGAAGCGGGCTGTGCGGGGTTGTGGAACTATGAGGTTGGCGCCCGCGGGGGGAAGATCTCCAGAGGAGATGAGGTCAGTGACGGTCTTGGACACGGTGGCTTGATGTACCGTAGTGGGGTCATGGTCCAGGTGCAGGTAGGAGGAGGTGTCAGAGAGTTGGCGTTCAACTTCCGCTAGGTAGAGGGCGGTTCGCCAAACAACAACAGCACCACCCTTGTCAGCAGGTTTAATGACAATGTCGGGGTTGGATCTGAGAGAATGGAGTGCTGCAAGTTCAGAGGGAGGTAGGTTGGAGTGAGTGAGGGGAGCAGAGAAATTGAGCTGGCCGATGTCACGGCGGCAGTTGGCAATGAAAAGATCAAGAGAGGGTAAGAGGCCAGAGGGAGGGGTCCAGGTGGAACGAGAATTCTCAAAGCGGGAGAAAGGGTCAGCCATGCGGGGGGAAGACTCCTGGCCAGAGAAGTGGGCACGGAGACGGAGGCGGCGGAAAAAGAGACAGCATCGTGCCGAGCTCGAAATTCATTGAGATGGGGGCGTAAGGGGATGAAGCTCAGGCTTTTGCTGAGGACTGATCGTTCGGAGTCAGAGAGGGGAAGGTCAGAGGGGATAGTGAAAACGCGGCAGGGGGTGAGATTGGGAGAAGGGGGGTCAGAGGAAAGTGAAGGGGAAGAAGGTTCCGGAGGGGCGTTAGTGTCCAAGAGGTGTTGAAGGTAGCGATCCTTGACATCGGAAAGGAAGAAGAAACGTTTTTTGTTGAAGCGTCGGATGAGTCGAAGGATGAAATGGAACTGTGGACCCGGACAGCTTTGAGATAGAGTGCGTCGGTGCTGCTGAAGAGAGATGTCGAGAGTGCCTTTTCACCATGGACGTACAATCCCTCTACACCTCCATCCCCCACCAGGATGGCCTGAGGGCGCTCCGCTTCTTCGTTGAACAGAGACCCAACCAGTCCCCATCCACCGCCACCCTCCTCCGCCTGGCTGAACTTGTTCTCACGTTGAACAACTTCTCCTTTGACTCCACTCATTTCCTCCAAATCAAAGGTGTTGCTATGGGTACCCGCATGGGTACTAGCTATGCCTGCCTTTTCGTGGGATATGTGGAACACTCTTTGTTCCACTCCTACTCGGGTCACCTCCCTCACCTCTTTTTCCGGTACATTGACGACTGTATCGGTGCCGTTTCCTGCTCTCGCCCTGAACTAGACAATTTCATTCACTTTGCCTCCAATTTCCACCCTTCCCTCACCTTCACATGGTCCATCTCCGACTCTTCCCTCCCCTTCCTCAACTTCTCCGTCTCCATCTCTGGGGATAGGTTATTGACCAACATTCACTGCAAGCTCACTGAATCCCACAGCTACCTGGACTACACTTCCTCCCACCCCGCCTCCTGTAAGGACTCTATTCCCTTCTCCCAGTTCCTCCGTCTCCGCCGCATCTGCTCCGACAATGCCACCTTCCATACCAGTGCTTCCGACATGTCTTCCTTTTTCCTCAACCGAGGATGCCCCTCTACCGTGTCCGTTCCATCTCCCGCACTTCTGCCCTCACCCCGGCCCCTCCCTCCCGCAACCACGATAGAGTTCCCCTTGTCCTCACCTTTCACCCCAGCAGCCTCCACATTCAACGGATCATCCTCTGCCATTTCCGCCACCTCCAACTTGATCCCACCACCAAACGTATCTTCTCCTCACCTCCCCTTTCAGCATTCCGTAGGGACCGCTCCATCCGAGACACCCTAGTCCACTCCTCTATCACCCCCAGCACCCCTTCCCCTTCACCCGGCACCTTCCCGTGCAAGCGCAGGAGATGCAACACCTGCCCTTATACATCCCCCCTTCCCACTCTCCAGGGCCCCAAACACCCCTTCCAAGTGAAACAGCGATTTACTTGTACTTCTTGCAATCTTGTATACTGTATTCACTGCTCACGATGTGGTCTCCTCTACATTGTTGAGACCAAACGCAGATTGGGTGACCGCTTTGTGGAACACCTCCGTTCAGTCCGTAAGGGTGACCCCGAGCTTCCGGTCGCTTGTCATTTTAATCACCCCTCCACGCTCACTCAGACCTCACCGTCCTCGGCCTCTTGCATTGTTCCACGGAAGCGCAGCGTAAGCTCCAGGAACAGCACCTCATCTTCCGTTTAGGCACTTTACAGCCTTCTGGACTCAATATCGAGTTCAACAATTTCAGATCATAACCTCGGCCCCTACCACATATATATACATTTTATCCATTCTTTTGGTCCGTGCCTTTTACCTTTTCTCTCTCTCTCCCCCCACGGCAGCTGTCTCTGATTCTGCCAGCATTTTTCACCTTACCTTCCGTTTCTCAACCTGTCCCATTACCATCTCGTCTTGCCTTGAGCATCTCTCAATGTCTCTACTCACTAAAGGCCATCCCTTTTGTTCTTTTATTCCTCCCCCAGCCTCCCCCTTGCATTTTTATCTGTTTATTTCTTGCTCTTTCAGTTCCGACGAAGGGTTTCGATCTGAAACGTTAACTCTCTTTCTCTCTCCACGGATGTTGTCTGGCCTGCTGAGTTTTTCCAGCGTTTTCTGTTGTAATTTCGGATTCCCAGCATCCGCAGGAGTTTGCTATCGTATTGGGAACATCCTCCCCGCATCCACCCGATCCAACCCCTTCACAATCTTATATGTTTCAATAAGATCGCCTCTCATTCTTCTGAACTCCAATGAGTAGAGTCCCAATCTACCCAACCTCTCCTCATAAATCCATCCCCTCATCCCCGGGATTAACCGAGGGAACCTTCTTTGTACTGACTCGAGAGCAAGTATGTCTTTTCTTAAGTATGGACACCAAAACTGTATGCAGTATTCCAGGTGCGGTCTCACCAATACCTTGTACAACTGAAGCAATACCTCCCTATTTTTATATTCTAAACCCTTAGCAACGAAAGCCAACATTCAATTTGCCTTCTTAATCACTTGCTGCACCTGCATACTAACCTTTTGAGTTTCGTGCACCAGAACCCCCAGATCCCTTTGTACTTCAGTACTTTCCAGTTTCTTGCCATTTAGATAATAACTTGCTCTACTATTTTTCCTGCCAAAGTGCATAACCTCACACTTTCCAGTATTGTATTCCATCTGCCAAATCTCTGCCCACTTACTTAGCCTGTCTATGACCCCTTGCAGATTTTTTATGACCTCCTCACTCACTACTTACCCTCCCATCTTAGTATCATCTGCAAACTTTGATATGTTACACTCGGTCCCCTCCTCCAAATCGTTAATATAGATTGTAATGTGTTGGGGACGCAGCACTGACCACTGCGGAACACCACTAGTTACTGATTGCCAGTCTGAGAATGAACCATTTATCCCAACTCTCTGCCTTCTGTTAGATAGCCAATCCTCTATCCATGCCAGAATATTACCCCCGATCCCGTGATTTTTTATCTTAAGCAATAATCTTTTGTGTGGCACCTTGTCAAATGCCTTTGGGAAGTCTAAATACACCACATCTACTGTTTCCCCTTTATCCACCCTGTGTGTTAATTCCTCAAAGAACTCCAGCAAATTTGTCAAACATGACTTCCCCTTCATAAAACCATGCTGACTTTGTCCTATTAAATTATGATTATCCATATCTCCCGTTACTGTCTCCTTAATAATGGACTCCAAAATTTTACTTTCCACAGATGTTAGGCTAACCGGTCTATAGTTTCCAGCCTTCTGGCGACTGCCCTTTTTAAATAAGGGTGTTACATTAGAAGTTTTCCAGTCTGCCGGGATCTTTGCTGAGTCCAGGGAGTTTTGGAAAATTATTACCAATGCATCCACAATCCCTACAGCCACTTCCCTCAAGACCCGAGGATGTAAGCCATCAGGTCCAGGTGATTTATCCGCCTTGAGTCCCATTATTTTACCGAGTACCACTTCCTTAGTGATTTTGATCGTGTTTAGCTCCTCCCCCACTATAGCCCCCTGTTTGTCCAGTGTTGGGATATTCTTAGTGTCCTCTACTGTAAAGACTGATATAAAACATTAATTCAGTGTATTTCCCATCTCCATATTTCCCACCATTAATTTCCCGGTCTCATCCTCTAAGGGACCAACATTTACTTTAGCCACCCTTTTTCTTTTTATATAACTATAAAAACTCTTACTATCTGTTTTTATATTTTTTGCTAATTTACTTTCATAATCTATCTTCCCTTTCTTAATCAATCTTTTTGTTATTTTTTACTGTCTTTTAAAGTTTTCCCAATCCTCTATCCTCCCACTAGATTTGGCTACCTTATAAGCCCATGTTTTTAGTCTAATACTATCCTTAATTTCTTTACTTAGCCACAGATGACTGTCTTTTCTTTTACACCCTTTTCTTCTCAGTGGAATATCTATTTTTTGGAAGTTGTAAAATAACTCCTTAAATGTACACCACTGATCATGTATCGTCTTACCCTTTAATCTATTTTCCCAATCCACTCTACCAAATTCCGCTCGCATACATTCATAGTCTCCTTCATTCAAACTTAGCGCACTTGTTTGAGATCCAACCTTCTCACCCTCTAATTGAATATGGAATTCAACCATGTTATGGTCATTCATTCCAAGGGGATCCTTTACTAGGACATTTTTAATTAATCCTGTCTCGTTACACAGGACCAGATCTAAGGTTGCTTGCCCCCTGGTCGCTTCAGTGACAGACTGCTCAAGAACCCCATCCCTAATACACTCAATGAACTCATCCTCAAGGCAGCCCTGCCCAATTTGATTTGTCCAATTAATATGATAGTTAAAATCTCCCATAATTATAGATGTTCCCTTATTACAAGCCTCAACTATTTCCCGATTGATACTCCGTCCAACAGAGTTGCAACTATTCGGAGGCCTATAGACTACGCCCACTAGTGTTTTTTTCCCCTTATTATTCGTTATCTCCACCCAAACTGTTTCATTATCCTGATCTTTTGACCCAATATCATTTCTCTGTATTACAGTGATTCCTTCATTTATTTACATAGCCACCCCACCTCCCCTTCCTTCCTGCCTGTCCTTCATGATCGTTAAATAACTTGGTATGTTTAATTCCCAGGCATTGTCACCCTGCAGCCATGTTTCTGTAATGGCCACAAGATCATACCCATATGTAGTTATTTGTGAAATTAACTCGTCTATTTTGTTACGAATGCTACGTGCATTCATATAGAGAACTTTCAAACATGTTTTGTGACACTTAGTTCCTGCTTTTGCCCTTTTTATTACTTTACCTGTTACTCCATACCTTCTGCCCCTTCCCGACACACTCTGGTTTTTAATTTCCCCACTGCTATCTAAGTCTATGACCTTCTCTGTTGTCATCTTTATTATTTGCTCTCTAGGAACCTCCCGCCCACTAGTTCCAGGGCAGTTTATCTTGGGTAGTGCGGGCATTGGAGAGGGACAGACTGTGAATGGACAGAAGATCCACCGTTAGTGTGTCAGGTCCTGGGCAGGTTATCTGGGGTAGTGTGGGCACTGGGAGAGGGACAGACTGTGAATGGACAGAAGATCCACCGTTAGTGTGTCAGGTCCTGGGCAGGTTATCTGGAGAAGAAAGAGCACTGGGAGAGGGACAGACAGTGAATGGACAGAATTTCCACCGTTAGTGTGTCAGGTCCTGGGCAGGGTATCTGGGTTAGTGTGGGCAATTGGAGAGGGACAGACTGAGAATGTACAGAAGTTCTACCGTTCGTGTGTCAGGGCGTGGGCAGGTTATCAGGGGCAGTGTGCGCACTGGGAGAGGGTCAGACTGTGAATGGACAGAAGTTCCACTGTTAGTTTGTCAGGTTATCTGGGCTAGTGTAGGCACTGGGGGAGGGACAGACTGTGAATGGACATAAGTTCCACCGATAGTGTCTTTGGTCCTGGGCAGGTAATCTTTGGAATGTGTGTGCACTGGGAGAGGGACAGACTGTGAATGGACAGAAGTACCACAGTTAGTGTGTCAGGTCCTGGTCAGATTATCTGGGGTAGTGTGGGTACTGGGAGAGGGACAGACGGTGAATGGACAGAAGTTCCACAGTTAGTGTGTCAGGTCCTTGCATGTTATCTGGGGTAGTGTGAGCACTGGGAGAGGGACAGACTGTGAATGTACAGAAGTTCCACCGTTAATGTATCAGGTCAAGGGCACGTTGTCTGGGGTAGTGTGAGCACAGGGAGAGATAAAGAATGTGAATGTAGAGAAGTTCCACCGTTAGTGTGTCAGGTCCTCGGCAGGTTATCTGGGGTAGTGTGGGCAATGGAGAGGGTCAGACTGTGAAAGGACAGAATTTCCACCGTTAGTGTGTCAGGTCCTGGGCGGGGTATCTGGATAGTGGTGGAACTGGGAGAGGGACAGACTGTGAATGTACAGAAGTAATACCGTTCGTGTGTGAGGTCGTGGGCAGGTTATCAGGGGTAGCGTGCGCACTGGGAGAGGGACAGACTGTGAATGGACAGAAGTTCCACTGTTAGTTTGTCAGGTTATCTGGAGTAGTGTGGGCACTGGGAGAAGGACAGACTGTGAATGGACAGAATTTCCACCGTTAGTGTGTTAGATCCTGGGCAGGTTATCTAGGTTAGTCTGGGCACTGGGAGAGGGACAGAGTGTGAATGTGTAGAAGTTCCACCGTTATTGTGTCAGGTCCTGGGCAGGTTATCTGGGTTAGTGTGGACACTGGGAGAGGGACAGACTGTGAATGGACAGAGCTTGCACTGTTACTGTATCAGACCTTGGACTGGTTATCTGGGATAATGTGTGCATTGGGACAGACTGAGAATGGACAGAAGTTCCACCGTTGGTGTGTCAGGTCCAGGGCAGGTTATCTGTGGTAGTGTGGGCACTGGGAGAGGGACAGACTGTGAATGTACAGAAGTTCCACCGTTAGTGGTCAGGTCCTGGGCAGGTTATCTAGTGTAGTGTGGGCACTGGGAGAGGGACAGACTGTGAATGGACAGAAGTTCCACCGTTAGTTTGTCAGGACCTAGCAGGTTATCTGGGGTAGTGTGAGCACAGGGAGAGGGACAGACTGTGAATGTACAGAAGTTCCACCGTTAGTGTGTCAGGTCCTGGGCAGTTTATCTGGGGTAGTGTGGCCACTGGGTGAGGAACAGACTGTGAATGTACAGAAGTTCCACCGTTAGTGTGTCAGGTCCTGGGCAGTTTATCTGGGGTAGTGTGGGTACTGGAGAGGGACAGACTGTGAATGGACAGAAGTTCCACCGACAGTGTCTTTGGTCCTGGGCAGGTTATCTTTGCTAGTGTGTGCACTGGGAGAGGGACAGACTGTGAATGTACAGAAGTTCCACCGTTAATGCATCAGGTCAAGGGCACGTTGTCTGGGATAGTGTGAGCACTGGGAGAGGTACAGACTGTGAATGTACAGAAGTTCCACCGTTAGTGTGTCAGGTCCTCGGCAGTGTATCTGGGTTAGTGTGGGAACTGGGAGAGGGACAGACTGTGAATGAACAGAAGTTAAACCGTTCGTGTGTGAGGTCGTGGACAGGTTATCAGGGGTAGTGTGCGCACTGGGAGACGGACAGACTGTGAATGGACAGAAGTTCCACTGTTAGTTTGTCAGGTTATCTGGGGTAGTGTGCGTACTGGGAGAGGGACAGACTGTGAATGGACAGAGCTTGCACTGTTACTGTATCAGACCTTGGACTGGTTATCTGGGATAATGTGGGCATTGGGACAGACTGAGAATGGACAGACGTGCCACCGTTGGTGTGTCAGGTCCAGGGCAGGTTATCTGTGGTAGTGTGGGCACTGGGAGAGGGACAGACTGTGAATGTACAGAAGTTAAACCGTTAGTGTGTCAGGTCCTGGACAGGTTATCTAGTGTAGTGTGCGCACTGGGAGACGGACAGACTGTGAATGGACAGAAGTTCCACCGTTAGTTTGTCATGTCCTGGCAGGTTATCTGGGGTAGTGTGAGCAGAGGGAGAGGGACAGACTGCGAATGGACAGAAGTTCCACCGTTATTGTATCAGGTCAAGGGCAGGTTAACTGGGTTAGTCTGGGCACTGGGAGAGGGACAGACTGTGAATGGACAGAAGTTCCACCGTTAGTGTGTCAGGTCCTGGGCAGGTTAACTTGTTTAGTGTGGCCACTGGGTGAGGAACAGACTGTGAATGCACTGAAGTTCCAACGTTAGTGTGTCAGGTCCTGGGCAGGTTATCTCGGGTAGTTTGTGCTCTGGGACAGGGACAGACTGTGAATGGACAGAAGTGCCACCGTTAGTGTGTCAGGTCCTGGGCTGGTTATCTGGGGTAGTTTGTGCTCTGGGACAGGGACAGACTGTGAATGGACAGAAGTTCCACCGTTAGTGTGTCAGGTCCTGGGCTGGTTATCTGGGGTAGTGTGGGCACTGGGAGAGGGACAGACTGTGAATGTACAGAAGTTCCACCGTTACTGTGTCAGTTCCTTGGCAGGTTATCTTGTGTAGTGTGAGCACTGGGAGAGGGACAGACTGTGAATGTACAGAAGTTCCACCGTTAATGCATCATGTCAAGGGCACGTTCTCTGGGATAGTGTGAGCACTGGGAGAGGTACAGACTGTGAATGTACAGAAGTTCCACCGTTAGTGTGTCAGGTCCTCGGCAGTGTACCTGGGTTAGTGTGGGAACTGGGAGAGGGACAGACTGTGAATGAACAGAAGTTAAACCGTTCGTGTGTGAGGTCGTGCACAGGTTATCAGGGGTAGTGTGCGCACTGGGAGAGGGACAGACTGTGAATGGACAGAAGTTCCGCTGTTAGTTTGTCAGGTCCTGGGCAGGTTAATTGGGTTAGTCTGGGCACAGGAGAGGGACAGACTGTGAATGTACAGAAGTTCCACCGTTACTGTGTCAGTTCCTTGGCAGGTTATCTGGGGTAGTGCAGGCACTGGCAGAGGGAAAGACTGTGAATGGACAGAAGTTCCTCCGTTAGTGTGTCAGGTCCTGGACAGGTTATCTAGTGTAGTGTGCGCACTGGGAGACGGACAGACTGTGAATGGACAGAAGTTCCACCGTTAGTTTGTCATGTCCTGGCAGGTTATCTGGGGTAGTGTGAGCAGAGGGAGAGGGACAGACTGCGAATGGACAGAAGTTCCACCGTTATTGTATCAGGTCAAGGGCAGGTTAACTGGGTTAGTCTGGGCACTGGGAGAGGGACAGACTGTGAATGGACAGAAGTTCCACCGTTAGTGTGTCAGGTCCTGGGCAGGTTAACTTGTTTAGTGTGGGCACTGGGTGAGGAACAGACTGTGAATGCACTGAAGTTCCACCGTTAGTGTGTCAGGTCCTGGGCAGGTTATCTCGGGTAGTTTGTGCTCTGGGACAGGGACAGACTGTGAATGGACAGAAGTGCCACCGTTAGTGTGTCAGGTCCTGGGCTGGTTATCTGGGGTAGTTTGTGCTCTGGGACAGGGACAGACTGTGAATGGACAGAAGTTCCACCGTTAGTGTGTCAGGTCCTGGGCTGGTTATCTGGGGTAGTGTGGGCACTGGGAGAGGGACAGACTGTGAATGTACAGAAGTTCCACCGTTACTGTGTCAGTTCCTTGGCAGGTTATCTTGTGTAGTGTGAGCACTGGGAGAGGGACAGACTGTGAATGTACAGAAGTTCCACCGTTAATGCATCATGTCAAGGGCACGTTCTCTGGGATAGTGTGAGCACTGGGAGAGGTACAGACTGTGAATGTACAGAAGTTCCACCGTTAGTGTGTCAGGTCCTCGGCAGTGTACCTGGGTTAGTGTGGGAACTGGGAGAGGGACAGACTGTGAATGAACAGAAGTTAAACCGTTCGTGTGTGAGGTCGTGCACAGGTTATCAGGGGTAGTGTGCGCACTGGGAGAGGGACAGACTGTGAATGGACAGAAGTTCCGCTGTTAGTTTATCAAGTTATCTGGGGTAGTGTGGGTACTGGGAGAGGGACAGACTGTGAATGGACAGAAGTTCCACCATTAGTTTGTCAGGTCCTGGGCAGGTTAATTGGGTTAGTCTGGGCACAGGAGAGGGACAGACTGTGAATGTACAGAAGTTCCACCGTTACTGTGTCAGTTCCTGGGCAGGTTACCTCGGGTAGTGTGTGCACTGGGACAGGGACAGACTGTGAATGGACAGACGTAGTACAGTTAGAGTGTCAGGTCCTGGGCAGTTTATCTGGGGTAGTGTGGGTACTGGGAGAGGGACAGACTGTGAATGGACAGAAGTTCCTCCGTTAGTGTGTCAGGTCCTGGGCTGGTTATCTGGGGTAGTGTGGGCACTGGGAGAGGGACAGACTGTGAATGGACAGAAGTTCCACCGATAGTGTCTTTGGTCCTGGGCAGGTTATCTTTGCTAGTGTGTGCACTGGGAGAGGGACAGTCTGTGAATGGACAGAAGTACCACAGTTAGTGTGTCAGGACCTGGCATGTTATCTGGTGTAGTGTGAGCACTGGGAGAGGGACAGACTGTGAATGTACAGAAGTTCCACCGTTAGTGTGTCAGGTCCTCGGCAGTGTATCTGGGGTAGTGTGGGTACTGGGAGAGGGACAGAGTGTGAATGGACAGAATTCCACCTTTAGTGTGTCAGGTCCTGGGCAGGTTAACTGGGTTAGCCTGTGCACTGGGAGAGGGACAGAGTGTGAATGTAGAGAAGTTCCACCGTTAGTGTGTCAGGTCCTGGGCAGGTTAACTGGGTTAGCCTGTGCACTGGGAGAGGGACAGACTGTGCTTGTACAGATGTTCCACCGTTAGTGTGTCAGGTCCTGGGCAGGTTATCTGGGGTAGTGTGGGCACTGGGAGAGGGACAGACTGTGAATGGACAGAATTTCCACTGTTAATGTATCAGACCTTGGACTGGTTATATGGGGTAATATGGGCATTGGGACAGACTGAGAATGGACAGAAATTCCACCGTTAGTGTGTCAGGTCCTGGGCAGGTTATCTAGTGTAGTGTGGGCACTGGGAGAGGGACAGACTGTGAATGGACAGAAGTTCCACCGTTAATGTTTCAGGTCCTGGGCTGGTTATCTGGGGTAGTGTGGGCACTGGGAGAGGGACAGACTGTGAATGGAAAGAAGTTCCACCGATAGTGTCTTTGGTCCTGGGCAGGTTATCTTTGCTAGTGTGTGCACTGGGAGAGGGACAGTCTGTGAATGGACAGAAGTACCACAGTTAGTGAGTCAGGACCTGGCATGTTATCTGGTGTAGTGTGAGCACTGGGAGAGGGACAGACTGTGAATGTACAGAAGTTCCACCGTTAATGCATCAGGTCAAGGGCACGTTGTCTGGGATAGCGTGAGCACTGGGAGAGGTGCAGACTGTGAATGTACAGAAGTTCCACCGTTAGTGTGTCAGGTCCTCGGCAGTGTATCTGGGTTAGTGTGGGAACTGGGAGAGGGACAGACTGTGAATGAACAGAAGTTAAACCGTTAGTTTGTCAGGTCCTGGCAGGTTATCTGGGGTAGTGTGAGCACAGGGAGAGGGACAGAGTGTGAATGGACAGAAGTTCCACCGTTATTGTATCAGGTCAAGGGCAGCTTAACTGGGTTAGTCTGGTCACTGGGAGAGGGACAGACTGTGCTTGTACAGAAGTTCCACCGTTAGTGTGTCAGGTCCTGGGCAGGTTAACTGGGTTAGTGTGGCCACTGGGTGAGGAACAGACTGTGAATGCACAGAAGTTCCACCGTCAGTGTGTCTGGTCCTGTGCAGGTTATCTGGGGTAGTGTGGGCACTGGGAGAGGGACAGTCTGTGAATGGACAGAAGTACCACAGTTAGTGTGTCAGACCTTGTGCAGGTTATCTGTGGTAGTGTGGGCACTGGGAGAGGGTAGACTGTAAATGGAGAGAAGTTCCACCGTTAGTGTGTCAGGTCCTGGGCTGGTTATCTGGGGTAGTGTGGGCACTGGGAGAGGGACAGACTGTGAATGGACAGAAGTTCCACCGATAGTGTCTTTGGTCCTGGGCAGGCTATCTTTGCTCGTCTGTGCACTGGGAGAGGGACAGACTGTGAATGGACAGAAGTACCACAGTTAGTGTGTCAGGTCCTGGTCAGGTTATCTGGGGTAGTGTGGGCACTGGGAGACGGACAGACGGTGAATGGACAGAAGTTCCACCGTTAGTGTGTCAGGTCCTGGGCAGGTTATCTAGTGTAGTGTGGGCACTGGGAGAGGGACAGACTGTGAATGGACAGAAGTTCCACCGTTAGTTTGTCATGTCCTGGCAGGTTATCTGGGGTAGTGTGAGCAGAGGGAGAGGGACAGACTGCGAATGGACAGAAGTTCCACCGTTATTGTATCAGGTCAAGGGCAGGTTAACTGGGTTAGTCTGGGCACTGGGAGAGGGACAGACTGTGAATGTACAGAAGTTCCACCGTTAGTGTGTCAGGTCCTGGGCAGGTTATCTCGGGTAGTTTGTGCTCTGGGACAGGGACAGACTGTGAATGGACAGAAGTGCCACCGTTAGTGTGTCAGGTCCTGGGCTGGTTATCTGGGGAAGTGTGGGCACTGGGAGAGGGACAGACTGTGAATGTACAGAAGTTCCACCGTTAGTTCGTCAGCTGCTGGGCACGTTATCTGGTGTCGTGTGGGTACTGGGAGAGGGAAATTCTGTGAATGTACAGAAGTTCCACCGTTACTGTGTCAGTTCCTTGGCAGGTTATCTGGGGTAGTGCAGGCACTGGCAGAGGGAAAGACTGTGAATGGACAGAAGTTCCTCCGTTAGTGTGTCAGGTCCTGGGCTGGTTATCTGGGGTAGTGTGGGCACTGGGAGAGGGACAGACGGTGAATGGACAGAAGTTCCACCGATAGTGTCTTTGGTCCTGGGCAGGTTATCTTTGCTAGTGTGTGCACTGGGAGAGGGACAGTCTGTGAATGGACAGAAGTACCACAGTTAGTGTGTCAGGACCTGGCATGTTATCTGGTGTAGTGTGAGCACTGGGAGAGGGACAGACTGTGAATGTACAGAAGTTCCACCGTTAATGCATCATGTCAAGGGCACGTTCTCTGGGATAGTGTGAGCACTGGGAGAGGTACAGACTGTGAATGTACAGAAGTTCCACCGTTAGTGTGTCAGGTCCTCGGCAGTGTATCTGGGTTAGTGTGGGAACTGGGAGAGGGACAGACTGTGAATGAACAGAAGTTAAACCGTTCGTGTGTGAGGTCGTGCACAGGTTATCAGGGGTAGTGTGGGTACTGGGAGAGGGACAGACTGTGAATGGACAGAAGTTCCACCATTAGTTTGTCAGGTCCTGGGCAGGTTAATTGGGTTAGTCTGGGCACAGGAGAGGGACAGACTGTGAATGTACAGAAGTTCCACCGTTACTGTGTCAGTTCCTGGGCAGGTTACCTTGGGTAGTGTGTGCACTGGGACAGGGACAGACTGTGAATGGACAGACGTAGTACAGTTAGAGTGTCAGGTCCTGGGCAGTTTATCTGGGGTAGTGTGGGTACTGGGAGAGGGACAGACGGTGAATGGACAGAAGTTCCACCGTTAGTGTGTCAGGTCCTCGGCAGTGTATCTGGGTTAGTGTGGGAACTGGGAGAGGGACAGACTGTGAATGAACAGAAGTTAAACCGTTCGTGTGTGAGGTCGTGCACAGGTTATCAGGGGTAGTGTGGGTACTGGGAGAGGGACAGACTGTGAATGGACAGAAGTTCCACCATTAGTTTGTCAGGTCCTGGGCAGGTTAATTGGGTTAGTCTGGGCACAGGAGAGGGACAGACTGTGAATGTACAGAAGTTCCACCGTTACTGTGTCAGTTCCTGGGCAGGTTACCTTGGGTAGTGTGTGCACTGGGACAGGGACAGACTGTGAATGGACAGACGTAGTACAGTTAGAGTGTCAGGTCCTGGGCAGTTTATCTGGGGTAGTGTGGGTACTGGGAGAGGGACAGACGGTGAATGGACAGAAGTTCCACCGTTAGTGTGTCAGGTCCTGGGCTGGTTATCTGGGGTAGTGTGGGCACTGGGAGAGGGACAGACTGTGAATGGAAAGAAGTTCCACCGATAGTGTCTTTGGTCCTGGGCAGGTTATCTTTGCTAGTGTGTGCACTGGGAGAGGGACAGTCTGTGAATGGACAGAAGTACCACAGTTAGTGTGTCAGGACCTGGCATGTTATCTGGTGTAGTGTGAGCACTGGGAGAGGGACAGACTGTGAATGTACAGAAGTTCCACCGTTAGTGTGTCAGGTCCTCGGCAGTGTATCTGGGGTAGTGTGGGTACTGGGAGAGGGACAGACTGTGAATGGACAGAATTCCACCTTTAGTGTGTCAGGTCCTGGGCAGGTTAACTGGGTTAGCCTGTGCACTGGGAGAGGGACAGACTGTGCTTGTACAGAAGTTCCACCGTTAGTGTGTCAGGTCCTGGGCAGGTTATCTAGTGTAGTGTGGGCACTGGGAGAGGGACAGACTGTGAATGGACAGAAGTTCCACCGTTAATGTTTCAGGTCCTGGGCTGGTTATCTGGGGTAGTGTGGGCACTGGGAGAGGGACAGACTGTGAATGGAAAGAAGTTCCACCGATAGTGTCTTTGGTCCTGGGCAGGTTATCTTTGCTAGTGTGTGCACTGGGAGAGGGACAGTCTGTGAATGGACAGAAGTACCACAGTTAGTGTGTCAGGACCTGGCATGTTATCTGGTGTAGTGTGAGCACTGGGAGAGGGACAGACTGTGAATGTACAGAAGTCCCACCGTTAATGCATCAGGTCAAGGGCACGTTGTCTGGGATAGCGTGAGCACTGGGAGAGGTGCAGACTGTGAATGTACAGAAGTTCCACCGTTAGT
This sequence comes from Squalus acanthias, assembly GCA_030390025.1. Taxonomy (NCBI): domain Eukaryota; kingdom Metazoa; phylum Chordata; class Chondrichthyes; order Squaliformes; family Squalidae; genus Squalus; species Squalus acanthias. The sequence continues at coordinate 597,932 of JASTWF010000172.1, read as the reverse complement.
GTGTCAGGTCCTCGGCAGTGTATCTGGGTTAGTGTGGGAACTGGGAGAGGGACAGACTGTGAATGAACAGAAGTTAAACCGTTAGTTTGTCAGGTCCTGGCAGGTTATCTGGGGTAGCGTGAGCACAGGGAGAGGGACAGAGTGTGAATGGACAGAAGTTCCACCGTTATTGTATCAGGTCAAGGGCAGGTTAACTGGGTTAGTCTGGTCACTGGGAGAGGGACAGACTGTGCTTGTACAGAAATTCCACCGTTAGTGTGTCAGGTCCTGGGCAGGTTAACTGGGTTAGTGTGGCCACTGGGTGAGGAACAGACTGTGAATGCACAGAAGTTCCACCGTTAGTGTGTCTGGTCCTGTGCAGGTTATCTGGGGTAGTGTGGGCACTGGGAGAGGGACAGTCTGTGAATGGACAGAAGTACCACAGTTAGTGTGTCAGACCTTGTGCAGGTTATCTGTGGTAGTGTGGGCACTGGGAGAGGGTAGACTGTAAATGGACAGAAGTTCCACCGTTAGTGTGTCAGGTCCTGGGCTGGTTATCTGGGGTAGTGTGGGCACTGGGAGAGGGACAGACTGTGAATGGACAGAAGTTCCACCGATAGTGTCTTTGGTCCTGGGCAGGCTATCTTTGCTAGTCTGTGCACTGGGAGAGGGACAGACTGTGAATGGACAGAAGTACCACAGTTAGTGTGTCAGGTCCTGGTCAGGTTATCTGGGGTAGTGTGGGCACTGGGAGACGGACAGACGGTGAATGGACAGAAGTTCCACAGTTAGTGTGTCAGGTCCTGGCATGTTATCTGGGGTTGTGTGAGCACTGGGAGAGGTACAGACTGTGAATGTACAGAAGTTCCACCGTTAGTGTGTCTGGTCCTGTGCAGGTTATCTGGGGTAGTGTGGGCACTGGGAGAGGGACAGTCTGTGAATGGACAGAAGTACCACAGTTAGTGTGTCAGACCTTGTGCAGGTTATCTGTGGTAGTGTGGGCACTGGGAGAGGGTAGACTGTAAATGGACAGAAGTTCCACCGTTAGTGTGTCAGGTCCTGGGCTGGTTATCTGGGGTAGTGTGGGCACTGGGAGAGGGACAGACTGTGAATGGACAGAAGTTCCACCGATAGTGTCTTTGGTCCTGGGCAGGCTATCTTTGCTAGTCTGTGCACTGGGAGAGGGACAGACTGTGAATGGACAGAAGTACCACAGTTAGTGTGTCAGGTCCTGGTCAGGTTATCTGGGGTAGTGTGGGCACTGGGAGACGGACAGACGGTGAATGGACAGAAGTTCCACAGTTAGTGTGTCAGGTCCTGGCATGTTATCTGGGGTTGTGTGAGCACTGGGAGAGGTACAGACTTTGAATGTACAGAAGTTCCACCGTAGTGTGTCAGTTCCTCGGCAGGTTATCTGCGGTAGTGTGGGCGCTGGGAGAGGGACAGACTGTGAAAGGACAAATGTTCCACCGTTAGTGAGTCAGGTCCAGGGCAGGTTATCTGGGGACGTGTGATCACTGGGAGAGGGTCAGAATGTGAATGGTCAAAATTTCCACCGTTAGTGTGTCAGGTCCTGGGCAGGGTATCTGGGTTAGTGTGGGAACTGGGAGAGGGACAGACTGTGAATGTACACAAGTTATACCGTTCGGGTGTGAGGTCGTGGGCAGGTTATCAGGGGTAGTGTGCGCCCTGGGAGAGGGACAGACTGTGAATGGACAGAATTTCCACCGTTAGTGTGTTAGGTCCTGGGCAGGTTATCCAGGTTCGTCTGGGCACTGGGAGAGGGACAGAGTGAATGTGGAGAAGTTCCACCGTTAATGTGTCAGGTCCTGGGCAGGTTATCTGGGTTAGTGTGGCCACTGGGAGAGGGACAGACTGTGAATGGACAGAGCTTACACTGTTACTGTATCAGACCTTGGACTGGTTATCTGGGATAATGTGGGCATTGGGACAGACTGAGAATGGACAGAAGTTCCACCGTTGGTGTGTCAGGTCCAGGGCAGGTTATCTGTGGTAGTTTGGGCACTGGCAGAGGGACAGACTGTGAATGGACAGAAGTTCCACCGTTAGTTTGTCAGGTCCTGGGCAGGTTATCTGGGGTAGTGCAGGCACTGGGAGAGGGACAGACTGTGAATGGACAGAAGTTCCACCGTTAGTGTGTCAGGTCCTGGCATGTTATCTGGGGTAGTGTGAGCACTGGGAGAGGGACAGACTGTGAATGTACAGAAGTTCCACCGTTAGTGTGTCAGGTCCTCGGCAGGTTATCTGGGGTAGTGTCGGCACTGGGAGAGGAACAGAACGTGAATGTACAGAAGTTCCACCGTTAGTGTATCAGTTCCAGGGCAGGTTATCTGGGGACGTGTGATCACTGGGAGAGGGACAGACTGTGAATGGACAGAATTTCCAACGTTAGTGTGTCAGGTCCTGGGCAGGGAATCTGGGTTAGTGTGGGAACAGGCACAGGGCACAGACTGTGAATGTACAGAAGTTATACCGTTCGTGTGTGAGGTCGTGGGCAGTTTATCAGGGGTAGTTTGCCCACTCGGAGAGGGACAGACTGTGAATGGACTGAAGTTCCACTGTTAGTTTGTCAGGTTATCTGGGGTAGTGTGGGCACTGGGAGAGGGACAGACTGTGAATGGACAGATTTCCACCTTTAGTGTGTCAGGTCCTGGGCAGGTTATCTGGGTTAGTCTGGGCACTGGGAGAGGGACAGAGTGTGAATGTAGAGAAGTTCCACCGTTAGTGTGTCAGGTCCTGGGCAGGTTATCTGGGTTAGTGTGGACACTGGGAGAGGGACAGACTGTGAATGGACAGAGCTTGCACTGTTACTGTATCAGACCTTGGACTGGTTATCTGGGGTAATGTGGGCAACTGGACAGACTGAGAATGGACAGAAGTTCCACCGTTGGTGTGTCATGTCCAGGGCAGGTTATCTGTGGTAGTGTGGGCACTGGGAGAGGGACAGACTGTGAATGGACAGAAGTTCCACCGTTAGTTTGACAGGTCCTGGGCAGGTTAACTGGTTTAGTCTGGGCACTGGGAGAGGGACAACCTGTGAATGTACAGAATTTCCACCGTTAGTGTGTCTGGTCCTGGGCAGGTTATCTCGGGTAGTGTGTGCACTGGGACAGGGACAGACTGTGAATGGACAGAAGTATCACAGTTAGTGTGTCATGTCCTGGGCAGTTTATCTGGGGTAGTGTGGGTACTCGGAGAGGGACAGTCGGTGAATGGACAGAAGTGCCACCGTTAGTGTGTCAGGTCCTGGGCAGGTTATCTGGGGTAGTGGGGGCACTGGGAGAGGGACAGACTGTGTATGGACAGAAGTGCCACCGTTAGTGTGTCAGGTCCTGGGCAGGTTATCTGGGGTAGTGTGGGCACTGGGAGAGGGACAAACTGTGAATGTACAGAAGTTCCACCGTTAGTTTATCAGGTCCTGGGCAGGTTACCTGGGGTAGTGTGGGCACTGGTAGAGGGACAGTCTGTGAATGGACAGAACTACCACAGTTAGTGTATCAGACCTTGTGCAGGTTCTCTGTGGTAGTGTGGGCACTGGGAGAGGGACAGACTGTGAATGGACAGAAGTTCCACCGTTAGTTTGTCAGGTCCTGGCAGGTTATCTGGGGTAGTGTGGACACAGGGAGAGGGACAGACTGTGAATGGACAGAAGTTCCACCGATAGAGTCTTTGGTCCTGGGCAGGTTATCTTTGCTAGTGTGCGCACTGGGTGAGGGACAGACTGTGAATGGACAGAAGTACCACAGTTGGTGTGTCAGGTCCTGGTCAGGTTATTTGAGGTAGTGTGGGTACTGGGAGAGGGACAGACGGTGAATGGACAGAAGTTCCACAGTTAGTGTGTCAGGTCCCGCATGTTATCTGGGGTAGTGTGAGCACTGGGAGAGGGACAGACTGTGAATGTACAGAAGTTCCACCGTTAATGTATCAGGTCAAGGGCACGTTGTCTGGGGTAGTTTGAGCAGTGGGAGAGGTACAGACTGTGAATGCACAGAAGTTCCTGCGGTAGTGTGTCAGGTCCTGGGCAGGTTATCTGGGGTAGTTTCTGCACTGAGAGAGGGGCAAACTGTGAATGTACAGAAGTTCCACCGTTAGTGTGTCAGGTGCAGGGCAGGTTATCTGGGGTAGTGTGGGCACTGGGAGAGGGAAAGACTGTGAATGGACAGAGCTTGCACTGTTACTGTATCAGACTTTGCCAGGATATGTGGCATAAAGTGGGCATTGGGACAGACTGAGAATGGACAGTAGTTCCACCGTTAGTGTGTCAGGTCCTGGGCAGGTTATCTGAGTTAGTGTGGGCACTGGGAGAGAGACAGATAGTGAATGGACAGAAGTTCCACCGTTAGTGTGTCAGGTCCAGGGCAGGTTATCTGGGGTAGTGTGAGCTCTGGGAGAGGGACAGACTGTGAAAGTGCAGAGGTTGCACCGTTAGTGTGTCTGGTCCTGGGCTGGTTATGTGAGGTCGTGTCGGCACTGGGAGAGGGACAGACTGTTAATGTACAGAGGTTGCACCGTTAGTGTGTCAGGTCCTGCGCTGGTTATGTGAGGTAGTGTCGGCACTGGGAGAGGGACAGACTGTGAATGGACAGAAGTTCCACCGTAAGTGTGTCAGGTCCTGGGCAGGTTATCTGGGGTAGTGTGGGCATTGGGAGAGGTACAGACTGTAAATGGACAGAAATTCCACCGTTAGTGTGTCAGGTCCAGAGCAGGTTATCTGGGGTATTGTGTGCACTGGGAGAGGGACAGTCTGTGAATGGACAGAGCTTGCACTGTTACTGTATCAGACCTTGCCAGGTTATCTGGGATAATGTGATTATTGGTACAGACTGAGAATGGACAGAAGTTCCACCGTTAGTGTGTCAGGCTTGGGCAGGTTATCTGGGGTAGTGTGGGCACTGTGAGAGGGACAGACAGTGAATGGACAAAAGTTCCACCGTTAGAAAGGATAGAATAAAAGGAAAAGGGGGTGGGGTAGCATTGCTGGTTAAAGAGGAGATTAATGCAATAGCTAGGAAGGACATCAGCTTGGAGGATGTGGAATCAATATGGGTTGAGCTGCAGAACACCAAAGGGCAGAAAACGTTAGTGGGAGTTGTGTACAGACCTCCAAACAGCAGTAGTGAGGTGGGGGAGGGTATGAAACAGGAAATCAGAGGTGCGTGCAAAAAAGGCACGGCAGTTATCATGGGTGACTTTAATATGCATATAGATTGGACTACTCAAACTGGAAGCAATACGGTGGAGGAGGATTTCCTGGAGTGTTTAAGGGATGGTTTCCTCAACCAATATGTTGAGGAACCAACTCGAGGGGAGGCCACCCTGGACTGGGTGTTGTGTAATGAGGAAGGACTAATCAGCAATCTTGTGGTTCGAGGCCCCCTGGGGAAGAGTGACCATAGTATGGTGAAGTTCTACATTAGGATGGAGAAGGAAACAGTTAAGTCAGAGACCATGGTCCAGAACTTAAATAAGGGCAACTTTGAGGGTATGAGGCGTGAATTGGTGAGGTTAAATTGGCAAGCGATATTTAAGGGGCTATCAGTGGAAGGGCAATGGCAGACATTTAGAGATCGCATGGATGAACTACAACAATTGTACATCCCGGTCTGGCGTAAAAATAAAAAAGGGAAGGTGGCTCAACCATGGCTAACAAGGGAAATCAGGGATAGTATTAAAACCAAGGAAGTTGCATACAAATTGGCCAGAAGTAGCAGCAAACCCATTGACTGGGAGAACTTCAAAACTCAGCAGAGGAGGACGAAGGGTTTGATTAGGGCAGGGAAAATAAAATATGAAAGGAAGCTTGCAGAGAACATTAAAATGGACTGCAAAAGCTTCTATAAATATGTAAAAAGAAAGAGGTTAGTAAAAACAAACGTAGGTCCCCTGCAGTCGGAAACAGGGGAAGTCGTAATGGGGAACAAGGAAATGGCAGATCAATTGAACAAGTACTTTGGCTCGGTGTTTACTGTGGAGGACACACACAACCTGCCGGAAATAAAAGGGGTCAGAGGATCTGGTAAGAGGGTGGAGCTGAGGGAAATCCTTATTAGACGGGAAAAGGTATTGGGAAAATTGATGGGATTGAAGGCTGAAAAATCCCCGGGGCATGATGGTCTGCATCCCAGAGTACTTAAGAAGGTGGCCTTGGAAATAGTGGATGCATTGACGATCATTTTCCAACATTCCTTAGACTCTGGATCAGTTCCGATGGAGTGGAGGGTGGCCAATGTAACCCCTCTTTTTAAAAAAGGAGGGAGGGAGAAAGCAGGGAATTATAGACCGGTCAGCCTGACATCGGTCGTGGGTAAAATGATGGAAGCAATTATTAAAGATGTCATAACAGACCATTTGGAAAGTGGCGACATGATAGGTCCAAGTCAGCATGGATTTGTGAAAGGGAAATCATGCTTGACAAACCTTCTGGAATTTTTTGCGGATGTTTCCAATAGGGTGGACAGGGGGGAACCAGTAGATGTGGTGTATTTGGACTTTCAGAAGGCCTTCGACAAAGTCCCACACAAGAGATTGGTGAGCAAAGTTAAAGCACATGGGATTGGGGGTAATGTGTTGACGTGGATTCAGAACTGGTTGGCACACAGGAAACAAAGAGTAGGAGTAAATGGGTACTGTTCAGAATGGCAGGCAGTGACCAGCGGGGTACCGCAGGGTTCGGTGCTGGGACCCCAGCTGTTTACATTATATATTAATGATTTGGACGAAGGGATTAAATGTAATATCTCCAAATTTGCGGATGACACTAAATTGGGAGGCAGTGTGAACAATGAGGAGGATGCTAGGAGGCTACAGAGTGACTTGGACAGGTTGGGTGAATGGGCAAATGTATGGCAGATGAAGTACAATGTGGATAAATGTGAGGTTATCCACTTTGGTGGTAAAAATAGAGAGGCGGACTATTACCTGAATGGTGGCAGATTAGGGAAAGGGGAGGTGCAACGAGACCTGGGCGTCATGGTACATCAGTCACTGAAGGTGGGAATGCAAGTGCAGGAGGCAGTCAAGAAAGCAAACGGAATGATGGCATTCATAGTAAGGGGATTTGAGTACAGGAGTAGGGAGGCGATGCTGCAGTTGTACAGGGCCTTGGTGAGGCCACACCTGGAGTATTGTGCGCAGTTTTGGTCTCCTAACTTAAGGAAGGACATTCTTGCTATTGAGGGAGTGCAGCGAAGGTTCACTAGATTGATTCCTGGGATGGCCGGTCTGACATATCAAGAAAGATTGGGTCAACTGAACTTGTATCCTCTGGAGTTCAGAAGAATGAGGGGGGATCTTATAGAGACATTTAAAATCCTGACTGGTTTAGACAAATTAGATGCGGGCAGAATGTTCCCAATGTTAGGGAAAACTAGAACCAGGGGTCACAGTCTAAGGATTAAGGGGAAGCCATTTAAGACTGAGCTGAGGAGGAACTTCTTCACCCAGAGAGTGGTGAATCTATGGAATTCTCTTCCACAGAAGGTTGTTGAGGCCAGTTCGCTAAATATATTCAAAAGGGAGTTAGATATAACACTCACAACTAGGGGGATCAAGGGGTATGGCGAGAAAGCAGGAATGGGGTACTGAGGTAGCATGTTCAGCCATGAACGCATTGAATGGCGGTGCAGGCTCGAAGGACCGAATGGTCTACTCCTGTACCTATTTTCTATGTTTATGTTTCTATGTTAGTGTGTCAGGTCCTGGGCAGGTTATCTGGGGAAGTGTGGGCACTGGGACAGGGTCAGACAGTGAACGTACAGAAGTTCCACCGTTAGTGTGTCAGGTCCTGGGCAGGTTATGTGAGGTAGTGTGGGCACTGGGAGAGGGAAAGACTGTGAATGCACAGAGCTTGCACTGTTACTGTATCAGAACTTGCAAGGATATCTGGCATAATGTGGGCATTGGGACAGACTGAGAATGGACAGTAGTTCCACCGTTAGTGTGTCAGGTCCAGGGCAGGTTATCCGGGTTAGTGTGGGCACTGGGAGAGGAACAGACTGTGAATGTACAGAAGTTCCACCGTTAGTGTGTCAGGTCCAGGGAAGGTTATCTGGGGTAGTGTGTGCTCTGGGAGAGGGACAGACTGTGAATGGACAGAAGTTCCACCGTCAGTGTGTCAGGTCCTGGGCAGGTTAGCTGGGGTAGTGTGGGCATTGGGAGAGGTACAGACTATAAATGGACAGAAATTCCACCGTTAGTGTGTCAGGTCCTGGGCAGGTTATCTGGGGTAGTGTGTGCACTGGGAGTGGGACAGTCTGTGAATGGACAGAGCTTGCACTGTTACTGTATCAGACCTTGCCAGCTTATCTGGGATAATGTGAGCATTGGTACAGACTGAGAATGGACAGAAGTTCCACTGTTAGTGTGTCAGGTCCAGGGCAGGTTATCTGGGTTAGTGTGGGCACTGCGAGAGGGACAAGTGTGAATGTACAGAAGTTCCACCGTTAGTGTGTCAGGTCCTGGGCAGGTTATCTGGGGTAGTTTGTGCACTGAGAGAGGGGCAAACTGTGAATATACAGAAGTTCAACCGTTAGTGCGTCAGGTCCTGGGCAGGTTATCTGGGGAGGTGTGGGCACTGGGACAGGGTCAGACAGTGAACGTACATAAGTTCCACCGTTAGCGTGTCAGGCCCTGGACAGGTTATCTGGGGTAGTGTGGGCACTGGGAGAGGGACAGACTGTGAATGGACAGAGCTTGCACTGTTACTGTATCAGACCTTGGACAGGTTATCTGGGATAATGAGTGCATTGGGTCAGACTGCGAATGGACAGAAGTTCCACCGTTAATCTGTCAGGTCCAGGGCAGGTTATCTGGGGTAGTTTGGGAACTGGGAGAGGTACAGATTGTGAATGGACAGAAGTTCCACCGTTAGTGTGTCAGGTCCTGGGCAGGTTATCTTGGGTCATGTGGGCACTGGGATAGGGAAAGACTGTCAATGGACAGAAGTCCCACAGTTAGTGTGTCAGGTGCTGGGCAGGTTATCTGGGGTTGTGTGGGCACTGTTAGAGGGAAAGACTTTGAATGTACAGAAGTTGCACCGTTCGTGTGTTAGGCCTTGGGCAGGTTATCTGGGGTAATTTGGGCAATGGGAGTTGGAAATACTGTGAATATACAGAAGTTCCACCGTTAGTGTGTTAGGCCTTGGGCAGGTTATCTGGGGTAGTGTGTACACTGGGAGAGGGACCGGCTGTGAATGTACAGAAGTTCCACAGTTAGTGTGCCAGGTCCAGGGTAGGTTATCCGTGTTAGTGTGGTCACTGGGAGAGGGACAGACTGTGAATGGACAGAAGTTCCACGTAAGTGTGTCAGGTCCTGGGCAAGTTATCTGGGGTAGTGTGCGCACTGGGAGAGGGACAGACTGTGAATTTACAGAAGTTCCACCGTCAGTGTGTCAGGTCCTGGGAAGGTTAACTGAGGTAGCGTGGGCACTGGGAGTGGGACAGACATCGAATATACAGAAGTTCCACCGTTAGTGTGTCAGGTCCAGGGCAGGTTATCTGGGGTAATGTGGGCACTGGGAGAAGGACAGTCTGTGAATGTACAGAATTTCCATCGTTAGTGTGTCAGGTCCTGGGCAGGTTATCTGGTGTAGTGTGGGCACTGGGAGAGGGACAGACGGTGAATGGGCAGGAGTTCCACCGGAAGTGTGTTTGGTCCTGGGCAGGTTATCTGGAATAGTTTGGGCACTGGGAGAGGGACAGACTGTGAATGGACAGAATTTCCACCGTTCGTTTGTCCGGTCCTGGGCAGGTTATCTGGGGTAGTGTGGGCACTGGAAGAGGGACAGAATGTGAATGTACAGAAGTTCCACCGTTAGTGTGTCAGGTCCAGGGCAGGTTATCTGGGGTAGTGTATGCACTGGGAGAGGGAAAGACATTGAATATACAGAAGTTGCACCGTTCGTGTGTCAGGTGCTTGGCAGGTTATCTGGGTGAGTGCAGGCACTGGGAGAGGGACAGACTGTGAATGTACAGAAGCTCCACCGTTAGTGTAACAGGTCCAGGGCAGGTTATCTGGGTTAGTGTGGGCACTGGGAGAGGGACAGACTGTTAATATAGAGAAGTTCCACCGTTAGTGTGTCAGGTCCAGGGCAGGTTATCTAGGGTAGTGTGGGCATTGGGACAGACTGTGAATGGACAGAAGTTCTACCGTTAGTGTGTCAGGTCCAGGGCAGGTTATCTGGGGTAGTGTGGGCAATGGGAGAGAGACAGACTGTGAATGTACAGAAGTTCCACCGTTAGTGTGTCAGGTCCTGGGCAGGTTATCTGGGGTAGTGTGGGCAATGGGAGAGAGACAGACTGTGAATGTACAGAAGTTCCACCGTTAGTGTGTCAGGTCCTGGGCAGGTTATCTGGGGTAGTGTGGGCACTGGGAGAGGGATTGACTGTGAATGTACAGAAGTTCCACCGTTAGTTTGACAGGCCTGGGCAGGTTATCTGGTGCAGTGTGGGCACTGGGAGAGGGACAGACTGTGAATGTACAGAAGTTACACCGTTAGTGTGCTAGGCCTTGTGCAGGTTATCTGGGTTAGTGTGGGCACTGGGAGTGGGACAGACTGTGAATGTACAGAAGTTCCACCGTTAGTGTGTCATGTCCTGGGCAGGTTATCTCGGGTAGTGTGTGCACTGGGAGAGGGACAGTCGCTGAATGTACAGAAGTTCCACCGATAGTGTGCCAGGTCCTGGGCAGGTTATCTGGTGTAGTGTGGGCACTGGGAGAGGGACAGACTGTGAATGGAGAGAAGTTCGACCGTTAGGGAGTCAGGTCCAGGGCAGGTTAATGGGGTAGTGTATGCACTGGGAGAGGGATAGACTTTGAACGTAGAGAAGTTCCACCGTTAGTGTGTTTGGTCCTGGGCAGTTTATCTGGGTTAGTGTGAACACTGGGAGAGGGACAGATTGTGAATGTTCAGAAGTTCCACCGTTTGTGTGTCAGGACTGGGCAGGTTTTCTGGGGTAGTGTGGGCACTGGGAGAGGGACAGTCTGTGAAAGTAGAGAAGTTCCACCGTTAGTGTGCTTGGTCCTGGGCAGTTTATCTGGTTTAGCGTGGGCACTGGGAGAGGGGCAGACTGTGAATGGACAGACGATCCACCGTTAGTGTGTCAGGTCCTGGGCTGGGTATCTGGGGTAGTGTGGGTACTGAGATAAGGACATACTGTGAATGGACAGAAGTTCCACCGTTAGTGTGTCAGGACTGGACAAGTTATCTGGCGTGGTGTGGGCACTGGGAGAGGGACAGACTGTGAATGTACAGAAGTTCCACCGTTAGTGTGTCAGGTCCTGGGCAGGTTATCTGGGGTAGTGTGGGCAATGGGAGAGAGACAGACTGTGAATGTACAGAAGTTCCACCGTTAGTGTGTCAGGTCCTGGGCAGGTTATCTGGGGTAGTGTGGGCACTGGGAGAGGGATTGACTGTGAATGTACAGAAGTTCCACCGTTAGTGTGACAGGCCTGGGCAGGTTATCTGGTGCAGTGTGGGCACTGGGAGAGGGACAGACTGTGAATGTACAGAATTTCCACCGTTCGTGTGACAGGCCTGGACAGGTTATCTGGGTTAGTGTGGGCACTGGGAGAGGGAAAGACTTTGAATGTACAGAAGTTCCAAGGAAAGTGTGTTAGGCCTTGGGCAGGTTATCTGGGTTAGTGTGGGCATGGGAGAGGGACAGACTGCGAATGGACAGAAGTTCCACCGTTAGTTAGTCAGGTCCTGGGCAGGTTATCTGGGACAGTGAGTGCACTGGGAGAGGGACAGATTGTGAATGGACAGAAGTTCCACCGTTAGTGTGTCAGATCCTGGGCAGGTTATCTGAGGTAGTGTGGGCATTGGAGAGGGACAGACTGTGAATGGGCAGAAGTTCCACCGTTATTTTGTCAGGTCCAGGGCAGGTTATCTGGGCCGTGTGAGCACTGGGAGAGGGAAAAACTGTGATTGTACAGAAGGTTCTCCGTTAGTGTGTCAGGACCTGGGAAGGTTATCTGGGGTAGTGTGGGCACTGGGAGAGGGACAGACTGAGAATGTACAGATGTTCCACCGTTAGTGTGTCAGGTCCAGGGCAGGTTATCTGGGTTAGTGTGGGCACTGGGAGAGGGACAGACTGTGAATGGACAGAAGTTCCACCATTAGTGTGTCAGGTCCTGGGCAGGTTATCTGGGGTAGTGTGGGCACATGGGAGAGGGACAGACTGCGAATGGACAGAAGTTCCACCGTCAGTCTGTCAGCTCCTCGGCTGATTATCTGGGATAGGGTGGGCACTGGGAAGAGGGACAAACTGTGAATGTACAGAACGTCCACCGTTAGTGTGTCAGGTCCTGGTCAGGTTATCTGGGGTCGTGTGTACACTGGAAGAGGGACAGACTGTGAATGTATAGAAGTTCCACCGTTAGTGTGTCAGGTGCTGGGCAGGTTATCTGGGGCAGTGTGCGCACTGGGAGAGGGACAGACTGTGAATGGACAGCTGTTTCACCGTTAGTGTGTCAGGTCCTGGGCAGGTTATCTGGGGTAGTGTGGGCTCTGGGAGAGGGACAGATTGTGAATGGACAGAAGTCCAACTGTTAGTGTGTCAGTTCCAGGACAGGTTAGCTGGGGTAGTGTGGGCTCTGGGAGAGGGACAGATTGAGAATGGACCGAAGTTCCACCGTTTGTGTGTCAGGCCCTGGGCGCGTTATCTGGGGTAATGTGGGCACTGGGAGAGAGACAGACTGTGAATGTACAGAAGTTCCACCGTTAGTGTGTCAGATCCTGGGCAGGTTATCTGGGTTATTGCGTGATCTGGGAGTGGGACAGTCTGTGAATGTACAAAAGTTCCACCGTTAGTGTGTCAGGTCCTGGGCAGGTTATCTTGAGTAGTGTGGGCACTGGGAGAGGGACAGACTGTGAATGGAGAGAAGTTCCACCGTTAGTGTGTCAGGTCCTGGGCAGGTTATCTGTAGTAGTTTAGGCACTGGGAGAGGGTCAGACTGTGAATGGACAGAAGTTCCACCATTTGTCTGGCAGCTATTGTGTGCACTTCTAATCACAGGGAGAATATTATTGAAATTGTGAAGATGCAGAGAGAAATAAGATGATTGTGTGTATCAGGAATCGATGAGTATTGCTAACGAAAGTCACAAAATTAATGCCGGAATGGGATTCACAAAGAACACAATTAATTAAAAGAAAACGGACACTAACACGCCAGGACTAGGAAGGGAAATCAGGATAATCTTTTTCACCAAAGGGTAATAGAGCGGGAGACCAGTTACCTGGGAGGACACTAAGGGGCAGGTTAATTGGGGACAAGAGACAATTGTTTGTGTTTCTGTGGATACACTGAGAGGAGGGGCAGGTGGGTTCATCTCTAACAGGACAGACTGGTTTGGACCAAAGTGGCCTTTTGTTCCCCTAAACATCCTCCTGTTGTGTTTCAGAAAATGCAATCAGCTTTCAGTAATTTTACATTTATATTATTTTAAGATAACTTTCTCATCAGATAAGCGATCAGAATCAGAAATAGAACTACCACCCACTTCACTCAGTATTACGTAAGGGAAGAAAAGACTGAGAGCTCATTTCAACAGTTACAATTATTAAACTCCATCGTTTCATTTGGATACGAGTTTCCTATAATGTAGTTTTGAAAATTACAAATATGTTTGATAATCAGTAAATTGGGATTCAAAATCCCCCTGAATGAAATGAGGGTTCTTTCAGTACAACAAGATTCTCTTTGCCTAGTTTGTCTGTTTTACTGCAAGAGATAATCGGCCGAATCAATTTCAAATCACCCATAACATGGCCTTTTCCTCAATGTTCCTCCTCAGTTAATGTTTGATTGTGTGAAACGCTGAACATCTTCTCAGATTAGACCGAAGACTATCTGACGTTCATTACATGATGTACAATGGTAATGCTTAACTTTTTTCCCATTTCTGCAGCACTTATTCGACATCTTGTGCTGAATAGCAGCCCAGGGGCAGTGACAACTTTTACATCAGGCACAAAGGCATTTGTTTCACACGGTATTATGATCTCGCCAGGTGTATACGAGGTTTCACAGTGTATCAGGAACCTGCCAGGTGTTTATGGGGTTTCACAGTGCATCGGCATCCTGACAGGTGTTTATGGTGTTTCACAGTGTATCAGGAACCTGCCAGGTGTGTATGGGGTTTCACAGTGTATCAGGATCCTGCCAGGTGTGTATGAGGTTTCACAGTGTATCCGGATCCTGCCAGGTGTGTATGGGGTTTCACAGTGCATCAGGATCCTGCCAGGTGTGTATGGGGTTTCACAGTGTATCAGGATCCTGCCAGGTGTGTATGGGGTTTCACAGTGCATCAGGATCCTGCCAGGTGTGTATGGGGTTTCACAGTTTATCAGGATCCTGCCAGGTGTGTACGGGGTTTCACAGTGCATCAGGATCCTGCCAGGTGTGTATGGGGTTTCACAGTGTACCAGGATCCTGCCAGGTGTGTATGGGGTTTCACAGTGTATCAGGATACGGCCAGGTGTGTATGGAGTTTCAGAGTGTATCGGGATCTTGCCAGGTTTGTATGGTGTCACAGTGTTTCAGTATCCTGCAAGGTGTGTATGGGGTTTTACAGTGTGTCAGGAACCTGCCAGGTGTGTATGGAGTTTCACAATGTTTCAGGATCCTGCCAGGTGTGGATTGGCTTTAACAGTGTATCAGGATCCTGCCAGGTGTGTATGGGGTTTCGCAGTGTATCAGGATCCTGCCAGGTGTGTATGGGGTTTCGCAGTGTCTCAGGATCCTGCCAGGAATGTATGGGGTTTCACAGTGTATCAGGAGCCTGCCACGTATATGTGATGTGTGTTGCAATAACTGGAGCATACAAGACCTGCAAATTTACAGATAATTCAAAAATCGGCATTAATTGTAAATTAAATCTATGCAGAACTTTTGTGGATTGTTCACGAATCTAAACAATGTTCAATCCTATTTCCTTAGCCTTTGAACATCTCATTCCCAGATTCTGACAATCTTTAAACAATCGGCTCCAGTCAAATATTCGGATTCGATAGTGAAATGAACGGTTTGAAATCTCCATGTCGTCGCTTACCTTTCAGATGACTGGGTACTTCGGATAAACCTCGTGCGATGTTCATGTAATCAAATGGATCAGAACCTGTTTAAATCAATTAGCGTTCATGAAATCAGATCTGTGTAATATTATAGTAAAATCGTGTTTGAATGTGAAGTTGAATTCAGTGTGTTTTTACCGTACCAAGTTCCTGCATTTCTTTCAGTATTTTGTTCAGCTTTGGTACCCCATGGCGCATTTTCACAAAAGATTCCCACATCACCCTTCGGGCCCGAGAGCCTTTCTCCATCACCAGATTTAGGAGAAGTTTGGAACTGTCCGCCCGGTTTCCCTTCTCCACGAGATCAGTGACTTTCTGTAAAGAATAATAATGAATATATTGAGGAGCGGAGTGAAAGACAAACACCGGGAATAACAAGGAAAGGATCTGCTCAGTGATGGGATCTCCCAGTTGTTGAGCACAGAAAGCAGTCACTGGGCCGGGTTCTGATCCATTCTGAACATCGGCTGAATATTCTGTCAGCATCTTGATTTAGTCATTAACGGCAAAAAAATGTGATGAATTATAGTTCTCGGAGAGTGAGGAATCACTGAGAATCTGCAGCAGTTTTAATGTGATTATTTGTCTGTGTCCTTCAGTGTCCAACATGACATCATATTACTGATTGACAATATGATAGACTCGTTTCTCACATTTGCTGCCACACTTTGTGATTTCCTGAGAAAAAAAAAAGCAGCGAGTCTGAACTCTAGTGGCAGGGAAGGAACGAACCTGAAGTGAGAGAAACAGCTAGAAAACTGCCTGAGAAATTACACTGACTAATCGAAACAATCACTGTTGATGTGTAGGGCCGGAGAATCGACCAATAAAAATAATGCGGAAAAATGTAATCACCTTTTCCCCATGGTAATTGAAATGTCTGACACCCTTTATTTTGCACATCCGCTGCCGGTATGAAACCTCGGTAACCGGGAACATATATCCAGCAATGGGGTTGGTTCAGTCAGGACTTTCATCATCAAAACTTACATTTATATAACACCTTTAATGCAGAAAAGAAAACGTTGAAAGGCTCTTCACAGAGGTACAATCAGACAATGGACATAGAGATGACGAGGCGGCGAGAACGATAGCCTGTTGGTTATGTTACTGGACGAGTAATCCAGAGATAACAGTTCAAATATCATCGTGATTGTTTCATGAATTTGAATTCAAATTCGAATTGGAAACATTTCGATATAAAAAGCTTGTATTAGTAAAGATTGTAGTAAAACCCAATGCCATTTACTCCTGGTCTATAAGTGACTCCAGTCCTTCACCAATGTGATGGCCTCTGAAAGGGCCTAGAAAGCCTCTACAAAGAAAGATACGGAAGAATAAAACCGGGCGGACCACTCGGCTTCGGCATTGGATTCTGACACCCAGCCCAGTCAACCCTGCAAAGCCCTCCTCACTGACACCTGGGGACTGGTGCCAAAGTAAGGAGAAGTGGACCACACATTAGTCAAGCAACTGTGTGACGTAGTGATACTTATACAATCATATTTATTAGCCAACGTCCCAGGCACCTCCATCAGCATTCATCGGACAGGACAGACCCACCAGTGGTGGGGCACAGTGATATACAATCAGATGCAAGTGCACTTCGTGCCATTAACATTGGGCCAAAAATTCGGCATTTGCCGGGTGAGTACGCACTGTGTACTCACCCGTAAGTCCTCCTGAAGTGCCGGTTTCCTGCATGCACTGCGCATGGGCGGGAAACCGGAACTTCCGGTCTCGTGAAGGGAGCGGTTCAGAGCTGAACCGCGTGCGCGGTAGAGGCTGCGCACACGCAGCAAACTTAGTTTTTTTTCAGGTTTCTCCGGGAGGGTAAGTATTGAAGGACCTGCGCTTTTAAAAAGGAGGCGCAGGACCCGTTTTCAACAAGGTAAGTGGTTAATTAATTATAATTTAAAAAATTTTCAACAGGTTTATCTTTTTTAGATACTTTAAAGAAAGGTAAGTTTATTTTTAGCACTGTTAAAAAGTATTTAATTTTTTCAAAAATTTAAATTTTTGTTTAAAGTAGTTAATTTATTTAACTTAGTTATTTTAAAAATGTGATGGTTTTTTTAAAATTTATTTGAAGTTTAGCTGTTCTTTTGGGGCCGATTTCAATTCATAGATTAGACAGGTCTTCCTGTCAAATCTATGAATGAAAGGTGGCCCGCTGCCATTGGCTCTCCATGGCCCATGTGATCCCAGGGGACACATCGCACTAACTGCGCCCCTGGGACACGCAAGCACTGCGCGCCGGCAGTTGCAGCAGGCCCAGGAGCTGAAGTCCCCGTGGGCCAGAAGCAGAACAGCAGACGCGGTAGGTAAGTGTGCGCGCGATCCTTACCCCCGCGGCAAGCCGGAGAGGCGAATTTCTGGGCCATTGACTCCGGAGTCAAGGAAATCTCATGCCTTCAGGTCAAACACGGGCAAGGAAACCTCCTGCTGATTACCACCTTCTGCCCTCCCACAGCTGATTAATCAGTACTCCTCCATTTTTAACACAACTTGGTGGAAGCACTAAAGGTGACAAAAGGTCCAGAATGTAAAGTACATGTAACATTTAATGCCTAGTTACCCCGCATTTCGATATCAAGAAACAAATGAATGCACTGGGCGCAGCAAATGCTAAAGGTCCCGTCAACATTCTGGCTGTGGTGTTGAAGATCTGTGCACATGTAGTAAAGTTGTTCCAGTATATCCACAGCACTGGAATCTGCACGACAATGTAGAGAATTGTCCAGGTTTGTCCTGTCCACAAAGAGCAGGACAAATCCAACCCGATCAATTAGCGCCCTACAGCCTGCTCTCAATCATCATCAAAGTGTTGGAATGAGTTATCAACACTGCTATCAAGCTGCACTTAATCACAAATAAGCTGCTCACTGAAGCTCAATTTGAGTTCCACCAGGAGTAATCGACTTCAAACAAGGACCAAAGAACTGAATTCCAGCTGTGAGGTGACAGTGACTGTGCTTGACATAAAGGCAGTGTTCGACGTGTGTGGCACCATGGTGTGTGGTTATTGGAGGCAAATCGTCTCAGCACCAGGACATCACTGCAGGAGTTCCTCGGGGCAGAGTCTTCGGACTAACCACTTCAGCTGCATTGCCAATTACCTTCCCTCCATCACAAAGCTAGGAGTGGGGATGTTCTCTCATGATTGCAGTGTTGAGCTCCATTTTCAATTCGTCAGATAATGAAGCGGTCCATGATCGCATGCAGCAAGTCCTGGATAAAATCTAGGCTTGGGCGGACAAGTGGCAAGTAACATTCGCGCCCCACAAGTGTCAGGTAACGCCCATCTCCCACAAGAGAGTCCAACCATGTCCCTTTGTCATTCACTGGCATTGACATCGTCAAATACCTACCATTGACTAGCCACATTAAAACTCGTGGCTGCTAGAGCAGGTAAGAGGCTGGGTATTCTGTGGCGAGTGGCTCAACTCCTGGCCATCCAGGAGCCTCTCCTGCACCTATAAGGTACAACTGCGGCGTGTGATGGAAAACTCTCCACTTGCCTGGATAGGTGCAGCTGCAACAACACTCAAGAAGCTCCACGAATTCCAGGACAGAGAAATACGCTTCATTGGCAGCCCACCCGCCACCTTAAACATCCAATCCCTCCACCAACCGTGCACCGTCGCTGCAGTGTCTGCTATTTACAGAAAGAACTGCAGCAGTTCGCCAAGGCTTCTTTGACAGCACCTCTCAAACCCGCGGCCTCTGCCACCTAGAAGGACAAGAGCAGCATCTGCATGGAAACACCACCACCTCCAAGTTCCACTTCAAGTAACATACGATCCTGACTTGAACATCTATCGCCGTTCCTTCATCGTCAGTGTAAATTAGAGCCAAAACGCCCAGCGCCCTCTGCAGAGGGAACAGGAGAAGCGACTGTATGTTTCCTTAACCAATCAGCTTGAAGAATCCTTACACAAAGTCTGAACCAGGAAGTTAGAATATAGAATGCAAAGTCAAATCAAATGTAGAAAGGAAAAATAAAGAGAGGGAAAGAAAGATTGGATTCAGAATGCATCTCACTGAAACATACAACATTCTTACAGGGCTTGACAGGGTAGATGCAGGGAGGATGCTTCCCCTGGATGGGGAGTCTGCAACCAGGGGCCACAGTCTCAGAAAAAGGTGTAGGAAAGGCTGATATTTAAAGATATTTAGTAGACAAGAATCATATATATATATATAACTTCAAGTGTAGCCATTGACCAAATAATAAGTCAGACAAATTGGCACCCTTCAGATGGGACAAGACAAAGCTGCTAGTTTTGTGTAATAGATCGGACCTCGAAAGTAGCTTCCTGATCAGTTGCTGCTTTTGAGAAGGGAAAAAACCCGCGGGGTGTGCCCGTGAATTGCGCGCCGATAGTTATTGATGTTAGAGGTCTGTTAGGAAAATCACCAAATGGCTAGTAAAAGTTGTGTTAATGCATATAAGAGTAAGGTAGACAGAGGCGCCTGTACGGAGGAAGTGCAGGTATTATTGATGGAACGTTTAATGAAAGGAGACCGAGTCCCCTTTGAAAAAAGTGATAAACTTTATTCCGGAAAGTCTGTCTCAGAAAAATCACAACGGGTTAAGAGAGAAACATAGCCAGGTGGTTAAGCATAAAGTGCAGGAGAGGGAGGGAGAGATAGAGAAGGAAAAAGATCTAATTTGCAGGTAACCAAACTGAAAACTCAGCAAAGGAAGGAAAAAAACGGGGATTTGAAAAGCTGCTGAGACGCCGATGTAAAAAGAGAAAAAAAAAACAGAAATTTAAAGCTTTACATGGAACATGGAGCATTAATAACATGGAAGTTAATAACATCTGCGCCGAGAGAAATAAAACACAAGATTTGCTGAGTGAAAGGCACCTTAAAAAAATGCTAGAATTTCAGTTTGTGTGAAAATGTTTGTTAAAATGTGAAAGTTTTCCTGACTTTGAATGTTTAAGGAGTTACAGTATTTCTTATCTCTGAAAAGTCTGTCTTAAAAAAAAGAAAATGTCTGTTGTGTGTGTTTTAGCTCCTCCCACTTCTGTGTTAAAAGCATTTAAAACTTTTGTCTTTTCTTGGATTTTGGAAGTTTTAAGAATGTGCGACTAAGAATTGAAAAAAAACTTTGAAATACAATTTAAGTTAAGCTGGTGTGTAAAACCTGAGAACAACAACAAAAAGTTTGTTTAAGAAAAGATTAAGTTTCAGTCTAAGATTTAACCTTGGAGTCGCGGTTGCTATGGTGAAATCATCTAAAGCAGTTTGATTTGATTTGTTTAAATGTGAAAAACTAATTTTTCCCCAGTTACATTCAAATTTTTACGGTATTTTGGAAAGGCATCTGAAGAAAGGACAATAGGAAATATGACGTAATTTACTGTTTTTTGCAAGCATGTGCTATTTTGTTTTGTCTGTTCTGTTCGGGTTTATTTAAAGTGTGAAAACACAACTGTCTTTTTCGATCGGGGAAGTTTTTTTAAAATTTGTGAAGTGACGCAATTGCGTGCGCCTGACATTGTTTCGCTCCACCTTCTTAAAAACCTGCAAAGGAGTTAACCCTTTCCACTGACAGCTGTTTAAGTTCACAAAGCAACAACTTTAGCATGAAATTTTAAGATATTGGACATTATTAAATTTAAGTTTATTAATTTTACTTTAATATTTCCTGAAGGAAAATTATGATTTGATAAATTAACCCCTTGGGCTCTAAGTAGTGTCACAATGGAGTCTCTTCTTTCTTTTGTTATATGGAAGTTACCTTGTAAACTAATTGCAGCACTTCTGTCTCTAATGTTAAAACACTGTGTAAGCTACCTAGCCTGGGAATCACTCGTTTCTGAAATTGGAAATGGAAATTAAATGATAGAAATTAAATTGAAGATTGACAAAACCTGTCAGTTCAACAATACTGCTGTTTGTATTTTGGGATAATTTTGAAATAACAAAATGGACTCAGGCACTATATATTGGGTTACTTTTGGGAAAATAAAAGATCCTCTAAAATAATGATAATTAAAAAGTGTTAATAACTTGGACCAAGTGAGAATGTTTGATCTATGTTTTCAATCTTAAATATTGTACAGGACAGTAAAGTTCCTCCAGGGCCCATGAATGAGATATGAATGGTAATTAATAGGATGTGCAAAATGGAGAGAGGAAGTGATTGAGGGTGTGAGATAGAAACAGGGGAATTACACTACCAATTGAGAATTTTCCAAACTTTCTAGTGAAAGTCAGGAAAGTGTAGCTAAGAATAGTAAATTGATCGCTTTCTCTTGGAGACATTTGTGTCCTTGCCCATTATGAGAACTTTTTAAGAAAACTGAACTTGATAGTCCGGCCACTACCCAAGACATCGGGACCATGCAGAGGAAGATGAACAAAGACATCCAGAGAATCTTTGATAAGATCACCTGAAAGCCCGAGAAAGGCTTGTATCGGATGGCACGTGTGGCATGATATTGAGATACCGATATGAGTGTGCAAATGTGATTCGTTACATATGAACCAATTACCATCCGGAAATGAAAGGCTAATTTGCACTGAAGAGCGGGTCCCAGACATGCTCAGTTACTTGACAACAGCAAGACATGAAATGGTTAATGTGGCTCAGGAGAGCGAGACAACTTTTAAAGCATTGACACGTACTCCATCGAGAAACTATCCAATTAATGAAACAATCAGAATAGAGTTAAACACACTGGTACCTGTTAGAGGGATTGAAATTGAAGTTGAAGTGGAGAGTTACATGGAATCTGGATTGGGACAATTGAAGCTAAGGAGAAATCATGTTTAGTAAGAATTTTCCACAAGATGGATACGAGTAAGAGAGAGATCTGGAGAATCTTTTAAGTCCATGATTTGTTGATTAGATGTTAAGCTGTAATGTCGCTTGAAATGATTGTAAGACTGAATTTAACTGTGAATGTAATAATTGTGTTTTGTAAGTAACAGAGCGTGGGGAAACCCAGTACGAATCCAGTATGAGGTGATTTTGGTGGTGCCTCCTGTGTCACTACTACCGCAACTACCATGCTTTACGGGTCTAACAGGACCTGTCCTATCAACCAACACATTTTACATAATATCGAAACCTATGCTCAAGTGAAACTTACAGTAAATGAGATACTTAAGTATGAGCTGCACAATTATGTGACACAATTCGGATACTCGGATACGACATTCCCCTGTTGTTTGAGGGTTTCAGTGAGCTCATGACGTGACTGAACTCCTCCCTAAAGCATTTTTATATTTTGGCGCAAGACAACTCGAGAATAGATATTGAAATTGACAGCATTGAGGACAACTCACACTGGTGGGATATTGGGCTTAATATATATCAGCATACCCTTAGATTTGTATTATTTCACACGCTCTGGTAGTTCTCCAAATTGTAATGATAGTGTGTTTGATATATGTAACCCATGCAAGAAGACTTTGATACATAAGCCAATTGTATACTCATGCCTATGCCTAACCAGCACTAACAAATTAATTGAGCACACCAAAAGAGAAGATCGGAAGCAATGTAGAGGAGACCCCAGGCGGGGTAACATCAGAAAAGATAAAAGAAAAAGAGGAGACCCCAGGAGGGGCAGAATAGGAACACCGGAACAGTGAATTGAATTTAAGTAAGGGGTCAGATCAGGGGTGTTACTGCCAGATCGTATGATGCAGCAATAGGAGCAGCGGGCGGAGGAGAAAGGATAGACTGGGACGCACTAGAAGGCAAGACATATCAGCACGGCCGACATGATGGTTGGGGAGACCCCGGGGTGTCCTCCATCCATGAGGATAGGTGGTCGGCCCCTGTGAGTGTCATAGTTAGCACCCAGGCCTATAATGAAAAGGGGGATAAAAGCTCATTTGAGAAGCGCTCCGTTCCCCTCAATTAGAGGACTGCAATTTGCAGCAACGCTAGTCAGAGAATAGATTGAAATAGTCGAGGAATCAATGTTTAAAACATTTCATCCTCGAGGTGGGGACTGATATGAAAGGCTGATATTTAAAGATATTTAGTAGACGAGAATCATGTACATATAAATTGAAGTGTCGCCATTAACCAAATAATATTACCCACAATTACTCCTGGGTAACGAGAAAGCTCACACTTGTTCAAAATGTAGCTGCCAAGGACGGTCAAAAGCAGTTTTGATTAAGTTTTGATAACAAACAGCCAGAGGCTGCGAGTGAATGTTAAATCATTAAATAACATATTATAATGCAGTATAGAACTTAGAATGCGCTTAACAAAACTAATTGCAACGATATTTAAAAAATAATTAGTACCAGGACATAAAATGAGGGCGATCATGGAGATAAAGTATTTATCTGGTAGATTAAAGTGAGATATTCTGGATACCTCAAGACTAGTGAAACAGCACTGATATGGGCCCTTGGTATAGAAAGGCCTTGTACCAGGGAAGCTAGAAATGAAAGAGATAAAGTAAATTCCAATGGGGTGAAAAACTATAAACAAGATAACACTAAACATGATAAAGTTGGTGGAAAAAAACCGGAAAGGCGGGATGCTACCTTAGTCTGAGTGACAATGGTATTTTGACCATTAGAACCAATTATAAAAGGTGATTTTGTTAAAGACCATATATGGACACTGGCCAAACCAACTGTTGATAAGAAAAGGGTTAAAACCTCGATACTCAAAGAACAACTTTACACAGACATACTGCGAGGACAAAGGAACAGACTTAAGATGACATCATCTGTGTCCGAGAGGTTCCAGAGACCGAGGGCTGCGAGCTACTCGTTAAAACTATCTCATAGTATTAAGTATATTCCGCTGTATGCTCAATAAATCTTGATCTATTGCTGAAACATACTGGCTGCTGCCTGTTGGTGTCTTGTCCAAGAACTCAGAGATCATTAAGATCTTACAAAGGGGTCGGCCATTTAGAAACATAGAAGATAGGAGCAGGAGTAGGCCATTCGGCCCGTCGAGCCTGCTCCACCATTCAATACGATCATGGCTGATCATCCAAATCCAGTACCCTGTCCCTGCTTTCTCACACAGAATCCCCACAGTACATTGAGCCTGCACTGACACATATCCCACCCTATCCCCGTAACCCCACGTATTTAATTCCCCCTAACATATCCCATCCTATCCCCACATATTTAATCCCCCCCTAACACTAAGGGTCAATTTATCATAGCCAAATCAACCTAACCCGCACATTTTTGGACTGTGGGAGGAAACCGGAGCACCCGGAGGAAACCCACGCAGACACGGGGAGAATGTGCAAACTCCACACAGACAGTCACCCGAGGCCAGATTCGAACCCGGGTCCCTGGCGCTGTGAGGCACCAGTGCTAACCACTATGCCACCGTGTTGCCCAACTGTTAGGACTGTGGTAAGGAGAAATTTCTTCACTCAGAGGGTGGTGAATCATTGGAATTATCTACCCTAAAGGGCTGTGGAGGCTCAGTCATTGAGTATATTCAAGACAGAGATCGATAAATTTTTGAATCGTAATGGAATCAAGGGTTATGGGGATAGTGCAGGAAAGGGGTGATGAGGTAAAAGATCAGCCATGATTTAATTGAATGGCAGAGCAGGCTCGAAGGGATAAATGGCCTACTCCTGCTATTATTTCTTATCTTATGTTCAGAGGGAGCGAAAAAAGAGACAGAAAGAAAAGGTACCAACATTATTGAATTTTTGTTTGTACAGATCGAACAATAATTAAAATCGGAAGGAATGAGACTCCACACTTGTAAAAGTTAATTTTCTGTGCCAGAGAGGTTGTCTGGCATTAGTTAAGACTGATCACGCTGTTAAACAAATAATTACACTGGAATAGGCAAGCACTGACTTTTCCTGGCGAGTTTCCTGTCTATCTATCAGGTAAGTACAGTCATTTTACGCCGTTCCATCCATTTCAATGACGATGTCTCTCGGCGAGATACCATTCTCGCGCAGCTTTGGAAGCAGCAGGGCAACTCGGACAGGACCTTCCCGATTTTCGTGTTTAACTCCGCATGTGCGGTCACTGGAAGTTACTGTCCAATTTACACTTTAATAACAGTGAGCGCTGTTAGCCCCACCGTTATTTCTACCGCAAAATCTGGTCTATTGCGAAAATATGAAACTTCCACTATTTCATCACCCAGTCACTCACTCTGTGAACAAAATGTCCAACACCGCCTTCAGTGTGCCAGTGCAGCCTTCGGTCGCCTGAGGAAGAGAGTGTTTGAAGACCAGGACCTCAAACCCGGCACTAAGCTCATGGTCTACAGAGCAGCAGTGATACCCGCCCTGCTGTATGCCTCAGAGACATGGACCATATACAGCAGGAACCTCAAAGCAATGGAGAGGTACAACCAACGCTGCCTCCGCAAGATCCTGCAAATCCATTGGCAGGATAGGCGCACCAACGTCAGTGTTCTCGCTCAGGCCAACATCCCCAGCATCGAAGCATTGACCACGCTCGATCAGTTCCGATGGACGGGCCACATACTCCGCATGCCCGATACGAGACTCCCAAAACAAGCGCTCTACTCGGAGCTCTGGCACGGCAAGTGAGCCCCAGGTGGGCAGAGGAAACGCTTCAAGCACACCCTCAAAGTCGCCTTGAAAAAGTGCAACATCCCCACCGACACCTGGGAATCCCTGACCCAAGACGGCACAAAAAGTGGAGAAGCAGCATCTGGGAAGGCGCCGATCACCTCGAGTCTCTTCGCCGGGAGCAAGCGGAAGCCAGGCGCAAGGAGTGCACGTCAACCCAAGCACCCCACCCACCCGCCGCTTCAACCACCGTCTGCCCCACCTGTGACAGAGACTGTAGGTCCCGCATTGGACTCATCAGTCACCTGAGAACTCATTTTTAATGTGGAAGTAAGTCATCCTCGGTTCCGAGGGACTAACTAAGAAGAAGAAGAACAAAATGGTGCAGAAACCAAACCATTAAAGTGAGCGGACGGAAAATTACAGTCTGAGTAATCTCAATTTCCTCATGTTCCCCCCTGGGGAGTGACGTTCCACACCAAGAGCACAGGGGCTGGTAATTAAAGACTGAATAATCTCAATTTCCTCATGTTCCCCCCTGGGCAGTGACGTTCCACACCAAGAGCACAGGGGCAGGTAATTTACTCAGCTGTGTACAAGTTTGCACACTCCATTTATAGGATGTAAAAGCAATTGATAAACTGGCGTGCAATTGCACTAGGATGTCAGCAGGGATGTGGAGTTACTGTTAGAGACTGCGATTTCAGAACGTTGGGCTCATTCCACTAGAGGTGAGCAGATTAAGTGAGGAGTTGCTGCAAGTCTTCAGAATCTGAAGAGTTATGATCAAATAAATAGTTACTGATAGTTTCCACAGATTGCCCAGAGGGCAGATATTTAGGCTAATTTGAAGAATTCGCGGTGAAGGTTGATAAATTTAGTACACACGAGGTGGTTAGAAAGCATAATTCAATCCCACAAGCTATGGTAGAAGCAAGTGGATATTTTTTTGATAAAATCTATTTCTATTGCTGCGTGGATAGAAAGGAATACTGGAGTATGGGGAGCGAAGAGAAGATTGCAGCTGGACTAACTGGGAAACTAACCATAATCTGGTCAGCAGGAGGTTGGGATTAGACTAGGTGGGATATTAACAGTAATGGGTAGTGAGCAGGAGGTTGGGATTAGACTAGGTGGGATATTAACAGTAATGGGTAGTGGGCAGGAGGTTGGGATTATACTAGGTGGGATATTAACAGTAATGGGTAGTGAGCAGGAGGTTGGGATTAGACTAGGTGGGATATTAAGTGTAATGGGTAGTCGGCAGGAGGTTGGGATTAGACTAGGTGGGATATGAACAGTAATGGGTAGTGAGCAGGAGGTTGCGATTAGACTACGTGGGATATGAACAGTAATGGGTAGTGAGCAGGAGGTTGGGATGAGAGTAGGTTTCCGAGATTATCAACTTGGAAAGTTGGTAGCAGGTCGACCGTCCATTGTAAACCCTGCCCGATTATCACTTCCATTTAGTTCTGTTCCATTACAGGTAACTGACAGAATATTACAGGCTGCTTGCTGTAATTTCCTGAAGTGTTGTCCCGGGGAGTGACGCTCCACGACAGGCTCTACCGCCCGGATTGAGTCTCTGCCGAAGTTGGAATTGACCCCCGGTGATGCAGGGGGAGGAAAAACCTGCACAGCGTCGGGTTTTCAATCCTCATTTTTTGGGGGTTACTTTTCCTGTTCGAGTCTCACACATTTTAACCATTTTACCATTTTGTTTCTGTTCTTGAAATGCCTCTCATTTACTCCACAGATGATTTTTGTCATCTCTCGGTTCCTTAATTTACGTTAAGTAGTTTCCAGGTCAGTAAACTCATGACCTTCCCTTTAATCCCTGTCTGTTGCCTCTCGTCTCTCCTTTTCTCAGTCCCACTAAAACTGTTTCCCTTTGTTTTCAGTCCACAAAGAGTTATACCCCAACCGTTCCCCTGTCCTTTGTACAGATACTGTCGGATCCGCTGGGTATTTTCACCTCTTCATATCATTGTTTCAGATTCACAATATTTTCAGTTTTATCTATTTCTTTCCTATTTGACCTGTTTCACGTCAGTAACATTCTCTGATTCTAAGATCCGATTTCCTGTCAGTTCTGTGATGTTTGGATAATCCAAACTCACCCCATGTTCTTGTTCACTGAAATGCCTCTCATTTTTTAACAGCGAGTTGAGTCCGTCCACCCCTCCTTCAATCGCCTGTTCCAGTCTGTCCCGGTAGAATTTCGTTAACTGGAACAGCTGGTAATCGTCGCACTTTGTCAAGAACTCAGTGATTGTAGAGTTCGGATCTGTGAACACAATGGAGAAAAGTAAACACATTATTCACTTTCTACCCAGACTGCTACATTTCATCGTATACCAAACGACTGAAGCTTCCTGTGAGCCACATTATCAAACACCTTCTGATAACCCACATACAACACATTTACAACATTCCATCAACCTGTGTAGTCACATCTCAATAAAACTGCATCTTAATGTGTTGGGAGATTGAGCTCATGACTGGCAAATGATGTTTAGCTTGGAGAAGTGCCGTGTTGTGCCTGTGGGCAGTGGGAATGCTCAACATTCATACACCCTTCATGGCATTAAATAAGGGGGAGAAAGGATGATCTGGGCATTCTAGTGGATACATCTCTGAAGGTACAGGAGCAATGCCGTGAAGCGGTAGCTAGAGCAAAGAGGGTGTTGGGGTATTCATAGGACAGTTGGGTATAAGACGATCTATTTTGTCCTAGTACAAGACCTTGGTAAAGGCCTCACTTGGAATACTGTTCCAGTTTTGGGTGATATTGAGGCTTTGAAACTGTTGCAGAGGAGGACATGAGACTAATTCCCAGAATAATGCAACTTAGTTATCAAGATAGGCTAAGAGTTTGGACTCTACACTTTAGAGAAGCAAAGACTTAGTGGTGATCTGATTGAAGTTTATAAGATGATGAAGGGAATCGATTGTGTTCCATTTGACAGCTTGTTCCAATCACATAGCTTACGGAGGGCCAGGGGTCACAATTTTAAGTTGTGCAGGGCCAGATTTAAGTTAGATGTCAGGAGGTGGTTCTTTTCTCAGAGAATAGTCGACCTCTGGAACAGGATACCTTCTCTGCGGGTGGACACTGACTCGGTGAATTCCTTCAGGCGAGAGCTGGACCTGTTCCTGTTTGGTGCGGACATCACCTCTTACAACAGGAGGACACTTCCGGGAATTCAGTGTAAGATTGATCTGCTGGACTAGTTTCAATCGCCTAGATGGGTCGGAGAGGAATTTCCCGTATTTTAATCCCCCAAATTGGCCTGTGTTTTTAACCTGGTTTTTTCACCTCACCCATGGTTTTGTTTGTGATAGCTAGAACAAAGTATGACAAAGTATCGCAATTACAACAGAAAACGCTGGGAAAACCCAACAGACCAGGCAGCATCCGTGGAGAGAAAACAGTAGTTAACGTTTCAGGTCGATGACCTTTCGTCAGAACTGGAAAAAATCAGAAAATGAAATAGATTTTAAAGCAAGTATAATGCTTCGAAAAGGTGGAGGGGATGAAAGAACAAAAGGGAAGGTCAGTGATAGGATGGAAGGCAGGAGAGATCAAGAGACATTGAGAGACATTAAGAGATATTCAAGGCAAGAGGAGGTGGTAATGTGACAGGTTGAGGAACAAAGGATGGCTCTAGATGAAGTAAGAATTGCGCTGGCATAATGAAGGACAGCTGCCAGCTTCTGGGAGGGAAGGGAAAAAAAAGGCCGAACAAAAGGGTGGATAAAAAAATAAAATAAAAATATATATATATGAGATGGGGGCCGGGGTTATGATCTGAAATTGTTGAACTCTATGTTGAGTCCAGAGGGCTGTAGCGTGCCTAAACGAAAGATGAGGTGCTGTTCCTCGAGCTTACGCTGAGCTTCCGTGGAACAATGCAAGAGGCCGAGGACGGTGAGGTCAGAGTGGGAGTGGAGCAGAGAATTAAAGTCACAGGCCAGCAGGAGCTCGGGGTCCCCCTTCCGGACTGAACGGAGGTGTTCCGCAAAGCGGTCACCCAATCTGCGTTTGGTCTCCCCAATGTAGAGGAGACCGCATCGTGAGCAGCGAATACAGTATACTAAATTGTAAAAAGTACAAGTAAATCGCTGTTTCACCTGGAAGGGGTGTTTGGGGCCCTGGACAGTGGGAAGGGAGGAGGTATAAGGGCATGTGTCGCATCTCCTGTGCTTGCACGGGTAGGTGCCGGGCGAAGGGGATGGGGTGCTGGGGGTGGTAGATGCGGGGACTAGGGTGTCGCGGAGGGAGCGATCCCTGCGGAATGCTGAAAGGGGAGGGGAGGGGAAGATGCGTTTGGTGGTGGGATCACGCTGGAGGTGGGGGAAATGGCGGAGGATGATCCGTTGAATGTGGAGGCTGGTTGGGTGAAAGGTGAGGACAAGGGGACCTCTATCGTGATTCCGGGAGGGTGGGGCAGGGGTGAAGGTAGAAGTGCGGGAGATAGAACGGACACGGTCGAGGGCCGTGTCAACCACAGTAGAGGGGAATCCTCGGTTGAGGAAAAAGAAATACATGTCGGAAGCACTGGTATGGAAGGTGGCATCATCAGAGCAGATGCGGCAGAGGTGGAGAAACTGGGAGAATGGAATAGAGTCCTTACAGGAGGCGGGGTGGGAGGAAGTGTAGTCCAGGTCGCTGTGGGAGTCAGTGGGCTTGTAGTGAATGTTTGTCAATAACCTATCCCCAGAGATGGAGACGGAGAAGTCGAGGAAGGGAAGGGAAGAGTCAGAGATGGACCATGTGAAGGTGAGGGAAGGGTGGAAATTGGAAGCATAGTGAATGAAATTTTCTGGTTCAGGGCGAGAGCAAGAGACGGCACCGATAGTCATCAAAGTACCGGAAAAAGAGGTGAGGGAGGTGACCCGAGTAGGACTGGAACAAAGAATGTTCCACATATCCCACGAAAAGGCAGGCATAGCTAGGTCCCATGCGGGTACCCATAGCAATACCTTTGATTTGGAGAAAATGAGTGGAGTCAAAGGAGAAGTTGTTCAATGTGAGAACAAGTTCAGCCAGGCGGAGGAGGATGGTGGTGGATGGGGACTGGTTGGGCCTCTGTTCAAGGAAGAAGCGGAGCGCCCTCAGGCCATCCTGGTGGGGGATGGAGGTGTACAGGGATTGTACGTCCATAGTGAAAAGGAGGCGTTTGGGGCCAGGAAACTGGAAACTGTTAAAGTGGTGGAGGGCGTCGGAAGAGTCGCGGATGTAGGTGGGAAGAGACTGGACAAGGGGAGAAAAAATAGAGTCGAGTAAGGAAGAGATAAGTTCCGTGGGGCAAGAACAGGCTGAAACGATGGGTCTACCAGGGCAGTCCTGTTTGGGGATCTTGGGAAGGAGGTAGAATCTGGCTGTGCGGGGTTGGGGAACTATGAGGTTGGCGGCCGTGGGGGGAAGATCTCCAGAGGACATGAGGTCAGTGACTGTCTTGGAAACGGTGGCTTGATGTTCGGTAGCAGTATCGCAATTGCCTGGGAAAGTCTGGATGGACCAAAAGTTTTTTACCTTTCCGTCATTGTTCGTAAAATTGTCATATACGAGTTTTCTACAGCTAGTCCGTTCCAGCCTCCCCTCATCATCCTCTATCGCTAAATGCTCGCTAATTCGACCTGGATTAACAGATTTGAGGAGTTTCTACGCAATGGTCTCTGGTTACCAGGTTAATCCACTCTCCACATTAGAACAGAATCATCACTTGGGCTCCTTCAGTCCACCTGTATATTTTTGATATTAAACGTGGGTTGAAATGCTGTGGTCAGTCCCTCCTATCTCCTCTCTGACTTCCTCTAACAGTCTGGGGTGCATTATCTCTGAGCCCAGTAACTTCTCCACCTCGGCTATTTTACTCAGATCCAAATCCTTCTCTACAGTGATCTCTAACTATGGACCCACATCCTCCTCTAGTACATCAACATTCTCACTTACACCATCATTTTTAGAAAGTAAAGGAAATATTTTGTATCTCCCCAAAATTTCATCCTCCACAACTAGTTTCCCCAGTCCCCCCTCTATCTCACCTCCACTGCTCGCTGACCTGCAAAACCCACTGAGAATTGTGCTGTCTCTCTTCCTATTGCTGAACTGCCAACATATGGATTCCATCTTAGCATAGCTCCCTGGAACACCCGTATGTTCTAAACCCCTCCGCCTCTCTTGCGCTCTCTTCCTTTCAGACCTTCCTTAAACTTTACCTGTCCTAATATCTCCTTATGTGACTCGGTGTCAAATTTTGATTGGTAACACTCCTGTGAAGCACCTTGAGACGTTTTTCAACATTAAAGTTGCTGTATAAACACCAGTTTGTTCTTCTTGTTGTTCTTGCGTTGTCATAGAACGCTTTATTGATACTGGCGTCCACAAATTTTTTGCTCTTCCCTCAAAATGTTATCACCAGAAACATCTCCCTCTGAATCCTGTGAAAACCAAGGCCCTGTCTTGTAGATACTAGATCACATCTCTCATGCTTCTGAATGTTTGGAATGATTTGTACACTCACATACACAACTCAATACTAGCTCCAACATTTGAAATGTTGACTTGTCCCCGTTTCTTCTTTTTAAAAACACAACTTTGTCTCTCACTATTTCAAATCTTCTTTCCTTTTTCTTGCCAATAACTTTTCACTATTTCTTAAATCTTCTGTTTCAACTCCAGCATTTTTATTAATTACGCTCTCTCGTCTCTGATCCGGATATTTCCCAATCTCCAGTCACATCCCCTGATACCCTCCCACTGCTCCATTCACCTTTTCTGTAAAACCATTATTGTTGGTCGGTACAGATGCCGGTCGTCGTTTCCCTTCCATCGGAACTCACTCTAGTGCCCCAAGAACGTGAACGCTCCCCTCCTGCTCCAGCCCTTCAGCCACACAATGACCTGCCTCATATTATCCGTATTAAGCAGCCCAGTGCAAAACAATCTGGAGATCAACAGCTTGAGGCCTGGTTTCTTAGTTTTGTGCCTCAGTCTTAATAGTCCCTCTATAAAGGTATTTCTATCCGTGTTACTGGTTCCGAACATGGCTATTTACTGCTCTCCCTTGCTTCCCAGAGGTGGTCCCACCCTGTCAAAGATGTTATTCCCACTGGCACCAGGGAGGTAACTAACTATTCAGGACCTGCTCAGGGGTACAGAAGCGGTTGTTTATTCCCCCGACTATACAATCTGCCACCAGTATCGCTCTCCTATTCCTGTGCCCCACCTGCCTCTCACTCTCGCCCCGCTGGGTGGCCTCCTGCTCTCTGGTGCCACACTGTTGCTCAGGAAGACGATCCTCTGAGTCACTGTCTCTATCCAACTTACAGAGCCAAAGCCAGGTATCCATTGGACAGCTCCAGTACTCAGGGGCTTCCTCCACCTGTGACTGCAGTGTCCCTCTAGATGGTCACTCACTCCCCTCTTTGTACTCAGCCCCTGTCCTGTTCCCTCTTCCCGTATGAGCTGCAGGTTCAGGCACAAGATCTGGACCCTTTGTCGCGACAGAAATTGTATTTAAAGTATTTTATGAAACTACCTGTGTCCCTCCTCATTCTTGTTGAAGATGTTGGATCTTCTCCCCTGTCTGGACCTTCAGCCATGGTGGTGACAGGCGTTCCCAGATTATGATGCTCTGTAAAAAATACAATATTAATAGGAGGGTTCGACGGAAATATTAAAATGAGAAGGAGAACGTTGCCTCGATAAACATGATATCAAGTCCCTCCTCCCCCATCAGTACAGCAGCTGGTAGCTCTGGGATCTCAGAAAACACGATGAATATACAACTGGTGGATTTGACTGCTGTTTTACAATCATAATTCTCCATTTGTGTGTGTTCCCGCGCACGTGCGGCCATTGAAACTATCAATCAGCGGCCTTTCCTTTCCCCACTGTGGAAATGTAAAAGCGATTCAGTTAATTCAGTACCAGTTTGAGTCTTTGTAAAATTCAGCACTTTGCTGTTTCACTAACGCTGCCACTAGTGTAATAAACACACAACAGCAACAACAGAGGGACAAGGAGAATGTATGAGAAATGATTAGCGGTAACATAATAGGGAACACTAACTCCTTTTATAAACATATAAAGCGTGAAAGAATAGTCCAAGGAAAGGCGGGGCCGATTAATGACCAAAAAGGCAATCATCTTGTGGAAGCAGAGGACATGGCTGAGTTACTAACGTCCGTATTCACTAAAGGAGAGGATGCTGCCAATCGTACAGTAAAGGAGGGGGTGGTAGAGAAATTGGAGAGGATATAAATAGATTAGGACGATGTACTAAAACGGTTGGCAGGGCTCAAAGTAGAAATGTCACCCGCTCTGCCTCAATCTTCCAATCCTTGGATATGGGAAAGGTGCCAGAGGACGGGAGGGTTGCAAATGTTACTTCCCTGATCAAAAAAGTGGAGAGTGATGAACCAAATAACTACAGGCGACTCAGCTTAACATCGGTGTTGAGGAAACTCCTCGGGACAACATTTCCGAAACAAAATTAACTGTCAGTTGGAAGAACATGGGTTAATTAGCCAAAATTGATTTTTTTTTTTAAAGGCAAATCAAGTCTGGCTGACTTGAATGAGCTAATCGATGAAATAGGAGAGGGTTGATGAAGGTAGTGCAGTTGATGTTCTGTATATGGACTTTCAGAAGACGTTTGATAAGTAACTCATAATAGACTGGTTAACAAAATTGAAGCCAATGATATTAAAGGAGCAGTGGCAGCGTGGATACTAAATTGGTGAAGGGACAGAAAACAGACAGTAGTTGTGAACCGATATTGTTCACACTGGAGGGAAGTATACAGTGTCGCCAGGGGTCGCCATTAGGACCACTGCTCTTTGATATATTTCAGTGACATGGACTTAGGTATATAGGGCATAATTTAAAAGTTTGTCGATGGCACGAATCTCAGAAAAGTCGTAAACCGTGAGGAGGATAACAGAAGACTTCAGGAGGAAATAGAGACACTGGTGAAATGGGTAGACACATGGCAGGTGAAATTTAATGCAGAGAAGTGGGAAATGCTGCATTTTGGAAGGAAGAATGAGGCGATGCAATTTAAACCAACTTGTACAATTTAAAGGGATTGCAGGAACAGTAAAACTTGGGGTTACAGATACAGAAATCTTTGACGGTGGCAGGACAGGACGATAAGGCTTTTAGAAACGTATATGGGAGCATTGGCTTTATAAATAGAGACACAGGAACATAGGAACAGGAGTAGGCCACTCATTCGTTCTTGCTTGTTCCTTCATTCAATTCGATCATGACTGAGCTGTATCTTAACTCCATCTTCCCGCCTTGGTTCCATAACCCTAAATACCATTGCGTAACATAAATCTATCAATGACAGTTTTGTCATTTTCAACTGACCAAAACTCAACAGCTTTCTGAGGGCGAGTGTTCCAGATTTCCACTACACTGTGTCTGAAGAAATGCTTTCTAACATCACCCCTGAAGGGCCTCGCTCTGCGTTTAAGGTTATGCCCCCTTTTCCTGGACGAGTCCACCAAAGGACATAGTTTAACTCTTTCTATGCTAGCAATTCCTTTGATCATCTTAAACACCTCAATTAGATCACCCCTTAACTTTGTATAATCAAGCGAATAAAAGCTTCGTCAATGCAATCTATCCTCATAATTTAAAGCTTTTAGCCCCGGTAACGTTCTGGTGAATCTGAGCTGCACCACCTCCAAAGCCAAGATATTGTTCCCGAGGTGCGGTTCTCTAAATGTGGTCTAACCAGAGCTCTGTACAGCTGGAACAGAACTTCTACCCCTTTGTATTCCAGCCCTCGAGATAAAGACCAACATGCCATTAGCATTTTACTTATTTTTGCTATCAACTAGCTTCTAGTGATTTCTGTACTTGGACACCTGGTTCTCTCTGCTCATCCATAGTTCCTAACTTCTAACCATTTAGAAAATTCTCTGATCTATCCTTTTTAGGTCCAACGTGAATGAACTCATTTTTTTCTGAAGTGAGGGGAGTGCGACAAACTCGCTCAATTCATTCCAGGAGGATGGGTTCTCCGGCGTTCTGAATGTTATTTAATATTGGTGTCGCGAGTCTAACGCCCTCGAACGTATATGTGGACACGGTGTCAAGATGTAATTAGAGTGGGAGGAGGCTCCCGTGCAGTATAGACACAGCATAGACCACTTGAGCCGAATGGACTGTTTCTCTGCTGCAGTTTCGATGTCAATCTAATCTGCCCTGAACAGTCACAAACTACAATCTCTGTGACTGTGACCATGGTGTGTAACCCTTCCTTGTCCATCGTTCACCTTCCAACAGCATTCTATATAGTCTCATCTGGCATCCTTTTCCATGTTCCATGCCTCCATTGTCCAGCACGTAAAACTTTTTTTTAATTTTTATTCGCTAATGGCATCTGGCGTCGCTGGCAAGGCCACGATTTATTGCCCATCCCTAATTGCCCTTGAGAAGGTGGTGTGAGCCGCCTTCTTGAACCGCTGCAGTCCGTGTGGTGAAGGTACTCCCACAGTGCTGTCAGGGAGGGAGTTCCAGGATTTTGAGTAGCGACAATGAAGGATCGGCGATATACTTCTAAGTCAGGATGGTGTGTGACTTGGAGTGGAACTTGGAAGTGGTGGTGTTCCCATGCGCCTGCTGCCTTTGTCCTTCTAGGTGGAAGAGGTCGCGGGTTTGGGAGGTGCTGCCGAAGAAGCCTTGGCGAGTTGCTGCAGTGCATTTTTTAGATGGTACTCACTGCAGCCATGGTTCGCTGGTGGTGGAGGGAGTGAATGGTTAAGGTGGATGGGGTGCCAATCGAACGGGTTGCTTTGCCCTGGATGGTGTCGAGCTACTTGAGTGTCGCTGGAGCTGCACTCATCCAGGCAAGTGGAGAGTATTCCATCACACTCCTTACTTGTGACTTGTAGAAGATGGAAAGGCTTTGGGGAGTCAGGAGGTGAGACACTCGCCGCAGAATATCTAGCCTCTGACCTGCTCTTGTTGCCACAGTATTTATGTGGCTGGTCCAGTTAAGTTTCTGATCAATGGTGACCCCCCCAGGTTGTTGATGGTGGGGGATTCGGTGATGAAAATGCCATTGAATGTCAAGGGGAGGTGGTTAGACTCTCGCTTGTTGGAGATAGTCATTGCCTGGCACTTCTGTGGCGCGAATGTTACCTGCCACTTATCAGCTCAAGCCTGGACGTCGTCCAGGTCTTGTTGCATACGGGCATGGACTGCTTCATTATCTGAGGGGTTGTGAATGGCGCTGAACACTGTGCAGTCATCAGCGAACATTCCCATTTCTGAACTTAGTTTGGAGGGGTGGTCATTGATGAAGCAGCTGAAGATGGTTGGGCCTAGGACACTGCCCTGAGGAACTCCTGCAGCGATGTCCTGGGGCTGTGATGATTGACCTTCAACCACCACAACCATCTTCCATTGTGCTAGGTATGACTCCAGCCAGTGGAGAGTTTTCCCCCTGATTCCCATTGGCTGCAGTTTTACTAAGGTTCCTTGATGCCACACTCGGTCAAATGCTGCCTTTTTGTCAAGGGCAGTCACTCTCGCTTCTCCTCTGGAATTCAGCTCCTTTGTCCATGTTTGGACCAAGGCTGTAATGAGGTCGGGAGGCGAGTGGTCTTGGCGGAACCCAAACTGGGCATCAGTGAGCAGGTTATTGGTGAGTAAGTGCCGCTTGATAGCACTGTCGACGACACCTTCAATCACTTTGCTCTTCATTGAGAGTAGACTGATGGGGCGGTAATTGGCCGGGTTGGATTTGCCCTGCTTTTTGTGGACAGGACATACCTGGGCAGTTTTCCACATTGTCGGATACATGCCAGTGTAGTAGCTGTACTGGAGCAGCTTGGCTAGAGGCGCGACTAGTTCTGGAGCACAAGTCTTCAGCACAATAGCTGGGATGTTGTCGGGGCCCATAGCCTTTGCTGCATCCAGTGCAGTCAGCCATTTCTTGATATGACGTGCGAACAGCATGTTTAAATCTGAGACACTGATTGGGACGGGGAGGGAACAGAATTCCTGGCAGGGGCTGAAGGCCATGTCTTCGGTCTTCCCAATGTTTAATTGGAGAAATGTGTAGCTCATCACAGATGGATGTCGGACAAGCAGCGTGAGGAAGCAGAGTCAGTGGAGGGTGGGAGAGAGCTGGTGGAGATGTGGAGCAGAGTGGTGTCAGGTTACATGTGAAAGCTGACCACTTGTCTTCGGCTGTCTCCAAGGGGCAGCACGTAGATGAGAAATAGGAGGGGGCGAGGATAGATCCATGGGGGACTCCAGAGGGAACAGTGCGGGAGCGGGAAGAGAAGCCATTGATGGAGATTTTCTAGCTACGACTGGATGGTAAAAGTGGAACCAAGTGAGGGCAGTCCCACTGAGCTGGACAACGGAGGGGAGGGCAGTCCCACTGAGCTGTACAACGGAGGGGAGGACAGTCCCACTGAGCTGGACAACGGAGGGGAGGGAAGTCCCACTGAGCTGGACAATGGAGGGGAGGACAGTTCCACTGAGCTGGACAAGGGAGGGGAGGGCAGTCCCACCGAGCTGGACAACGGAGGGGAGGGCAGTCCCACTGAGCTGGACAACGGAGGGGAGGGCAGTCCCACTGAGCTGGACAACGGAGGGGAGGACAGTCCCACTGAGCTGGACACGGGAGGGGAGGCGTTGGAGGATGTTGTGCTCGACCGTGTCAAAGACGGCAGAGGTCGAGAAGAATGAGGAGGGATAGTTTACCACGGTCAGTCTCAGTGCTGTGACAGGAGCAGAAACCCGATTGGAGAGATTCAAACATGTGAAAAAGATGGGCAGAAATTCGGGAAGCGACAAAACATTGAGGAAAGGGAGGCTGAAGATGGAGATGCATCTGCCTAACTCTTCACCCACGTGTCAAACGGGACGAGTCTCCGATCGAACTCTCTTCTGTGAAATACACAAACCCTATTTGTGACTCAATGTTATAGAAACAGTTAAACTCATTTCACTTTTACAGAATCTTCCACGGGCTCTGGCTGGGCGACTGGAATCTCCCAGTTCCACCGGAGGAGATTGCTTGTTGCAGGCTACAGAATAAGAGCAAAGCTTCTGATGTTCTCTTTATACGAAACTCCCTCAGAAAATGCGGCATCGTCACCTCCTGTTTTATATGGAATTAACAGCAGAGAAACAAGCTATTCAGCCCAAGTGGTCTATGCCGGTGTTTATGGTCCACACGAGCCTGCTGCCAACGCTCTTCATCTAACCCCATCAGCATAACCTTATATTCCTTTCTCCCTCATCCATTTATCACACATCCCATTCAAAGCATCTTTTATTTGTAGTGAGGCTCAGCAACATGGAACTTACCTTCTGACCGATCCTGCACAATTCAAGTGATGTTGTTCCTCCGTCCCCCCACGGGCACAGCCCCCCACCGACCCCAACTGGCTCAGCCCCCCGCCCCCTTCACTGGCCCAGATACCCGCCACCTCACTGGACCCAGCCCCCCTCGCCACCTCACTGGCCCAGCCCCCCACCACCCCCTCCACTGGCCCAGATACCCACTCCCTCCACTGGCCCAGCCCCCCGATACCCCCTCCACTCGCCCAGCAACCCACCCCCTCCACCGGCCCAGCTACCCGCCGCCTCACTGTCCCAGATACCCGCCCCCTCCACCGGCCCAGGCCCCCGCCGCCCCCTCCGGCCCAGCACTCCGCACCCCCCCCCACACTGGCCCAGGCCTCCACCCCCCACCCTAACTAAAGAAGTTAAGGATAGCATTAGATTCAAAGAAGAAGCTTATAATGTTGCAAAGGATAATAGTAAGTCTGAGGATTGGGAGAGTTTCAGAAACCAGCAAAGGTTGACCAAAAAATGGATAAGGGCAAAAATAGAATGAGAGAAAACTAGCAAGAAATATAAAAGCAGATTGTAAGAGCTTCTACAAGTATGTAAAAAGGAAGAGAGTAGTGAAAGTAAACGTTGTTCTCTTAGAGGCTGAGACAGGAGAAATTATTAAGGGGAATAAGGAAATGGCAGAAACCTTAAACAAATACTTGTCTTCACAGTAGAAGACACAAAAAGCATTTTAAAAATGGTGCGGAACCAAGTTTAAAAAACTTAACGTAAATAATATAAGTAGAGAAAAAGTGCTAGAGAAACTAATGGGACTAAAAGCCGACAAATCCCCTGGATCTAATGACATACATGCTAGGGTTCTAAAAGAGGTGGCTGAAGAGATAGCGGATGCATTGGTTTCGATCTTCCAAAATTCCCTAGATTCTAGAACGGTCCCAGCGGATTGGAAGGTCGCAAATGTAACACCGCTATTCAAAAAGGAGGGAGAGAGAAAACAGGAAACTACAGGCCAGTTAGCCTGACCTCCGTCGTCGGGAAAATGCTGGAATCCATTGTTAAGGAAGTTGCATCAGGGCACTTAAAAATCAGAACATGATTCGGCAAAGTCAACATGCTTTTATGAAAGGGAAATCGTGTTTGACAAATTAGAGTTTTTTGAGGATGTAACTAGCAGGGTAGATAAAGTGGAACCAGCGGATGTAATATATTTGAATTTTCAAAAGGCATTCGATAAGGTGCCACATAACAGATTATTACACAAGATTAGGGCTCATGGGGTTGGGGGTAATATAGCAGCATGGATAGAGGATTGGTTAACGGACAGAAAACAGAGAGTAGGGATAAACGGATCTTATTCAGGTTGGCAGCGGTAACCAGTGGATCAGTATTGGAGCCTCAGCTCTTTACAATCTATATTAATGATCTAGATGAAGTGACCGAGTGTAATGTATCCAAGTTTGCTGACGATACGAATCTAGGTGGGACAGTAAGCTGTGAGGGGAACACAGAGTCTGCAAAGGGATATAGATAGACTAATTGAGTGGGCAGTAAGGTGGCAGATGCAGCATAATGTAGTGAAATGTGAGGAAGAATAGAAAAACAGAATACGTTTTAAATGGTGAGAAACTTACAAATGTTGGTGTTTAGAGAGATTTGGGTGTCCTCGCGCAAGGAACACAGAAAGCTAGCATGCAGGTACAGCAAGCATAAGGAAGGCAATGGCATGTTGGCCTTTATTGCAAGGTGGTTGGAGTATAAGAGTAAGGAAGTCTTGCTATCATTGTACAGGGCCTTGGTGAGGCCACACCTGGAGTACTGTGCACAGTTTTGGTCTCCTTATCT
The DNA here is from genome assembly GCA_030390025.1 of Squalus acanthias. Classification (NCBI taxonomy): domain Eukaryota; kingdom Metazoa; phylum Chordata; class Chondrichthyes; order Squaliformes; family Squalidae; genus Squalus; species Squalus acanthias. The sequence continues at coordinate 557,149 of JASTWF010000172.1, read as the reverse complement.
AAGGAAGGATATACTTGCCTTGGAGGCGGTGCAACGAAGGTTCACTAGATTGATTCCTGGGATGAGAGATTGTGTAGAATGGGCCGATACTCTCTGGAGTTTAGAAGAATGAGAGGTGATCTCATTGAAACATACACGATTCTGAAGGGATTGACAGGCTAGATGCTAAGAGGTTGTTTCCCCTGGCTGGAGTGTCTAGAACTAGGGGGCACAGTCTCAGGTTAAGGGGTAGGCCATTTAAGACTGAGATGAGGAGGAATTTCTTCACTCAGAGGGTTGTGAATCTTTGGAATTCTCTGCCCCAGGGGCTGTGAATACTGAGTCTTTGAGTATATTCATGGCTGAGATAGATAGATTTTGGACTCTAAGGGAATCCAGGGATATGGAGATCGGGCGGGAGAGTGGAGTTGAGGTCGATGATCAGCCATGATCTTATTGAATGGCGGAACAGGCTCGAGGGGCTGTGTGACCTACTCCTGCTCCGACTTCTTATGTAATAACGCTGTGCTCAGCATTCACTATCTGACAATTTCCATATCTGCTGGTCACAGGCTATAGGTTGGTCTCTGAATCGTGTTCAATGAATTGATAATAATTAGTTTCCCTGTTCAATCTTTCCCCTTGATCTGTCACCAGACTGAAATATTTTAAACACTGAGATCTGATGGTGTCGGTGTGAGTTCAGCCCCACCTAACAAACAGACACGTGTCCATCTGCTGGGCTCTGCCCCAGACTCTACCCCAGAGTCACCTCTTAGATCAAACCCCTTTACTCTAAAACATACACAAGATTTACTTGTGACTATGTGTTTAGAGACAGAAACTGATCTCACTTCACATTTCATTGCACAGCCTCATGCTGGATAATTGTGCTCGGTGGTCAGACACTCCCACTCTCATTCTCACCAATACCTGCCTCACTTTGTAACCTTTGTGTACTATCTCCAGGACCAGTGTTTACCGGAGTTAATAAGACTTTCTCTGACCTTTCTCCCCAGTTGATCTCTGGAAGCTCTTTGAATCGGAAGGGTTCTCTCTGGTTGGTGTTCTCACAATCCTGTGCTGGTTCAACTGCTGCTGTTCCTCAGTCTACAATCCCTGTTTACTTCCAGCTGTGGACCTTCCTCAATCACTCCGTCATTCACCGGAAGATCTAATTATGGCAGAGGAGAAAATGAGAATATTGAAATCGTGAAATAATGTAATGTAGTATTTATTCTGCTTACTAAAAATTAAATTTCAAGGCCGAGTATTTTGTTGATTTTTCCCTTTCCTCA